>JAFFST010054236.1:114782-128781 GCA_022414735.1 Noturus placidus
TCTATCTCGCTCTCTCTGCCTGCCTGTCTGCCTCCCCTCTCTCTCTCGGTCAGTCTGTATTTCTCTCTCTGTCTCTTAATTGAGTTAAAATCATTGAGTTTTATCGGTCTGACAGAGCAATTAGTATATTGCCCATAGCAATAAAAAGAGAAAAGGAAAAATAGAACAAAAAATAAATATACCTAAATAATGAATGTTTTTGTCTCTCTGGACTCTAATACAGTAAACAATCTCCACTTGCTGGATCTACTGAGCATTAGAGGAATGGTTCTGCCACACTGTACTGTAGCGTAACATCAGTTTAGAGTCAGTTTCTGTCCCTGTACACACACCCTCATCACCCCAGTCCAGTGAGAGATCACTGCTTAACCTACTGCTCCATGTCTCGGGTTTTATTCCAAGCATTGAGAGCAGCGTGGATTTGTATACTCCCTCAGGCTACAGAATTTGTGAATGACCTGCTAATCCTTTAAATCTAAAGTCTTGTTGTATATCAGATAATTTCTGTTATGAATACAGCTGAAGGTCTGGTGCTTTTTAAAGTTAAAGTTCTAATCACATTGCTTCTCTCTGTTCATAGCCCTTAAACATCAGAACACTTACTGATGATGTGGTAAGATCCTCTTGCTCTTTGATTCTTTGGTGCTGTTATTGACTAACATCATGCTGTGATCTGTTTTGATGAGCTGTTTCTGTTTATTAGCCAAAACTGAGAGTCTGTCTTCTCACTACTAACTGGGCTATTTATTAAACAAAAACGCTTGCAGTGTGAATGCATGGTAGCTTATTAACTAACTTTCATGTAGGCAATGAGGCAGATTGCAGATCTGAAAGGTTTTTTTTTTTTCTTTTCTAAAATCGTACAACACTTTTGTCCTTTTGTTAACTGTCTTTACTCTTCCACTAACACTGTAGAAGTTGCTCGTAATAACGCTGTTCTCTTGTGAAGCATGCGTTGTGACTGACCTTGAGACCGCATCTAAATGTGCTCCGTGTTGGCCGTTGGTTTAATCTTGCTGAAAGTGTAACATTATATTTGGCTCTTGCACATTGCACGGATTTGTGTTTGTATTTGAGGTGTTTAGTGGTGTTCGCTATACCAGGAGATAGCAAGGAATTTAAGCCCATTTTCAAACTGGGACGAATTATTGGTCAGCAAGTATTTCAAATACATTTCTGGTTCAAATGTTTTCATCCCCCGAGGGATATAGTCTTAATGAGGACACAGTTCATCTTTGAAGTTTTAAAACAGCTCCCTTTTCTGGACAAAAACCACCTCAGTTGAACTGCCATTGAAGAGAAGGTCTGCCTGAAGTCTTTTGAAGAGTATGGTGCATTCGAAGGAAGTTAAAGGTAAGGTAATAGAATCTCACAACTTCGGAATGTGGTGTAAAATTATATTTAAGAGGTTGGACATCCTTATAAACACCGTTGGTTCAGTAGTGAGGAAGCGAAGGCTGCATCACACCACCCAAACACCCCCAAGGCAAGGCTGTCCATCAAATCTCAATGATCCGTCAAAATGCAATAACAAGATCATGAGGGAAGCCACAGTGAGGCCAACAGTGACTCTGAAGGAGTTACAGAGTACAGTGGCTGAGAGTGGAGTGAAGGTGAACCAGACAACCATTTCAAGAGCTCTGTATAATTGAGGAGCGTATGGGAGGTTGGCTAGAAAGAAAAAATATGACGAACCATATGAATGCATAAGTATTTGATTTGTGTGTTTTGGTGGGATGCAACCAGGATACAGAAGTTGGGCAAGTTTCAAAGTACTATGTGTGGAGCAAACCGAACGCAAGCCATACCTCAATTAACACCATCACTTCGGTGAAATACGGGGGTGGCAGCATCGTGCTATGAGGCCGCTTGTCATTCTCAAAACCTGGGATTCTTGTCACAATTGAAGGGAGAATAGAAGGCGCAAAATACAGGGGGATATGACAAGAAAACCCGCTTCAGTCTGCTGTTAAAAAAAAAAAAAAACAACCCAAACAAACACGTAACTTTCAGCAGGAAAATTGGTCCCACAGTACAAGGCTAAAGAAACATGGGAACAGTTAAGAACAAAAATGTTCTACAATGGCCAAGTCAAATTTCTGATCTGAATCCCATCGAGAATCCGTGGCACTGTTTGAAAATTGCAGTCAACAAACAATATCAAACCAACCCGAAGAACTTGGAGCAAATCTGCCAGAAAGAATGTGTGAAAGTCTCTCGTAAACAGTGTGCGGAGCTGGTAGGAACTTACCCCGACACACTTAAAGCCTTTACTGCAGCAAAAGGAGCTTCATTTTTTAGTTGGATTTTTTTTTCATTTGTTTGCAGTACAAATACTGGCTGGATCTGTGTGTCATTTGTAATCCACATGAATCTGATGACGTTTGATGTGTTGAATGTTTTCGCAAGGCATTGTAAATGGTAAATGGTCTGCACTTATATAGCGCTTTTATCCAAAGCGCTTTACATTGTGTCTCATTCACACACACACTTACACACCAATGGTAGCAGAGCTGCCATGCAAGGTGCTAGCTTGCCATCGCGAACAACTTGGGGTTCAGTGTGTCTCCCAAGGACACTTCCGTATGTGGAGTCACGTGGGCCGGGAATCGAACCACCAATCCTACGAATAGTGGACAACCCGCCCTACCGCCTGATCCACAGCCGCCGCATTGTATCTGTGATTTTATGTTTTGAGATTACTTCTGAGAGCATTAAGACAAATACCAGGTATACAAGTTCCTTTTATCAGCTTGAAGTATATGAAGGGAAATTTGAAGTCAAAAAGTCAGAAGCTAGCACTGATGCGGGAAACGAGTCCTATCGTTTCTGATCCTGTATGCAACACATTTTCTGTGAAATTCGAGTGTAATTGTGTTGGTAAATGGAAAACATTTAAATTAGTCTCATTACCAGTGCCAGTGTATGCCAGGTGTGGCTGTTCGCTCCAGCAGGTTATTAGTAGTTAGCGAAATTAGCGTTTGCATAAAAATTTAATTCAAACAGTGGGCTATTTCTGCTTGCTAATATATTAAGTTAATAATTTGTATGCATGTAATAGTTGAATATTAACTTTGACTTTCAGAAGTACGTATACAAAGTAAGTTTGAGCTCCACTGCCCAGCACTGATGAAACGAGTTTCCTTTATCATAGGATGGAATAAACAGGACTTGGTGGTGGTGGAAAAATTCTTCCAACAGATGCACTGAAGGCTGAGCAGTAGATTGTTAAAAAGCTCCAGATTTAAATATGCAACTTCTGGAGAGCTCCTCAATTGACTGGTCTGCATGTTAATGGATGACAATGCTCTCGGGCATCCAAATGTTGAATGGGGCATTTCAGTCTTTTATGCTTTTATAGGCAAATAGCTAGTGACTCATCGTTCTCTTTATTAAGGGAACATGGTATAGCCGTCGCTAGACTGAAGGGGTTAGATAAAATTAATTCAGAGGATAAATTTGAATGCAGAGATGAACTCCCATAAAAATGTGGAAGAAAGTGACTATAAAAGCTTTCGGTGTATGGTTGTGCTTAATTTTTAATCCACTTGAATATTGAACTAAATTATAAGTTAACAAACGCATTGAAATAAGTTAACGTGACTCACATTTTCACTGGGACTATTCTGCAAGGGGGAAGAGTTGGACAACAAATGTAGCAGACACAATTCCAGCTTTATATTATGAGAAAACCAAACATTTGTATGTTCCTGGTAGGTATCTGACAATTAGCGTCTACTAAGCGCTGTGTAACGAGGCTCAATATTCTCTCTTCGCCTACAAATTCCAACATCTAGACCTAGACTTTCTAGAATGAATTGCCATTCAAGGCAGTGAGTTCCATTATTTTTATTTTAGACAAAAATATCATATCGCGATGCTTGAGAACAATTTCGACAATACCTGATGCATACCATGATATATAATTTAGCCAAGAAACTGTCTGCAAAACAATAGTAATATTAACAAAAGAAACGTTAAACAGAGTTTGACTACTTTTCTTCAATGCCTACAAAGACAGAAGTTTAAATTAAAAAAAGATGTTGAATCAATGGCATCCTTTCAGTACCATTTAAATTGTAATGATAAAGAAAATCATATCATAACAACATATCATCGTACTGGTGGTCTCTCAGAAAGGTGCACTGCGTAATCCATTTATTTCGATATATGGCGTCAGCATGCTGTCAGGGACTTTCTCGTTTACCTGCGTTGTTTTGTTGTGTCCTTCGTGTAGAGCAAGAGGCCTTGTTTTCAAGTGGTGCATCAAACCTGCAGTGAGGTCAGCCTCTGATGTCGGACGAGGAGGCCTGGGGTTCAGTCAGCATTCTAATTTACCTTAAAGGTGTACAGTGGGGTTGAGGTCAGGGCTCTGTGCAGGACATTCGTTCTTCAGTTCCAACCTTGACAAACCAGGTCTACAAGGACGTCGCTTTGTGAACGTGCTGAAACATGAAGGGGAAATGCTTCAGAATTTCTAAGCATACAAAAACTTTATTGATCATTGTATGCTTCCATCTTTGTGGTAACTGTTTGGACGATCACACGCAGGTGTGGTGGTGTAGGTGTGGTGGTCAGTGTCCACACACATTTGGTCATAAAGTGTATATCCATTTCTGGTATTTCTGGTGAGGACAATTTTCCTACCGCACTGACGTTGCAAACAATTTTTATTGTGACACAAAGAATAATTGAGGGGGAAAAAGGGGAAATGTTGAGTATACTATAATCTTGACTACACTCGAGGGTGGTGGTAGCTCAGTGATTTAAGACGTTGGGCTACTGATTGGAAGGTAGTGAGTTCAAATTCCAACAATATATTTTGTAATAAAGTTCAGCAATATTTGACGTTTTCATTCAGTATAAATTTTAATAACTGCCCAATTTGATTATCGCTATTGCAAAATCCACCATCGGTTGTTCTCTAGACCAGAGCACCTTCCATGTTTTTGAGGAGTCTGCCACATGCTGTTTGACTAACTCCAATTTTCTTATTTTGTACTTTAATAAGCAATGGCTTTTTTTTCTGGCCACTCTTCCATAAAATCCTGCTCTGGAGTGTACAACTTAAAGTGGTCCTATAAAACCGGTCAGGTTTGTAATGGTGCCATATTCTTTCCATTTTGTTATTATGGATTTAATGGTGCTCTATGGAATTTCAAAGTCTGGGATATTTTTATTTTTATAATCCATCCCTGATCTATATTTCTCCACAACTTTGTCTCTGACCTGTTTGGAGAACTCCTTGGTCTTCATGTTGCTTGTTTAGTGGTGTCGCAGACTCCAGGGCCTTTCAGAACAGGTATATGAAATAGTTGTGAATACTTCTATGTGGCTTTCCCCATTCAAGCACATAGCAGCCCGGTCTTCTATGACTGCAAATAACTGCCTGGGAGTGCTGCCTAGATGGTCCGATGTTATTAGAATTGAGAAGGCAGTTCTTTTAATCCACTTATCGATGAAATTCTCAAACAAGTTGTAAATTGGAAATCCACTGAAATATAGCATTGCAATAATCCTCTTCCTTTCTTTAATTCCACACCCACTGAGCCATCTGTTTTATTTTTTTTTTATTCTTTGCTCTTTCTTGTTGTTCTTTGTTCTAAAATTTTTCTTGTTTTTGTATAATACGTGCGGTTTCTTTCGTGGTATTGATTGGCAAATGTGTTTTTGTTTGTCTTGGGTTGCTATTGATTCACATAGACTTTTAATGCCAGAGGGAGAGTAGTCACTCGAATAGGATAATCAGCTTTATTATGTGTTCAGCTCAGCATGAACACACACTGGAGCCAGACACTTGCATTGTCAGATGGATAGATAGCCATACATGCATATACAGGGCTGGATGAATAGCCTGTTATGGTCTGAAGTAAGGTCTTTTCTTAAAGAGTCTACCCCAGTCTACCCCTGAAAATGCTCCTTAGAATTTCTAATTCCATCTGGATATCGGGGAAAAATCCCACCCGCCTGGCATGAAGCAGAAATAATACCTATTCCAAAGCCAGGAAAAGACCCCATAAACTACCGTCCTATATCTTTAACCATTTGTTTATGCAATACAGTGGAGAGGAAGGCCAATGATCACCTGGGCGGCTGTGGCTCAGGTGGAAGAGTGGGTTATCCACTAATCGTAGAGTTGGCAGTTCGATTCCCGGCCCACATGACTCTACATGCCAAAGTGTCCCTGGGCAAGACACTGAACCTCAAGGTGCTCCCAATGGCAAATTATTGCCTTGCAGCTCTGCTACCATTGGTGTGAGTGTGTATAAGGGGGAATGGGTGAATGAGACTCACTCTAATGCGCTTTGGAACCACTAAGGCAATATAACCTGGTCTGGATACTGTAATTTAAACACCACATAAGTAACGCCCACTGTGGTTTTAGGAAAGGTCGAAGCACTACAGATCACCTTATTTATCTTGAAAGCTATGCCCTTACACCTTTACCAGAAAAGAACATGTTTTGAAAACATGGTGTATTAAAGGAACTGTACGAGATGAATTCATTGAAGGTTTTTTTTGTCAAACAGACTTTTAGAGTTAAAATACCAAATGCCTCGTCTAACTTACGTAAACAAGAACTTTGAGTACCTGATGGAAGTATCCTATCAGTAACCCGCTTCAGTATAAAAATAAATAGCAGTGCAAGAGTCATTGGTTCTGATGTCCTATGGAAGTATCATTTATGGATCAGATAGGAAGTCATAGTCATACGACTAGCTTTGGGAGCTTACATGACATCACTAATCCAAAGTCTCTAAGCAGATGCCAAAAAAAAACCTTCCTTGGAAATCAGATGCCTAAATTTGGTCCTACAATATGCAAGCAAACTTAAAGCAAATAAAGGAAACCAGCTTATTAAGTAGTTTTCCCACTCCAGCTTTCAGCAATATATAAAACAAAAGACAAGTTTCATTCATCTATTTGGCCTACATATAAAACCCCATCTGGACAACTTGAAAGTGGATTTAAACATAAACAACTCAAAAAGTCTAAAAATCCATCTGGATTTAAAAAGGAACCAAAAATCCAAAACGCATCCGAATTATTTCAATCAACAATTTCTGGATTTATATTCTGGACGTATAGACCCACTTGACATCCCAGTATACACAGATGGATCTAAATCTGGAATAAAGTGGCAGAAGCTTCTCCAACAAACCAACTGTGTCGAGAGATACACCTCCCTGACCGAAGTTCAGTTTTCACTACAGAGGCACGCGCTCTACTCCTGGCACTGAAGTTTATTAAGACTGCTTCGCAAAAGCATTTTTTAATATTAACTGATTCAAAATCGTGTCTTGAGGCGTTGAAGCTACTAAAACTGATCACTCAACAATCGTGAAGATTTTAATCAAACTGTCATCTCTTGAAGCATAGAGATTTAATATTATTTTCTGCTGTGTACCAGAGAAGCACTGAATCTACTGAATACCTTCCACAGATATGAAACCAACTCCATGTACATATCAAAAGCAAATGGCAGTCTGAGCGGGATCAATGTTTAAACAACCAATTACGGGAAGTAAAACCTGTTGTGTTCCCTTTTAATAATCACCGGGATCAAGTTATTAACACACGATGTCGAACAGGACATAAAGGACTCGCACACCATTTTTTACTATCAGGAGGAAATCCACCAAAGTGCACATCTTCTCAGAACCCACTATCTATTAAACATCTTTTACTGGACTGTCATACCTCTACACATCTGAGGAAACTATTACTCAGCTGATACTTTTGAAAAGGTTTTTAATCAAGTGAATCCAAACCATTAGGTTTAAAGTTTTTAGGAAAAATGAATCTTAAACACCTAATTTAACTCTTATTTAAATAACTAAACCTGGCTCCTGCCATGAATGCAGCCATAGAAGCTGGCATGGTGGGAAAAAAACAATGAAAGAAGGAAAGAAAGTACAAAGTAAGGCTGTGTTCCAGGGTGATAAATGAGCGTAGATATGGGTTTTGGATGAGCGTTGGGTAACGATTTCTAGGGTGTGTTTGATGTGCGGTGGAAATGGAGGGAGTTTTGGGGGAATATGGAACAGAATGGTTGAACATGGTGGATTTGTTTCAGAGGTGCAGGCAGAATTACTTAAGAGCTGCCTGATGGAGTGGATGGAAGGAATAAAAGGATATGGAGCCATTAGTAGTAACATCAAAGACTCTGAGAAAGAAAGAGGAGGATATTGTGGGCGAGTGAGCCGCAGACGTGCAAACACCTAAACAGCCCTGAAATGCACTTCATCTTTTCTGAGCAGCCCGTATTATGTGTGCTCTGATGCCTGCTGCTCTTATCAAGGCGCTGACTCTCCATATTTATTTACTTATCTATTCCCTGGTAATGAGGTCTGAATAGCAAATACTCTGTCCTTCGCCGTTGGACCAAACCGTGTGATTAAACTGATCCTCGCCATCAGTCAAAGTTTTGATATGAGCTTCAGGGCAGCTGCAAACCAAATTAGGCTGTCGAGACTGACGATTGTGTCACCTGGCATCCCACACCACACTCCCCAGCTTTTGCGTTGTGCTATGTAATCACCTCTTAACTTTTATATTTTGATCTTCGTATCCGTTATATTAATTTCACAACTCCACATCACACCAGCACACAATAGGTGGGCTTTGTGAAAATATCCTGGACGATAAGTGTTGATAACTTAAGCTTCTCAGAAAGATAAGGGTTATTAGCATTAAAAAAAAAAAAAAAACCTTCACCACCTAGGAATAACATCTCATCTACCTGCAGGTGCATGTGGAAAACCAAGAAAACATCAAACAGCTTGCTGACAAATCTAATCCAATTAGGAAATCATTATCTCTGTGATGTGGGCGTCTGCCCTGTCAGTATAGATCAATCCAGGGTTACACTGTACTCGCACACGGGTCTGTGTTAGCCATGCCATTTCGAACATTTTACTGGGTTTGTAACCCGTGGAGCTTCGATTAAACTTTGCCACAGCTTATGTGTGAGGTTGAAGAGGACATTACCTGATCCGTAACGTAGACGCTATACCGTTAACACCTTCAGTGATGCCATTGTATCTTTACTATTCAAACGGAATGTCCTACTGGGACTGTGATTTTCATAGGGGTGTAACAATGCATTGCGATGCGTGCACGCAATGGAAATCAGCCTTCTGTTAATTATGCTTCTAATGCAGTTCGAACACTGGAGTTCCCAATCTGTGCAACCCATAGAGTTCAAATATATAGAGCACGCAGGTCACATGGTCTTTCGAGGAGAGCCCGCACCATTACCGGGATTCGACTGCACTTGTGAAGTGACCGATACCACCGGATCACGACGGCTGACCAGCATTATAAGTTATTTATGGTTACTCAACCACGTTCTAACCATTAAAAGCTTTCAAGCGACACCAGACCTGCGCGTCTGATCGTTTCCTCCGGATCACAGACATTGTTTATTCAGTCACATTTTTGTGAGACTTCTATACCTTTAATTTAATTGTTTTTAAGATATGGTGAAGTTGTAGTGCATTTTGTTTGTAACCTCTTTTTGGTGTGTGTGTGTGTGTGTGTGTGTATATACACACACGCACACATTTATTTTTTGGATTTATTCAGTTTTATACAGAAAAAATGCACATTGATTTGAATTGTCTTTTTAGTCATGATTTTTCTTCATGAAAATTTTGTTATAATTTGGGACTGTATGGTCACACCCCTAGAATTTAATTATATTCAAGACAGGTTAACATAAACAGTATGAGCCAAGTTTAAATAAAAAAAAAGAAAGAAAAAAAAAAAAGACCCCTTGCTTCAACAGGTAATAACTGACACGTCTTGGCTTTCTTTATTCCCCTCAGCTGGACCGATTTGCGAGTATTCGTATCCCGGGCAGTAAGAAGGAGAGGACCCAGCTTTCCCACATGACCAAGCAGTCGTCCTGTGACTGGTCTACCTCTTCTGAGTTTGAGGATCTCTCCTCCAGGATCACTTCGGAGAAGGAGATTCTTGCTCTCTTTGAGAAAATGATGGTAAGCATGGAAGCCTTGTTGAACAAGTTTAATTCGATGCCCTTGTAGAAGAAGGATGCTTTAAAGTTGTGTTAACCATGCTACTGTTTGCAGACTGCCATACAGTCCACATTTTTTTTCAGTAACACTGGTACAGCTGTACTAAGACCTGGAACACTGGCCTCCCTGCTGCCGTGACTCAAGGGGGTGTGTTTGAAGTCGCAAGTCTTTGTAGCTCAAAGTTGTTTTTGAATCCTGTGTTCCTAACTATACTGAGTAGTCTCATATCCTCTTTGGCCAAAAGTTTGTGAACACCTGACCATCTCATCATATGTGTTCTGTGTTCTTCGCTAAACTGTTTCCACAAAGATGGAAGTACACAATTGTATAGGAAGTCTTTGTATGCTGTGGCGTTAAGAATTAAGAGGCCCAAAGCTGTTCCTGCGTGACGATGCCCCTGTACTCAAAGCGAGCTCCATGAAGACATGGTGTGCCAAAGTTGGACCTCAACCTCACTGAACACCTGTGGGATGACCAACTTTGCCCCAGGATGTTTTGCTGGACATTAGTGCTCTTGTAGCTGAATGAGCACAAATTCCCTCAGCCATCCTCCAAAATCTAAAGGAAAGCCTTTCCAGAAGAGTGGAGGTTATTATTACAGTAATGGGGGGAACAATCAGTGTTAATGCCCTTGGTTTTGGATTGAGATTTTCAGTGGTCACGTGTCCACGTACTATACTTATAGCCATATAGTGTATCTGCATCTAGGACCTTACCAAATGCTGCTTTGAATGATTTAATTTGGATTAAATCAGTCAAGAAAAGCTGTCTTAAAGCAGCAGAGCGATTGTTTTCCTGTACATGATGTCTGGTGCAGATGAATTGGTGTTAGTGTATCACTTTGTGAAAAATGTGGGAGTGCCTACGATCAGTGTGTATCTTTAAAAAAAAACCAAAAAAACAAAATCACTGTAGGCCCTCCTGATTTGAGATGCAGAGGATACTCGAAGAGAGAGTGTGGGCTTGATGAAGTTTAAATCTTTATTGCATCTTATTATTATATGACACATAGCATACTTTTATGATGCAGTTTGTTGAATTTATTGTTCGATACGAAGAGGTGTAAAGTATTTTTCTGTGGATGATTGTGTAGTGTCACTGGAGAGAGAATAATGTCACCCATCCACACAGAAAGCGCTGCCATTCATTCATTTATCTTTAGTAACCACAGGTTAATATTGAGGTGGGTGCAGAGCCTATCCGGAGCACTGGGTGTGTGGAGGGAATTCACCCTCGATGGGACAGCAGTCCATCACTGGGCAAATTTCACACACTCACACCTTGTGATAATTTACCTAACCCAGTCCCCTTACTGTCAAGTTTTTGGGAGGTGGGAGGAAACCTGGAGAATCCAGCCTCCACAGCTATGGAGAGAACGTGCTCAGCAATCCGAACTCTGTATCGAACTGTTGACCCTGGAGCTATGAGGCTGCATCGCTACCCTCTGCACCATCGGGCACTGCCAAAAACATCAAGCATCCAGTAGTGCAGGACAAGCTGGTGTCTATTGAAGAACATAATGACTGATTTTGTCATGGCCAACCAATGAATAATGCTCTAGTACCGCTGCTGGTTTGCTACCTTTGCAAATCACTTCAGTCTAGTTGCACATGGCCGAGAACACACTCCTCCCCGCCACCATTTTATTTACATGCTGGTCGAGGCATCTATGGGTTAGTAAAGTCATAGGGGTTAGGACACTAATGGAAGTAATGTCAAAGGGAATAGCAGCATGCACTTTGTTAGCAAAGTTTGTGCCACATTGTTGGAACTTAGCTGCCCACGCTACCACTAAACTCGCTGCTAATTCACATGCACCATGACACGTTGAAGCAAAACTGCTTAGAGTTCTGGAGAAAGCATCAATACAGGGTAAATATTAATGAGAGAACGTGTAACACCCCAATATTGCAGTTGTGTAATTGCCCCACAGTATTAGGATACTGATTAGCATCACAGCTTTTTTATTTATTTATTTTTTTACTTTCGTCTTCATTATGAAAGCAGCAAAAGTTCAGTTTGCGCACCGTGACTTAAAATTTCTTTTTTTTCTTATATGTTAGTATCCACTATGCTTTGGGTTGGTACCAGGCCAAGAATCGTTTGTTACTAGCCTGCAGCAAAGAGAATTGAGAGCAGTAGGTTCCTTGTGGGGGAGAATGAAAAACGGCTTTTTAACCCGAGGCAGTAAAATAAAACAGGATCAAGAAACAAGCCCACTCTCACACACTAATGCGCCTCTACATCTCCAAATTCGGAATCGTCATATATTACCGTGAGGTCGCGAATGTTTGAGCTGAGATCGAGATGTTAGGTTTTGCTATTTAATATACTTCCACTGCAAACAGTCCCCTCCTAAAGTATTGGAACAGTAAGACAATGACCCACACAGCCCTGACAACACAACAATTGACTTCATCAGCAGGAAAAAAGTGCAAAGTTTTAGATTGGCCAAGTTAAATCACCAGTTAACCTCCTGAAGAGAAGACTGAAGGGATAAACCCCCTGAAACGAACCACTGAAAGAAGCTGCAGTATGAACCTGGAAAAGTAACACAGAAGAAGAATGCAAAGTTTGGTGATGTCAGTAGGTCAGCAAAGTGATGCAGTTATTGCAAGCAAAGGATTTGCAACCAAATATTAAGTGTTATTTACTTTTAATTTACTTCAAGGCTATCTGTTCCTATACTTTTTCTCACCTAAAAATTGGGTTGTCTGCCAGCAAGGGTGATTTGTTCAAGTTATTTAACGCTTCTCGATGCAAATGAAAGCTGGGATTCTGATCCATCGTCTCGGACTTGTCTTTCGATCTCAAACCCAAATGTCTTCAATGTATTGCGAAAACAAACGAATTTCCTCGCTCTTCCTATACTTTCAGAGGTGACTGTGTATACCCAGTCCCGATTGTTGCAGGACAACCTGAAAGCACAGTCCGTTCCATTCCTACACCCCACGCACAAAAAAAAGCACTGAGATGCGTGTCTTAAAAACAGTTAGATAAATCAGACCTCTTATGGAACAATGTACTCCGTATACAAAAATAGAACGCTGGCAATACTTCAGCTCGTCATGTTTGGAGAGAGAAGCGTAATGCGTACAATCTCATGAACACCATACCAACAGTGAAGTATGGAAACGAGATCATCACTACTAATGATCATTTGTGCTCTTTTTCTCCGTGAATATTTTTTAAAGCATGTCTTTGTTTATGCTTATACTTTGTTTATGCTTAGTCTAAGGGCATTCTGTGTGTAAAATTAAAGTGGAAATATGCCCTGGAAGTATATTAAATATCAATTGCGTACTTTATTTTCCTTTACTGCCTATGTACTGGTGTATTTGTGTTCACAGTTCACCAAGAAACCTACAAAACGCCTCTAAAACAGCAATTTTGATGGCGTGAGCATTTTAACTTCAAATCTGGTTTGGGACTTGAGCTTGGCTAAGTTTTGAGTCAGTAGGTCTTTCCTTTAAACCCAGTCAGTTAGGTGGAATTAATTGGCCATGTAGTACTGAATTGAATTGCTCAGAGACGTTGTTAAATGACCACTTTGTAATGATTCAACTTTTATTCTAAAACACCAAAATGTGAAACCCCATCTGTCTTCTCAGGCACAAGGAGAGGAGCAAAAACGCTGCTGAACAAAGCACAGTTACAGTAGTGAATGAACTTTTTCACTAAAAATGCAAAAAGAAGAACAGATTTTCTATTGTAATCTTTATATATATGTATGTGTGTATGTGTATGTATGTATATATATGTGTATATGTATGTATGTGTATATGTATGTATGCATATATGTGTATATATATGTATATGTATGTATGTATGTATATATATGTATGTATATATATGTATGTGTATATATATATATGTATATATATGTGTGTGTGTGTACGTGTGTGTGTGTGTGTGTGTGTGTGTATATATATTATATATACACACCCTTGTTCAGAACC
>JAFFST010054236.1:132435-148685 GCA_022414735.1 Noturus placidus
ATTAGGACAATTCTGCAAAAATGAGTGGGCCAAAATTCCTCCAGGACGCTGTAAAAGCCTCATTGCACGTTATCGCAAACGCTTGGTTGCAGTTGTTGCTGCTAAGGGTGGCCCAACCAGTTATTAGGTTTAGGGGGGCAATCACTTTTTCACACAGGGCCATGATGGTTTGGATTTTTTTTCACCTTTAATAATAAACACCTTCATTTACAAATTGCATTTTGTGTTTACTTGTGTTGTCCTTGACTATTGTTTAAATTGGTTTGATGTTCCGAAACACTTAAGTGTGACAAGCATGCAAAGGAACAGGAAATGTGGAAGGGGGCAAACACTTTTTCACACCACTGTAAGTATGTACATATGTATATACACTAAAGTGTCCAGTGCATGTGCAAATGTGCTGGATCAGCCATAAACTACAACATTTCTCTCATCATTTGTGTCATTATGTGTGTGCAGAGTTTGCATGTTCTCCCCGTGTGTCGGGGGTTTCCTCCGGGTACTCCGGTTTCCTCCCCCAGTCCAAAGACATGCATGGTAGGCTGATTGGCGTGTCCAAAGTGTCCGTAGTGTATGAATGGGTGTGTGAGTGTGTATGTGATTGTGCCCTGCGATGGACTGGGACCCTGTCCAGGGTGTACCCCTCCTGGTGCCCGATAGGCTCCAGGTTCCCCGTGACTCTGATACAGGAGTAAGCGGTAGAGGATGGATGGATGGATCATTCTCATCCCATTGTTTTTAAACTCCTTTTTGATATGGAATCGCAATGAAAGAATTATTGCGGCTGTGGTCTTGACTTAACGTATTCGAGGTAAGCCTCTGTCCTAATTCTGAAGCTCCTCTAGCTTTTCTGCTATAACCCACTTAAATACTAGTGATGCACCGAAAGGGAAAATTCTGGACCGTGATTTTATTTTATTTTTTTTTGTATAATTGGGTTAATATTAGACTTTTTAGTTCATGTCATGAATTTAATAAATCTGAATTGAAAAACTACCAATCAATAAAAAATGATCACACTTTTATTGAAATGAACACACCAAAACAATATTAAATATATTATTCTTCATTCAATTTATCCAATTATCCAAATAATGTAACATTATCTATTATGATATGCAAAACAGCAGTCAGGTAATGAACCTGTGTATCAGCTCTAGGCTAGCATCCTGCAAATACAAAAGGTTATAATATGCTACATGGTCATTTTAACGAAGACAACAGGCAAAACACAGAATGGGCTTTTTTGTTCTGTTGTTGTTTTGCTGTACTCTGCATATTGAACGGGATTTCAGTTGTGTTTACAGTTGGTGTATCAAACCTGTCGTGGAAAAGTTTTCGGCGCCGCCCTCTTGAAATTTCTGCTGAACAAACACTGCAGATGACAAATTTGATGTCTTTATCAGAAACTTTGAAGTGTTTCCAAACCGCTGACATGATCTCCCTTTGGGCGGGTAGCGCCGTGATAACCGTCGGCTAGATCGAGAGTGAAATCTGGGCGCTGAGCACTGGGCGGCAGGACGGGCATGGCGGCATACATTTCCGACTCATATCTTCAGCCTTTTTTCTCTCTCGGCCAAAAACCCGGAAATGCCATTTTCACCGGCTGAAATTTCGGTGCATCCCTAAATTAAATACCGATTAGGGCTGTCAGATTTATTTTTAGAGTAATATGAAAGGCATTGGAATAAATCCTGTTATTTTATATATCCACAGGCCGAGCAGATGCTAGCAGCACCGTTACTCTCTACATTTGTAATGCATAGACCACAGAAGGTAAAAATGGTTGCCTTGGAAAGGACTTCCATTTCTTATATTGTTAGGTTCATATACAAATCATCCTCTTTAAGGCACTTTATTCCTCTGCATATAGAGTGCGCAGATCAGCTTCTATATCGTTTATATGGATGTAAACTCACTGGAAGGGCCACCTTTACTCTCAGAACAGCCTTAATTCTTCATGCCATGGAGTTGGAAGCTTTTGTTTGAGATTCTGGTTCACGCTGACATGATTTCATCACCTAACTCTTGCAGATTTGTCAACTGCACATCTCCTATTCTACCACATCCCTAGATGTTTTAAGTTTTGCACCCCATTCTGTGTAAGATCTGTAGATTATTTCACGTATACACAAACTGAAGTGCACATCTGGCACCAACAACTACATGCGTCATGGCTAAAGTCACTGAGATCACAGAGATTTCCCCCATTCTGACTTTTGATGTGAACATTAATTGAAGTGCTTGACCTCTATCTCTACATCACTTTATGCATGACATGTCTGCCACACGATTGGCTGATTGGATAATTGCACGGATATGAAGGTGTACAGGTGTTCCTAATAAAGTGTATGGAATATAAAGAACAGGACACCTTGTTAAATTGAGTTAAACCGATGAACACTTTTTCCTTTTAGGCGATGGAAAGAATGGATAAATTACCACTAATAAGGCAACATCATAAACAAGCTGCTTCAATTAAATAAAAACAGCAGGGCGATTAGAAAGTCTGGAGAAACTTTTTAATTAATTTAAGAAATGAGGAATCTGGAAAATAACAGTATGCAGAGCCATTAGGTCGACCATCTCAGCCTGTGTTTTGGGAGCTGGCCAGAACAAGTTTTACTGGGGATTTTATAAGAGATTAATAAAGTTAACATATAAGTAATGTTTATCTTAAATCAGGAGCGCCTGGAGTCTGAAACAACTGTTATTGCTCACCTCAGTATGTGTTGAGAGATACAGTGGCTGGATTTGCCAGCTAACTATTAACCTATCTGGTAAAGGAGAGTACTCTCTCAATTTATCTACTCATTATGCCTTCTGTGAATATGGGATTAATGATGGAGCATCATAAATGGCTTACTGTTACTTGTTAAATGGTAACACAGCAGTCCATGGCTTGTATTTCTTTACTCCTGCATACTTTTTGGAGCATAATTGTAAGAGAAAATCAATTTTCAGATATTACATTACACTGAGTTTTACCAGTACTTGTCCATAATTATTAAAGCAATTTATAATCCTAGTCGAGTTGATGGTGTTATGGCCATACAGTAAGTTAAGTGCATTTAACAGTATTGTATAAAATTGAAATGGTATTTGGGATGGTACAAGACTTCTGAGGTACCAGTTTCAGGCACTAAAACATCAATAAGGATCAAATACATATTAACGTGCAGTTTGCCCAGAGAGACAATGGTCACCAAAAAAATACAATACTTGGTAGTGTCTCTTGGGATCTCAGTCCTAATTATTGTAATTTTTAAATGGTTAAAACAAAGGCTATTTTAATTGCCTCTATTATTATTGTGTAGCCATTTTCTCAATGGGAAATTCGGCCCAGTAATGAGAAGCGTGTAAATTGCCTGTAGATGAGTAATTTGATTAATCAAAATCAGCAGAACATCATGTGTGTTGTGTGTCTGATCATGCATCCACAACTACTACCCAGATGGCAACAGATCTGGGGCGGTTCGGGCTGGTTCCTGGCCCTTTACACATTTGGCCAGAGTTTTGCTGACTGTCTTCACTGTTGTGTTTGGAAGACTGAAATGTGGAACCTGATTAAAATGTTTTGCTGAGGACTCTGGGTACGTCTCAGTTTTGTGGGATTTTTTTATTTTTTTTTAACTTTGACTCGAGGCCTGATATGTTTTATTTATTGTTGACTCGAGACGCTGACTTGCGTCTAGCACCAGTGTCTGAAAATTCACTCAGGAATTTATGTTTTGTGTATTGTAAATTCAATATTGTAATATTTGAGGCCAGTATTAAATATGACTATAGCACTATTAATTACTAAAAGGAGACAGTATTTTAATTGGAGACGTTGCTTATCCTCAGGACCAAAGTTTTATGGATAAAACTATGAATGACTTGGTGAGCTGTAGGGATAGCAGACGAGTGCTTGCTCAGCGTATCCTTCAAACCGCTTGCTACTCGTCTGAGTATGAATAACTTTCCTCACGTAGATATCGAGTTGCCAGCTGTGAACACAGCCCTCTGTAAACTCCTGTTCAAGTCAACCATTTATTTATTTGTTTTGTTTTTTTTTTCTTGTTTTTTTTTTCCCCTCAAATTCATTATTTTAAGCCATTTTGTTGACTTTTCATGACACTAGATTTAATATTCAACATTGCGCATATTTACAATAGCAGTAATAATGGCTCCTTCTTTATGTCGATACAATATAAGCTTGCATTTTCTGCCTGGATTTCATAGATTTTTATTATTATTATTATTATTATTATTATTATTATTATAATCATCCATTCAAAAGTGATAATACTGCATAGTTTCTGCCTAAGTATTCACAAAGACTAGAGTTTAAAAAGATCTGAACTGAAATGGCACTTCTGCACAGCCACAAAATTGCATGTTTCATGCTGTGGAACCTTTCTAATTGTTGTTGCGTGTCTGTGTCTTCATTTTTGTTCTGGCATCCTAAAGTCTTTTTGTTTATTTATTGGCAACAGACTTTCAGTTAGGGTCTGTTTAAAATAAAATAAAAAATGGTTCTGCAGAACTCCCCTCGCTTGACTGGACCAAAAAAGTTGACCTTTTACCTTGATGCTTAATGTTTAACGCCTAAAGATGTTGCACCACTAATTGCACTCTTTATTGTCCCAAGGTAAGTGGCAACGCTTGTTATGTGCCTTTGCAATTAGGTAGACTGCTCTTGGCAATTAGGTAGACCGCACTGAGAAATTGTGGTGGCAGGGAAAAAGCAGGTCGCTCAGGATGCAGTTTCTCTGTTCTTTAAAGTAAAAGCAGACTGATAAGCCTCTGAGTTTTTTTTTTTTCTTCTTTTTTTTAATCTAGCATGTAAAACAAATCTGCTAGTTCCACTCCTGCACGAGCGTACTTCACTGAGCAGAAAATCTACATGCAGAGCAGAAACGGCTAGATGAATCGCATGAATCGCATATTTTTTTTTCAACTAAAAACGAATTTCCCAATTTAATGCCCTTGTCACTTGCTCGTGCGTTCATATGCAGAAGAGAGGGGGCAGAACGAGGGCGAGAGAGAGAGAGAGTTTAATTATGGTGGCATGCCATTAACTCCCCTGTAAATTCAATTATTTTGGAGTCCTGGGAGATTTTTTGGATGGTTCAATTTATGCATGCTCTTAATTGTTTGTCAAACCTCATCTCTTTATTTTAGCCTGAACATTCTTCAATATAAAATGATAAACCTGACATTAAACAATGCTCATTTGAATTAGCCTGAATGATTGCAGCCTTATGAAGGGAATGTATGTAAAGAGTCCGGAAATTTGATGAGTAATACCAACGGCTCAGGTTTTTTTTTTTTAATTGAAGTAATAAAAGAATGGACATAAACATTTGAACTGGGTGTATGCTTTTATTTTAACATCCACAGTTTGATAGTATTACTCATGTGCGGTTTACACCTGAAGACGTTTTCATACACAAACCCACAGACACATTTTATGGGGGTTTTTTGTAAAGTTCTGTATTATTTCTCAAACATGGCTTTTCCGTCCACATCTTGACTAGCTGGTAGATTGACAGTTTATTTGAATCTTAAAGCGTTGTGTATAAGCCCACCCTTTGTCTTTTCTCTCTGCATTAAGCTTTCTCCGTCTCCTTTCTTTGACATTCAGACCTGGTTGTTTACCCCAAGACTATGTTTACAGCAAATAATTGCCTCACAATGAAGTCCTTCCTACTGAATCCGTTTCCCTGTCCAGTATGGTAATTGAAACTATAGATTCTGGCATGGCTTCCTCTCTCTGATCATAAAGCTCACCTTGCAATTAACATTACAGAACCCAGGCATGATTACCATAGTTTCGCCTCGTAAGTGCTGCAGTCTGCACTTCGTCATTTTTCCTCCTTTTCTTCTCCGCCGATGCATGTGAGCTTAAATTGCCTTTCAAAGAGAGAAGAACATAGAGGCCTGTATTCATGATGGAAAGAAGATTTATTTCTGGCTGCTTTACATAAGGATTTGCACATGAGTAAACAGGATCAGTGCATGCAGTCCTGATACCTGTTAGTATTACGTGGTTATCATAACGAATGTTCAGGGACACAATTATGATGAACAGCTGACTCACAGTGCGCTGATCAGGACTACTAATGAGTGAATACACACAGGGTACACCGAGTCACTCAGCCCGACCTCAGGCTGAAACTGATCTGCTGATTAATCCATTAGTCAGCCTGGCTTGCCTTTACAGGAGAACATGGGTTCTGATTGGTTAAACATGCATGTTGACTGTCTGTATCCTGATTGTGATTGTTTAATAAACAGGAAAATAATGATGGAGGTAGTTGTGTATAGTACTTGATGTAAAAGATCTACTGTAAATTTCATGACGGAAAACACCTGTTCATTAAGTAGTTGATCATAAGGAAATTAGGGGTGTTGCAGTTAGAATTTTCATGCTATGAACACCTAGTCTAAAAATGTTGGTTTCATGGTATCAGAATATTAACTGAAATTATGATACGTCTTTGTACATCCTGTATGTAGTAAAAACCGAAAGGAAACAAAATGATGTAATCCCCTAATTGTTTTTCTTTCTCAGAAATCTGTTTTTTGAGTGACCTTTTTCCCCACAATATCTTTACATTGTCCATGTTTATCATGTTGTCTTTATAAGCTGAAAGAGAGAATTAACTAGGGTGCATTTGTGCTTAGGCAGAAATAATCATTTTGTTTTGTTCTGGTCAGCATTGTTATGCACTTCTGACTTTTGGAGTTTGATTATCATTGTTATGATGACGTTAGGAACTAGGAGTGGTGGCAAAGGTAAGGGGCAGAAGAAATGAATCGGTCGATGGTATTAGACATGAATGCCTTTTTAAATCTGTATACAAGTTTATTTATTTATTTATTTATTTTCAAATAACAGTGAGAACCATCTGATCATCAGCGTGACTAACCGTGGATCTGAACAACCCTAAATTAAATTATATATTGGAAATGGATGGATGGATGGACTACATGGCCAAATGTTTGTGAACACCTAACCATCACACCCAAATGCGGTTCTTCCCCAGGCTGTTGCCACAAAGTTGGAAGCACACAATTGTCTAGGATGTCTTTGTATGCTGTAGCATTACACTTTCCCTTCACCTGAACTGAGAGGCCCAAACCTGTTCCAACATGACAATGCCCCTGTACACAAAGCGAGTTCCATGAAGATGATTTGTGAAGGTTGGAGTGGAAGAACTCGAGTGTCCTGTACAGAGCCCTGACCTTGACCCCACTGAACACCTCTGGGATGAACCGGAACGCCGACTGAACACCAGACCTCTTCACCATCCCAACATCAGAGCCTGACCTCACTAACGCTCTTGTAGCAGAATGAGCGCACATCCCCACAGCCACGCTCCAAAATCTATTGGAAAGCCTTCCCAAAAGAATGGAGCTTATTATAACAGCAAGGGGAACAATTCAATAAAGGGGAACAATTCAATATAAATGCCCTTGGTTTTAGAATGAGATGTTCAATACTCAATGTCCACATACTTTTGGCCATATAGTATATGATTATTATTATTTTCACACTGGTTCCTTTTTGAATATTTATGTAGTTTTTCTACTCTACGTCTACGTTGACTGTGAAATAGATTTATATCACTTAAAAAAAAAAAAAGAAAACCCCCAGACACTTCTTGGAAAAAGCGTCCAGTGTAACGCTGCACCCAATCCAGAACTGATGTGAACAGTTTAACATTCTGAAAACATGAAAGCGAAGAGTCTGAGTCTTTATTTGATATGTCATGTGATCTATAGTTAGGTGTAAATGCACTTCTCACCGACTGATGGCATGAAAAACACAAAGCGAACACTTGAATCACAACCTGCATTCCTGGTACAACAGACCTTTTAGAATATAGAAGTGTTTTGCCTTTTAAAACCTGCTGTTATGGCATACAGTAGATTACAAAGGAAAATGTTGTCGGATAACTTATTTAAACATATTTGTTTAGCTTTGGGTCATATTGGTTATCTGAACCAAAAGATGTTGAAAATGGCGGTGGAAATATGAATAACTTTTAATGGCATTTTATTGCACAATTGAGACTTCATGGTGAAGGTCAGATTTAAGGCTTTGAGTCAGGTTTTCCTTTTCGGCTTCAATGAAAGCCTTTCTTAAAGGCATCCATTGATGGATGAATATTGATGAATTTTGTAAAAGCATAATTTTGGCCTTGAGAATAATTCAGTTTGAAAGGATTCAGGCTTTGAGTCATAGATTTGAGTTTCTTTTTAAAGTTAAAAAGAGCACCACTGTGGTTTTGCACATCACCTTGTGTGTGTCTCCTGAAGGAGCTCACACAGGAGCTCAGACGTCCCCTTGCACCACTATTTCACAATCTACCATCACTCCATCTCAAGTGGTCCAATGCAAGTTGCTTGACCATTTTTAATTTTCTTAATTTTTTTTTGATTGCTTCTATGCAATGGCATTGCAAGACCACCAGGTCCTTTTTTTTATTATTATTTCTTTAAATCTACTTGGTTTAACTACGACAGCCATCTTTGTTTTGGAACGCAACACATTTTGGTTTATACAGCTTTTTACATCAAATTTCAGGTTTGTATCTGGTACCCCACCAGGGATATTCAACCGGGAATTTAAAATGGACCGAGGCAAAGTGGAAAACTGTTCTGTGGTCAGACTAGTTGAAATTCTTTTTGGAAACCATGTCCTCTAAACTAAAGGTGAGAAAGACCATCCGGCTTTTTGTCGGCGCTCAGTTCAAAAGCCTGCATCTCCGATGGTATGGGGTACATTAGTGTCTATGGATTGGGCAGCTTGCACATCTGGAAAGGCATCATCAATGCTGAAAGGTATTATACAAGTTTTAGCGCAACATATCCTTCCATCCAGATTACATCGCATCTTTACTTCTCAGAGACTCCGCCTCTCTAAGATACTGTTTTTATTCCCAATCATGTTACTGACCTGTTGCCTATTAACCTAATTAGTTGCAAAATGCTTCTCCAGCTGTTACAAAAAAGAAACTCTTACTTTTCCAGCCTTTTGTTGTCCCCGTCCCAACTTTTTTGAGACGTGTTACTGCCATCAAATTTAAAATGGTACATTTCCTCAGTTTAAACATTTGATGTGTTCTATCTTCTATTGTGAATGACGTACGGGTTTATGAGATTTGAAGATCATTGCATTCTGTTTGTATTTACATTTTACGCAGCGTCCCATGTACCTTGTAATGTGTTCTAGAGAGAAATGTTTGTTCCAAGGATCTAGAACGATCCTGAGCTGAGAGAGGTTTCCGCAAACAGTTATATAACCAATATCTGTTGTGTGCCATGACACAAAGATGGCTGTCGTAGTTAAACAAAGCAAAAAAGTGGTCACTTAAGAAAAAATTTAGTAATTTAAAACGGTCAAGCAAACAGCTTTACAATTATTGGACTTCTTGAGATGGACTGACCCTCTACTACTGTCAGATGGACATCCTCAAACAAGCCTTGGCTGTTTCAGTGCACTTCCTCCCACAATGCTTAAGAATTAATTTTGCGCCTTTGTTCTGAACATAAATGCGTCTGTGCTAATGGTTTGTTGTGGTTCAAAACTAAATTTCTACTGACCTTGCAGACAAAAACTCATTATAGTAGCTGAGGGTAACATTTCTTTCTTTTGATTCACCAGCAAATGAGATCAATTGAAGAATAGAAGTTCTCTTTCTTAAATATTTCTCACTACAGCCTTTATTCCAAATCCTAATTAGTTGCTTTACTGCAAGGCACTGTACATGCCTGTGACTTAAATTAACTGGCAGAGATTTTGTGTGTGTGCTCCGTGCTACAAGTTAACAAAGCACATTCCTCTCTCAGCGACACATTAATACGATGCCACTGTGGTGAGTTTTGAAAGTTAAAACAAGTGACTTTGTGACTTGAGTAATTGCGGTTGTAAAAACGTGTTCCTTTGTCCTTGTGCAGTGTGCTATTTTTCTCATTCTCTTCTTGGAGCCAAACCTAATAAAGATGAACACTGAACCCTGGCTTGGCTACTAAATGAGCAGTACCCATGCTGATCTACGATTATAGTAGAAAAGACCTGAGCGAGCCATCATCTTAGCAAACTCGTGTGTAATCATAGCAAAGCAAACATGATCTCTGTCAGAAGAGTCGCATTGGCATGCTGTTTGTCAATTTAGGCCCAGCACCAGAGCCTAAATGTCAGTGGGTGTCACAGGATCTTAAGCAGTATTCACAGCTAGTGTCGCAAGAGAAGAAATGAAAAAACCCAGCAGTTACCGGATTGTTGTGCGAGTATTATTAGTCCAGGCTCTGTTCTGTTTCTCACGGCTCGGAAAGACCAGGGGTCATCCTGCTCTCATCCTAATTCTTCTGACCAGCAAGACTCTGACGGGTGGCTCTCGACAGCACCAAGCAATCAAAACCGCATTTACTTGTCTAAACCTTTATACCACACTGACACTGGTGGGTGTCTGCAAAACTTTTGCTTTGGGGGGGAAAAGGGTAAGCTGGAGATGTGAAGTGACCAGTGAAAAACATTCTAAAGTTCAGCAGGGCTTCGTCTCGGTTATTGAGACTTGATCCATCACTGACTCATAGACAGTAACTCACTCGTCTCTCTCCAGACATGCTGTCCTTTTGCAGCCGGACATGTTACTGTGTAGATCTGCTGCTGTGCTTTACTTACACTTTCAAGTTTCTAAGCTTTATTTGTACCAACTCAAAGGGTTCAGAGAAAGCCCTTGTTGTGACTGTGTGATCTGTGCACACAATTTGGACAGACATTCTGTGAGTTATTTTACAGTCATTAATACGCGAGTATTCAGGTGAGAGCATTTGAATAGCCTGTAAATTAAGGTGTGGGGAGTGGGGCAGGGTTTGATACTTAACTTGACAAAAGTTCTTTATGCATGTCTCATTTTTTTTCTATTGAGGTTCTGTTTTGAGATTTCGCCCATGGCAACTAAATATAGAGACAGACATTAATTATTTTTCTGGTGGCACATTAGATTATATTCTAATTTATTAAGCCTTTGTCACTCCTGGCAGTTTTTACTTCTGAACTTTTTTCATTTTAGGTCCTAAGTAGAGTTTCTGGTGGAAAAAGTTTTGTAAGTAGACTGTAATTTGTTCCCGAATTATGTCAGTAATCTAAGCATACTTAAGCATAAGCATACTGTACATTCCATCATATTGGTACTGATAGTTGCTACAGTATTCTTACACTCTCCACCAATGTGGCCTGTTGTGTATTTGTAGCACACTCTTCCACCCTTGTAGCGCTTGATTCAAGGGTCCAGAAACATCTGGTTCATCATTTTGTTTGTGTTTCCAAAAGTAATTATGCCAAAATGTAAAGAATGTTGATAAAAACAAAAAAATCGGTCCTACTAAGCATAAGGTAAATTGAAGCTAGATTGGGCTTGATAATTAATAAATATACATAAATACACCATAACGAAGACGTCATGGAGAAAGTAAGAGCTATTTTATTAACACCTCCAAGAGGGCGGTCCCCTTTCACGCCTCGACTACGCTCGCCTCCGTAGGCACCCCTGCAGCATCATAGGATTGGGGCACAACAGCCACAGCCCACCTTTTGTCACCAGTAAGCAAAGATAAAGAATGACATCACCACACCTCACACACCCAGGAAGGCAGCATCACCACCACCATCCTGATATATCCCCAACCATCCCGGTCATCACGATCACGACCAGACAGATGAGGCGTCAGCTCACTAAGACCCGGATTAACAAGGGCAGAGGACCTGACATCAAACCAATTGTGTGTGGACCAGCTGGCTGGAGTGTTTCAGTATCTTTTTGACATCTCCCTGAGGCTGAAGAAGGTACCTAAGATCTGGAAGACATCCTGCATAGTCCCTGTGCCCAAGAAAGCACTTCCCAGTGCACTCAATGACTTCAGTCCTGTTGCCTTAACATTACACACAATTAAATCCCTTGAATGGATAAATCCCTTGATTGGTTAGACACAATTAAATCCCTTGATCCCAGGCTGGTTCTGCGGCACCTCAGGCCCCTGTTACGCGATTTGCTGCAGTTTGTGTTCCAGGCTGACATTGGTATGTAGGATGCCATCATCTACCTGCTTCATAGAGCTTATAGTATACACACCTGGAAAGTCCTCTCAGGAGCCATCTTCATTCATGTGATCCAGCCGTATTTTTTAATTTTAGGTTACCATCCCACTGGTATTTTTAGCTTTATAGGTTTGTGGTATACAGTACAACATGTAAAAGAAATAAAGTACCGTATTTTCCGCACTATAAGGCATATAAGCCGGATTATAAGGCGCAGTCTCAATTACGGGGTCTATTTCTGTACTTGACCAATACATAAGGCGCACCGTGTTATAAGGCGCATACGGTTGTTACGCCAACGAAAGTTGCACAATTATTTTACAGATTTGGAACCCAGTCCACACATAAGGCGCACCGGATTATTAGGCGCACGGCCGATTTTTGAGAAAATTTAAGGCTTTTAGGTGCGCCTTATAGTGCGGAAAATACGGTATTCATCAGAGAAACGTGCGACTGCGTTTCATTCTTGTGGGTCAATCACTATAACACTATATCCTATAGTTTCTCATTGCAACAACATGAAACAACAAGGCTGTATTAAGTTGTTTTACTGACTAAAATGCTAAAATACACGCGCACATTTAGTTACAAAACCGATGTCTGAGCCTCAGTTAATTTTTTCATATTTAGGTTTTTGTTTAATTTAAGCTTGTAAAATTATTTATTATTATTATTAGTAGTAGTAGTATAATATAGTGATAACCCCACCAACACCACCACCATCGTGTCACAGCCCTACAGTCAATCAGTAATTTCTTATTTCGTCTTGTTAATGAAGCACAGAAACAATGACTACATTAGTCTGTTAGTATAAAGCAGCTGGAGTCTAGAAGAGTAATAGAAGTCATTGGTGAAAAGGTGCAAGCATTAGAGTCAGACTTTGAACTGGTTAACATCCTGCTCGTTTCATACAACTGTAGATATGCAGTGCTCAGAAAGCCTTTTACACCATTGAGGTTCCTGCAATTATCTCCTACGTGCCACAGGGGTAGGTACTGCTGAAAAACACCCAGTCACTGTGAAGGAACACAGAGCTATTTAAACATGTTTCTTTGAAAGGCATTCTTGTAGGCAGAGAAAAACATCCGCTATTGCTCAGTAACATATGAACAGAAAAGATCTTAAAGGTTTTAGGGGGTGAAAACATTTTCCTGAATGTGGAAAAAATAACGTATAGAAAGGTAAGACTTATGCTTATCTGTACTTCAGTGAGGCAAAATGAATTATCCGTGAATCACCACTCCCAAAGATGCCTCGTAGCACTGATTATGTAGAAACCAAATAAATAAATGAATAAGAAGGAACCATGGAGAATGGCACAAATAATAAATGTGCATTTCACATTAGCATAGATGCGTTTAAACATTTGCAGGTGTGCAAATGTTACAGCTCTCTTAAATGATGGAACTGAAGACTCCCTAGATACAGCCTATTCTAGTGGTCTTGTATCCTTTTCCTTTTCACACAGCATTTAATGAGGCTTCTAAAACATGCCTGTTTACCCTGAGCATGTCAATCACTGAGTAGGGCTGTGACTGTGGCAGCGTTTTGCTTATTAATGACCATGTGGGGGTTGGAGGTTGTTGTGGGGTGTGTGTGTGTGTGTGTGTGTGCTATAATAATAATAATAATATATATAATTTTATAGGCTTAAGATAAAACCCAAAAATATAAAAAAAAAAAAAAAAATTAAGAGGCTCAGACATCTGTTTCGTAACAAATTGTGCACGAGGAGAAGTGGATAATAAAAAGATGAAACATGAAACAACGTGCACTATACCACAAACCTATAAAGCTAAAAATACCAGTAGGATGGTAACTTAAATAATGTTATAAATCTAACTTTTAAATAAAATAAAAAATACGGCTGGATCACATGCCTGGAGATGGCTCCTGAGATTCGCAGATTAGTGTTTGCCTGTATAAACCCGCCCCCACACACACACAAACACAAACCCGACATATAGCTTCACCCAAATTTATTGGTTCACTTCTCGTTAGGCTCTAATCCAAAACGTTCCCAGATCACTGATATAACAATAGGTTTCCCAACAAAACCCATTGCAGCGCCAGAACCTGAAGTGAGATCACAGAATTCGCCTGACTGGTCTTTGACACGCTCAAACAAACCCGTGCCATACTAACAGACATTGATCACACAATTTGTGTATTAACATAAAATCTCCCACTATATCGTAGGCTGTAAATACAAATTAATATTGTAACTGTTGTTGTTAATAATAATAATAATAAGAATATTATTATTATTATTATTATTATTATTATTATTATTATACTTGTATACAAAACTTTGTACTTGCCATAGTGCCAACTCAAGTGGAAATGTTAACGTGGTGTGACAACACCATGGGGGCAAACTACCAGAGTAGTGGTGCGGTTGTCATGGCTACTGTCACAGCCCTAATTTACTAAGAAAGAATTTAGTGAATTTTTGTTGTTGTTGATAAATTCCCCACAAATCCTGAAATTTAAAGCTTCACGTTGTTCACCGTAAAATAAAAATAAAAACTGAAAGATTCAAATCAGTTTTTCCACGTATTGGCATGTTTCAGTCTTCTGTCCTGAAATAACAGAGCTAGCTTTACACAGCGCATGAAGTAACCTGAAATGGGGCTAGGGAGTACGGAGCCATCTGCAATCTCTCTGCCTGCAGCCTACTATTTATAGAAAGAAATCACTTAAAAAACTTAGGTCTTGTTGGCACGATGTCTTCTCTGACAGGAGGAACGAAATTTGTGTCACTTGGCGAGAAACGCTCAGCACATACACACAGGTTGTTAGTGTTGGTGTGTCCTCTCACTTGCCTGCTCACGAGCCTGCATCGGATCAGTGTGGAGACACTGGTGGAGTAACACTCGCTACAGAACAGCCAACCTAGTAAAAATGAACAGTATATTAAGTGCTAATAGTAGCGCTTACTATATAAGAAAAGTGCTGGATTTGTCTCCAAACAAGCATGCACATAGATGAGCCATGAAGCCGCTTCTACCTCTAGCATTATTTTTAAATAACAGCACAGCTCGGACACTAGTTTCTTCTGTAATATAAAGCACAGGCTATTATTAATGTGCTCATAATAATAAACATAATAAGTTAGTGTTTATGTAGTAACATCTCATATACATAAGTCTAATATTAAACGGATTAAAAAAAAAGGATGTTTAACAAAGAAAAAACTTTGATGGGTTTTATTTTATTCAGCCTCCGAGCACTAAATTAGTAATGTCAGTAATCGGGGACATTCACATTAAAGATAGGTGGCTGCTAATAGAAATTAGTCCTAAAACGTATACATCTTGCATGTGGTTGGCAAAAATATTTTCTTCTGTAGGAACAGGGCGCTATCCATGGTTAACTTTTTACTATGGAGATCTTTCTTTTTGACCGCTCTAATGGGGAGTGTTAACTCTTAAACATTTTGCTTCAAATGAATCTAGCAATCAAATCTAGCTGGTGTGACTCTTTACAGTTTAATCAGCACCAAAATGCAGACAAAACTGTTTACAGTGCACGAGCACTTCACTCCTGCACGTTCTGTGTATTGCAGACGGGGTTGTCTGTATTTTGGTGCTGCTTAGACTGTAAAGAGACGCGCCAGCGTTATGAAAATTGCTGGTCAGCCGTGATCAGAGCTCTCCCAAAACCCGACAAGCCATTCAAAATCAGTTTCTCTCTGCCTCTTCTGTCACATACAGTGGTGTGAAAAAGTGCTTGCCCCCTTCCTCATTTCTGGTTCCTTTGCATGTTTGTCACACTTAAGTGTTTCGGAACATCAAACCAATTTAAACAATAGTCAAGGACAACACAAGTAAACACACAATGCAATTTGTAAATGAAGGTGTTTATTATTAAAGGTGAAAAAAAATCAAACCATCATGGCCCTGTGTGAAAAAGTGATTGCCCCCCTTGTTATAACATACTATAACTGTGGCTGAGTTCAATTTCTCTAGCCACACCCAGGCCTGATTATTGCCACACCTGTTCACAATCAAGGCATCACTTAAATAGGAGCTGCTTGACACAGTAAGGTCCACCAGAAGATCCTTAAAAGCTACACATCATGCCGAGACCCAAAGACATTCAGGAACAATTGAGAAAGAAAGTAATTGAGATCTATCAGACTGGAAAGGGTTAT
>JAFFST010054236.1:149508-163639 GCA_022414735.1 Noturus placidus
AATTGCATTGTGTGTTTACTTGTGTTGTCCTCGACTATTGTTTAAATTGGTTTGATGTTCCGAAACACTTAAGTGTGATAAACATGCAAAGGAACAGGAAATGAGAAAGGGGGCAAGCACTTTTTCACACCACTGTAAGAGAGACGTTTTTTGACCCAGGGTTGTAAATGAATCTCGAGCGAATTTAGATCCGGCTTTGTAGTGAAGTAACACTGAGCTTGCGAAGTCGACGCCATTTTGAAATGAAAATAAAAAGAGCCTCGAGAAATGTGCTTAAAAAAAATGAACTCTACCAGAAAACTCTTTAGAATTAATGAGGAAAGATTGCTTGGTGATGTTCCAACAACTGCTTACCAAACTCTGTGTTCTCGGGTATGAACGGAGCATTGGTGTCAGGACAGCCGTGAAAAGACCTCACTTCATTATCACGGTCTGTGCAAGCAGTTCATTTAGCTCGGGGTTTAATGATATTAAACAATCAACACACGCCTCAGATTTGAAAGCACAAAAACAATCGACTGTTTTGTGTGAATTAATGTACAAAATGCTTCTCCTTTAATTGACTTTTGATTGGTTAATAAGCTAATAATGTTAACTGAGCCTCTCCGGTGGATATTTTCCTCCTCTTCCTCTTATTCAGGTGTACTCTAGCCTGTAGACAGTAACTGGGCTGTTGTAGCATTATCTCCCTGTGTCCCTGTGAGAAGAAATTGGATAAAAAGCTCTGACCATCGATGCACTGTAGGGAGTTATGCATGATGAGAAGAACATGCACTAGGGCCCTGCACCATGGCTCAACAAGTCTGGATTGTCTAAACGAAGCTGAGAGTACAGAGTGCCTTACACAGTCTTGTTAGCAGAGCACTGAAAGGTGAGCCAGAGCTCTCAGTAGACGTGTCAGAAATGATCTCAGATTGTCAGTTGGCCATGCGGCATGTGTATGTATGCGCCTGACTTAACAAACTGTCAGTCGACTCCCACTTTCCCCTCTAGTCTCTGAACATGAGGTTGTTTATTTTTTGGTGTCAGGTTTGATCCGTTCCTACATAAACTCAGGTGAACGTCCAGCTGGACTAGCCTACTCGTATTTTTTGTAGGTTTTTTTGGGGTAGAAGGCTGAAATTGTGCTAGAGCTGTGAGAGGTATACAGATTATTGAAAAGCTATACTGTTATTACTATTAACACATATCGGGCCTTATTTATCAAGCTAGAGACGGATGGATTTTTTCGTAGAAGCATATGCCCAAGTAATTTGGTAGTCATGAAAATCCTGTAGTTTTGAAGACGACTTATTAATGTAAACCGCTACTTTTTCGACTTCAGATCATCATTCTTTTAATGGACTGCTTAACTTTTATATCTGGAATATAGTGTCGAGTTTAAATGATTCATTTTTATTATGTTTACAGCATTTAGCAGACGCCCTTATCCAGGGAGACGTATAGAAGTGCTTTGGAGACTCTATTAAAAAGATATCCTTGTGCTCGTTCACTCGGTCAGGGACTAACTGTACCATTGAGAACAATTTTATATTATTGGCACTTATAAAGAATATATATATATATATATATATATATATGTGTATGTATGTGTATATATATATATATATATATATATATATATGTATGTGTATGTATGTATATATATATATATGTGTATGTATGTATGTATGTATGTATGTATATATATATATATATGTATGTGTGTGTATATGTATATGTGTAGAAAATGAGCAAACACAAACCCATAAATTAAGACAAATAAAACTACATACTTTCCGGACTATAGAGTGCACCTGAATATAAGCCGCACCCACTAAATTTAAAAAGGGGAAAAAAAATAATTGTACATATATAGGCCGCAGGTGTCCGCGTTGTAACACGAGATATTTACACAGAAAGATGTTACACAAAGATTCTTTTCAAATGCTTTATTCCGAACAGTGCCGGTAACACAGCTGATTAAAAAAAATATATAAAAATACAGTTGCCTATCAGGGATAGTCATTAATCTATCTTCATCTTCCTCCTGCGCACTAAAACCTCTAAAGTCGTCTTCAGTGTCGGAATTGAACAGCCTCAGAATTACTTCATCACACTTCCTCAATCTCTCTTTCGTTGTCGCTCTCAATGTGACTTAGTCTCGAGGCAAATTCGCCCTTGAGCTTGTGCTGTCCTCTTCAGCAGTCCAGCCTTTCGAAACCCGTTGGTGATAGTAGATTTTTTGACACTGCTCCACGCTGTTAGGATCCACTGGCAGACTTGAGCAAAAGTTGCTCTTCACATGCGGCCAGTTTTGGTAAATGATTTCTCGCCTTTAACTTGAAAGCTGCATCATATGCATTTGTTCGTGTGTTTTTCCATGATGAGGGTGTGTTCATGAAGCGCAAAATGACTGATCTGAAGAGTTTAGTGTGAGTGCATTTGATTTAATTCGAACAGTTTCATTGGTCCACTGTGACCTGTTCAGTAATTTCATTGGTCCGATGTGACGAGGCTAAATGTTTTGGTGGTATGAAGCTTGTTCGCCCGTAAAAATCCATAAATTAGCCGCATCGTTGTTTAAGCCGCAGTGTTCAAAGCGTGTGAAAAAAGTAGCGGTTTATAGATCGGAAAATACGGTAGTCTTTCAATCATGACAAAGGAAATGGTGGTGTATAAATGGTAGCTCAGTGGTTAAGACCTTGGACTACTGATCGGAAGGTCATGAGTTTAAATCCCACCAATCCGCCACTGCTGGGCCCTTGAGCCAGGCTTTTAACCCTCACCTGCTCAGTTGTATAAAAATGAGATAAATGTAAGTCGCTCTGGATAAGGGTGTCTGCCAAATGCCGTAAATGTAATGTGATGTATAAATTGAGGACAGGGCGGTCTTTTATGGAGTGACTTATACATGCCAGTCTGAAGAAAATCACTTTTTTTGTAAATCTGGCAGAACACTTTAGTTCGGTTTTCCTCGTGTGAATACGCAACTTTACTAAAAGATTGATAAATGAGGCCCAATATCAGAGAAGCCTGTGACCAGTTCACACCACATTCGCTATGTCTAAGAAAACTATTTTTGTTTATTTTGTGCAGCTTGCTTTTTACTTTGGGTGTCAAAGTGATTTACAAACCAATTTTGGTATCACAAAGTCCAGATATTTCTGTACTCAAAAATAAAAATTGGATATATATTCTTGCAGGGGCGTTCATTTAAAATCTCAGTAAGTCCAGAATAGAAGTTAATACGACTGGATGACAGAAACAGTTGTCTTTTTAATACTCGGCCATTAGTAATTATTTCATGGCCGTACATAAGACAGTCAATTAGACTCGGTTGTGTCAAGTTCTTTAATCCAGTGGTTCTCATGCCTTTTATGTCCGACTGCAACTCCCCACAAATTTCACAACTCTCTCCCTCCGGACTCGCCCTAAATCACACTAGAGCTATCTCTGTTCCTCTACACAGAAAATGAAAACCTTTTGGCTGTGTAATCCACTACAGTGGTAAACACGTTACATTGCTACCTCTGTCTCCACTCCTAGAGAACCTTATCACACACAGCGACTGTGAAATGGACATTCCTATCTGTTTTTGGCTAAGCATGTGTGCTGCACATGGCTGAGCTAGTTATGTGTTTAATAAGAACACCTGTACGCCTGCTCATTCATGCAGTTATCCAATCAGCCAGTCGTGTGGCAGCAGCAAAGCACATCAAATCGTTCCGATACAAGTCACGAGCATCGTGTTCACATCAGACATCCGAATAAGGGAAAAATATGATCTCAGTGATGAGATTAGTACAGTCTGTGTAAGAGCTTTTATCATAAAGTTATTCACTTAATGGTTTTGAGATATATATGTACAAATTTCTCTCTCACTTTAATAGGAACACCTGTTCACCTGCTCATTCATGTTGTTATCCAATCAGCCAATCATGTGGAAGCAGCACAATGCATAACGTCATGTGGAAAAACAAAACATAGTGAATGACAGGTCTGTGTGTAAAAATGTCTTGTTCATTAGAGAGGCGAGAGGAAAAGGACCCAGATTGGATCGAGCTGCCAAGAATGTTATAGTAACTATATAATCACTCTTTACAACAGCGGTGAGCTGAAAAACATCTCAACATGCACAAAACCTCGACCTGTGGTACTATAGACTTCCTGTCTGGTCAATAACACACAATTTGCGCAGTGTGGCAGGGCGCATGATCCTGCTGAAAGAGGCCACTGCTGTGAAGGGATGTACTTGGTGTGCAGCAAGGTTTATTTGGTCGGTGGTACGTGATAAAGTGAATGAAAACATGAATGCCAGGACCCAAGGTTTCCCAGCTGAATATTGTCCAGAGCATCAGACTGCCTCGGCCGGTTTGCCTTGTTACTATAGTGCATCCTGGTACCTTCACTTCCCCAGGTAACGAAACACACACACAAACCCTCCGTCCACATGATTTTCAGTTCTGATCGTGGGTGCCTTCAGCAGTGGACAGGGTCAGCATGGGCTTTCTGACCAGTGCAGCAAGCTGCGATGCGCTGTGTTCATGACAACTTTCTGTCATGAACTTTTTCAGCTCTTCTGTGAGATCGGACCAGACGGGCTAGCTTACGCTCCCCACTTGTCAGGGATCATTGAACGCCCATGACCCGGTCACCAATTCACCGGTTGTCTTTCCTTGGACCAGTTTTGGTAGGTACTAACCACTGCATTCCGGGAACACCCCACTGGACCTGCTGTTTTGGCGAAGCTCTGACCCAGTCGTCTGTCATCACAATTTGTCCCTTGTCAGAGTCGCTCAGATCCTTACACTCACCCATTTTTCCTGTTTCCAGCACAACAACTTTGAGAACCGACTGTTGTTCACTTGCTGCCTATTTATAATATTATATTAAACACAAACACACACACAAATGCGTGTATAAGGAAATGTGAAGAATTTAACAAATTTATCACTGTTACTTTTGTAACTGGTTGATTAGTAACTTGATATTGTGAAGCCATGATATTTTTTACACTAGGTTATTATACTATTAAACCACATCACTGTTCAAATTCCTGTTAGCGACTCTGTGATCCTTCTGTTATTTAAACTCCTAATGGTTTTCTTATGATACACGATAGGATGCCAATATTATGAAAGCCTGTGCAATGTGGCGTGGCTTTTCTCCCTCTGTGTAGCAAGCCTGTAGAGAGAATGACCTGTTCCTACATTCATCTGTTTGCAACATGTAGGCACTTTCCATACTCCACTCGTAGCATCCAGCATCCGAGACCACAATTAAAATGATTGATCACTGATTTGCTTAATCACTAAGGGAGTAAAACAAATACCTGCCTGTCAGTCAATGCACACGGCAAAACATGAATACTAAATGTCTCCTAATTGCGCTTGTCTGTGAATTTTATCTGTTTACTGTCTTAAGTCTGCTAATGGCTTCTGGTCTCTGGTATCAGACAGCAAGTGGATCCAGGATAACTTCAGTGTCCTGAAAGTGGTCCTCTTGTTACTATTAACATCTAAAATCTACTGAATTGAGCAGTGTCTGAGTACGTATGAGTTCTTCCAGACTCTTGCAGTGAGAAGGATGGCGTCTGGAGAGAGATAAAGAAAGATGTACAGTCCAGAATGGACACAACAACTACAAAGTAGCCAGCGGGGAAGTGGGCCTGAGAGCAGCACACTCTGACATTGGCCTTGTCAACAGACGTGTGGATTATATCAAGCCTTCTCAGCACTACACACTCCCATGATGAAATCTTCTTGACAACCGGTTTCCATGGCAATGAGTGTGATGTTGCTGCAGTGGTCAGACGTGTTGGGATGATGGTGGTAGGACGATGCAATGCTAGGGTAATATTAATGCGTTGTTGTTTCAGCTTATTCACCAATAATTGGTATGGCTGACTGTTTACATAATCGGACGCTCATAACAATCAAGTAAGGAAAATGTAGAATCGTTAATATGGTGAAGCTTTCTCAAAAGAGATGTAACCATGATGGACGGAGTCTCGGACGGCAGCACTTTGTAAAGGTCTGTAAGTTTTCCACCACGGGTTGAAAAGTCTTCAGGATGGTTTCATTGGGAAAATTGCTAGCAACAAATAAGTTGAAGTCATAACAAACTAATTTGTCTCATGGATGTTCCACAACAATAAATGTAACTCCAAATGGTTAAAACATATGACATGTTCATTCTTACCTCAAAAAATGAAATTGTTGGCAAATTGCAGTTTTTTTTATGTAATTGGAACAAAACACTTTATTGGAAGATGATCAGTTTCAGAGTAATAACCACCTCCAGTTAAATTCTGACATTTTCCTTCAGTGTGTGTGACCTTCTCTTCTGACATGGTCGAGTATTTTCTTTCAGGCTATGTTAATGGCCTCTTTTTGGTGAAGGTGTCCTGACAAGGTTGTCATTCTCCTTGCAGTTCCTTAAACCTGGACGAAAATCATTTTAACTAATGGCCTCTAGATGGTGCTGTACAGATGCAGCTTGGCATTAGATGTGCCTGTGTGTTTCTGGCTTTCTGCACTGCAGTATTTCTGTCAGGACACGGACGCCACTTTTGGTCAGGAGCTCAAGACTTTTGCTGAGTTTCATTTCTTGTATGTTTTTGTTGCTGATGCCTGCTTTCTGCTTGCACGGTTTACCCAGACGTTGATGGTCTGCTGCTGCTTGGTTTAAAGTAGGCAACTAGAAGCTTCATATTCTCTCTCTCTCTCTGCTTTACCTCTTTTAGCAGAGAGCATGAAGGACTATGACCACGTCCTCTCCTCCAGTCCCCTGCCTCCTCCTTTACATGTTCCTGTGCTTCGAGTGGTAGATTATCTGTACGCCTGGAATGCGGAGGTGTACCTGCCTAATGATGTGCCATATTTTGTAGTCTGCTCCCTCCGTTTGCTGTGTCTTAATAGAATGTAACAGATTGAAAGACTGTTTGATAATGACTTCCTGTCAAAGACGGTTCTACCTCCACACCTGCTAGTGATTGTCTTTGGTCGAAACAGACATTTCAGACGGTCGACATGTCAATTCAATAACCTAGATCACAAATACATAGGTGAGAGTTAATAAATTAAGGGTGCGTTCATTCTTATTAGTGTCTAGTCCCAATCAGAGTGAAATTTCTACTTTGGTTCGGTTTGTTTTCACATTGCACATAATTAAACAAACCAAAATACAAAACAAACAAAAAAAACCATGTTAAATTAAATGATGCTTTGCCAAGGGTGTGCAACCCAAAATACATGGCATGCTTGGTTCACTTCATCAGGATTGAATCTCGCTCTCTCATGTAAAATGAAATAAAACCTCTAAAAATTCTCTTTATATTAGAGTGATTTTAGTTCCTCTCTCAGGATTGTCCACATGTAATTGAACATAGATCACAGACTAATCCCCAAGTTTGACATGATGAAAGCGACTCGGGTCCTGTAGGGACATTGATTAGTGCCGTCTCAAGATGGTGATTTTATACACACGATCAGGACATTATGAGACCGAGGGAGAGCGCGAGATGAAGTGGTAGAGAAGAGAGAGGAATCCTCTCGTGGGCCCAAATCTTCAAGCCTGGAGCTCTTAATTATATCCGTAGGTTGAAAGGAAAGTCGCAGCACTCCTGTCCTCATTTGCATTATGCATTAATGTTAGCCTTTGTGTTGTTGAAGAGGGCTGTTTCAGCATCCTTTCCTTCGGCTCTTCCGCTTAATATGGCTGCTAAAGGCCTAAAATGGAGACGTGCCTACGTGGACTGTGTCAATAATGCACGCAGACACTCACTGATCTGATCTGCAGACGTGGTCTTTCTATAGAGCCTTTATATTCATCACAGCCAAAGTGTTTCGAGAAGGAAGTCGGGAAAGGACCACACGTTAGGAAGTCTCACTTTCACATGCTTTTAGAACTTGTTTTCTCTGAAAACAAAAGTGGCGCTGTCTGTCTGTTCGCAGGTTTTGGATATCCATTAGCCCTGTGGAGATGCACTGTAATTGTGACTCAGTGCTGAAATGCTCCCATGTGGCTATTCCACCAACAGATTACCAGCATGTGATGCCTGGCCCCAACCCACTCTGCACAAATTCGCATGAAAAAACCCCCACAAACAACAACAACAAAACCCCAGAAAACTATCTCCAAAGAAAACAGTAGCTCTTTGAGTTTGATAAACAGTACATGCCGTAATGATGCACAATAAAGCAAAAACCCTTCTTAAGTCGTGCAAAGTGGTGTAGATGAAGTGCTAAGATTTAAAATTAAGGGTGTAAAATTAAGAATAATAATATCCAGCCTTCTCCTTTAGATCTTTCAGCAAACTGGTTTTAAGTGTGTGAGCTGTCACTCATGTTAATCTTGTCAATTTTTGGCATGTTCAATACTTCAGTGATTATCTACATGTTAGGGAGCTGGAATCTTCTGCTGCTTTGCCTAATGTAGAGGGCAGAGGGTTATGAATATGGACTTATTCAGTACAGAACAAATTCTTTGATGCCAAATGGTCAGTCCAGGATTTTGGTGTATTGAGGCCAGTGTTGGCTTCCTGAACAGTACAAGCTTGGGGCATGATCATTACAGCTTGCTTGGCCGGACTGAATGGAGCCCATGTGTGTTTGTGTGCATCCTTTCAGCATTGGGTGCATGATGATGATTTGGCTTATAAGGAGTTGCACAAACCTTGGGGATTCCTCCATCAGAAGCGACCTTGTAAGAGCAGATCGGGGAAGACAGCCACGTGTTTTGCAGACTGACCACCCTGGTGCACGGCCCAATCAGTGCCGCTGTTAAATAGTATGATTTTTTTTGTTAGGAATTTTTGTATAATTTGATTTTAAATGGCCAGGGGAGATGTTTGGTATAAATTAGGTTGCCTAATGAGCTGTGTTGGTTGTTCTGTGAATGATGCAATCTGTATAAGCACTATGCAGCAAAGCCAAAGTTACTGACTGCACTTGGCTTGTGTCTGTTAGCTTGCTAAGCACAAGGTGCCTGGTTTATACTTGGCGTGCAACTTCTCAGCTAGAGCTGGCATATTTAAAAACAAGCTTCACTAGCCGGCATGTCAGAGCTACGACGTCCCTGTGCATCATGTTGTACCGTGAAATGTTGAGCGATTTTTATGTACAGCAACGTTAAACACGCTGACAAGCTCATGAGCGTTGTCTCAAATCGAAACCTTTGACCTTACAATGAAAAGTATTACTAAATTCCAGGTTTTAAGGTGACATGAGAGGTTTTTAAAATTCAGACACTAACTGTAATAGAAAACCTGGCTAGTGTTAGAAGGCAATAATGGTCTAAAATTGCACACAAGTTACACAATTTGAGACACAATGCGAATAGGTATAGAGGAGGTAGATAGGAGGTAATTTGTCCAGTTTTATTTGCTGAACTTTAGTTGCCAGATGATGTCATGGGCTAAATTGCGTATTCACTGAATCATAAGTGTTGCATGAAGAAGAAAGATTTTCTGAATACACTTGGTCATGGCACCACAAACTATCTATTTGCATATTTACAACATGCATTGTTCACAAATAATTCGCTTAAAGCATGCTGACAAAATGAAGCAGTGGTATTGAGTGGTCAGGAAGTAGATATACAGGAAATTAAAACACTTTAATTTTTTTTTTTTTTTTATAAACTTGTAAGTGTGGCCATGAAAAGTATTTTGGAACGATGATCAATGATTAGTTGTTTGGAAACATGAGCAAACATGTTTGCAGGTGAACGCAACCCAGTCAGACTTTCCTCATTGGTTGTGAGTGGGCCGAATCTGTTCTCTCAACATGTATAATCAGCAGCTGTGATATGAGGTGCAGAACCGTATCGAGTGCAGGATAGCTACCAATGTCTGCTCAAAAAGTCACTGTTTGTGACTAGAAATTCACTAAAGGCCCCATCCCCCCAATTTTCTCCCTAATTTGGTCTTGCCAATTCCCACCTACTCACTAGCTAACTCGCCCCTTTTACACAACCAGGGTGGGCTGGGGCAAACACGTGCCAGGTCCAGGACACATGAAGTCAACCTCCACATCTTTTCGAAGTACTGCTCAGGCAGCGCCTCAGGGCAGTGTAACACACTCGGAGAAAAGCGCAATCTGTCCTATTCTGTATGCATGAGCTCACAGACACCCACAATTGGCTAGAGTCACTCTGACTGACAAGGAAGAGAAAGAGTACGTTCTCCTTCCCACCCAGAGAACACGGTTAAATTTTGATGTCTAGACTCCCGGTCACGGATGACTGTGGCATCATCAGGATTTGAGCTTGTGATCTCCGGACGATAGGCCAAACGCTGTTCTGTACAAGCCGTATTTAGCTGAAGGGTCGGAATTCAACTCGGGTGCTATTTATATACAGTGTTTGATGAAGCTGTCTGTACATTGCAGAGTCACTCCACTGTGAGGGTCCTCGTCCTCGAGCCTGCTTTATCATGACATTTACACAACGATGTAATGATGCTAAGATTATACGACATCATTGCCGACAGGCACGTGCTTGGCCATGAACGACCAACATTGTGACATTCTGGCCTAACGAGCCGTTAATTATCATGACTACAGGAAGCGGAACAGGTTGATTGGATGTTTGATGTTTTTGCCCTCTTTTGCACTGGGCTCTGATTGGGCAGGAGAGGAACTGACATTTTGGAGGCATCAGTGACCTGTCCTTTAAATGGCTGATCAATTCCCTAAGCATGTCTGACATTTGCTTACTAGCTGCTATTTTCTGCTTGCATGTAATGAGAGAGAGAGACAGAGAGAGAGAGAGAGAGAGAGAGAGAGAGAGGCTGTCATTGGTGCCAGCAAAATAAAAAAATCGTTCTTTCTTAACCTTTGCTGTTTCATCATCTTCATAAAATACAGCTCTGGTTCCGAACTGGGCACTGATTTAAATCCTGTATACAGCACAGTGATGCGTCCTGCTGTTGAGGTCAGGTCCCAGAGGAGTTATGTTCCGTCCCTGTCCTGGTCTCCAAGCTCCATTTGTATTATTGATGTGATTGGACAGTAGGGGTCAGTCTCTCTCCTTCTATGAATTATACTTCGCTTCAGCTGGGACAGCCATTTACTTGTGTGCCGTTCTGATGGGTGGGAAGACCGTGGCAAGTTGAATCCCATAATAAAAGAAACGCATTAAACTTATAGGAAAACAAATTCAGCACTTTTATATTTGAACTATCTAGCTCACTAACCATCAGGAACTCACCTGTTACAACTAGTCTGAGGCTCATTAAAGGGTGTCTTTGTAAACATGTTTGTCCATAATTCTGTCTTAGCTATCAAACCACTCGATAACATGCCTTATGATAATTTGATCATCAAAGCAAAGCCTCACAGTCATTATCAGGATAATACAACAGATACCTGAGGAGCTCTGCTTCAAGCTTTATTAATATCATAGCCAATTCAGAGTTGGTTTAATTGGCCTGTTGTCTGGTTGCGAAGGCTTAGCTCTACAAGACCGCACAGTCTGTAACCCAGGGCATGCCGCGGGTTGTTTATCCTAGTACCTTTTGATTCCTGACACAAACCACTGTGCGCTTATCCGAGTTTCTTCTGTGTGCGTCTGCTGAACACGAGGCCGTCCTGTTGCTTCTTTGGTGCAGCCGAACAGCATGTTTCTAAGATCTGATTGGATCTGGAGATCAGATTGCTGCTTTGACATGCAGGGTCGAGCCAGCACAAAGAGGGGATGTTTTGTTAGTTGCAAACGATATACAGGGCGGGCCAGAAGACTCTACATAAGTGGAGTTAACACCTTGGGAATGGGAAGCTGTCGCAAGGTTGCAGTAGACTTTAACAGGACGCATGGCAAGCACATCGCACACGACGCTGTCGCCAAAGTTATTAACAAATTCAGAAAGACACAGTTTTTTCCAGACCAACTTTCACTGGCGAAGGCGCAACCGACATGGTGCTGGGATACGTCATCCAATATGTATGAAGACTTTTCGGACACCCTGTAGATTTGGCCCCGTGTTGGCTGTATTTATTATCCAGTTCACTAAGAAGAATGACCTCTCTCTTCACAACCGAGACTGGAAGGCTGCAGGATAGAGGTGTGCAACTAAAAACTCAGTGAGTGCATGCAGGGCAGGACAAATAGAGCACTGGAGTGGACAAACTGTAGCTGAATATAAATTTATCAGGAAACTACATTTTTGTGCATAGCTCTGGCAATTTTCTTTCAACATTGTAGTCTTTACACATGCCTCATATTCTTTATGCAGTCTGCTTTCTAATCGTTCCGATCCTAAAATTGGTTGTGCATTCAAAAAGGGTGGCTTTTATCTGCTGTTTCTGGATGCTCTGTACTGATGACACAATACATTTTCTGATGTGACTGGTGTTCTGGTCCATCATCGTCATCACTAGCTTGTGAAAAGTCCTGATATCAACTGAAGGTGTTGTTCTGGCGTATTAGAAACATTTATTTATGTCGTAGTATTGATCACAGTTCTGATTTATTCCCGTCGTCTCACGTGTTGAAGCTGTACTGGAGTGGCTTGCACAGTCCTCTCCTGTTTTGTTGTTTGTATAAGTTGTGATCCTTTTCTTGCTGAATATTTTCGGTCGGTCCCGAAACTTTAATCAAATATTTGTGGGTGGGTCAGTTCAATTTCACATGGTTTTCCTAATCTATTAGGTTAATATTAAAACAAAATTGTCTTAATTAATTATGCTGCAGTTATTTTGAGGCTAACCCTAGAATTGTGGTTGCTGCATAGAACAGCTCCATTTAAAATAAACCAATTAAATTCACTATAAAATATTACTGGTGGGTAAAAATACAAATATTTTTTGGAGCTGGCGGGATTGGTCATGATTTCTGTGGAGCGGCTGGGATTGGTCATGATTTCTGTGGAGCGGCTGGGATTGGTCATGATTTCTGTGGGAGCTGGCCGGATTGGTCATGATTTCTGTGGGAGCTGGCTGGATTGGTCATGATTTCTGTGGGAGCTGGCTGAGATTGGTCATGATTTCTGTGGGAGCTGGCTGAGATTGGTCATGATTTCTGTGGGAGCTGGCTGAGATTGGTCATGATTTCTGTGGGAGCTGGCCGGATTGGTCATGATTTCTGTGGGAGCTGGCCGGATTGGTCATGATTTCTGTGGCAAATAAAATAAGACTGCATATGTTTAAGCACAGTTGTGTTAATCTAGTGGATTAAGCTGTTTGGACCACAATGCAGTGCTAGCGAGGGTATTAAGCTTCTCACAGGAACCCATCTGTAGAAAATCAAACACAGTAGCACATCTCGATCTCTCTGATTCACACACACACTGCCTCCTTTTTCCAAACACATTAGATATAATATTCGTGCACATCATAGTTCACTGAGGCAACACGGCATCATGCAATGAGGAGGAAGGCGTTCCACCATGATATTACGACAGTTCAGCCATGTTTCTAACTGTAAGACAGATTGTGAAATAGCAGGTGTCCAGCATGCAGGTGTGGGTTTGTGGTTGGTGAGAACTGAAGCCTCCTGCAAAGAGCTTATTTTCTCAATCATTTACCTGAGAGGAACACCATGGAATAATTTACTTCTGCCCGTTTTTTCCAGTTATCTGTCCTCCACCGTTATCAGCCCCAGTCAAGATGTCAGGGACGTAACACCAGGAACATAAAATATTTCTTCTAATGTAGCCAAAAGCATTGACAGGTCATCAACACCTACAACTCGAGCATAACTTTTGTTCTGAACTTGCCTTCTCTTCTTCACCCACACACTGTTCTGCTTTGTTAGAAATATTGGGGATAACAGTCTTCGAGCTCTGTACTGGATTATCTGAATGATACAGTGCGGTCAGGCATGAGACTAAGCAGGCTAGTGGAAAACCTCCTGAGAATATATTGAGAATAGCACAAATGCTATTCAAAGTTATGTGGATTAGAATTTTGCCCTTTGATTTATGTGCATAGTGCAAAAGCAGGAAATGTATTTGAGCAGTATTTAGACATGGCTTGTTCTGTGGGCTTATCCTCCAGCATACTCAGATCACCTGCTATCATCTGATAGAGGGGAAATAAACATAGGAATAGCGGGGAAAGAGGTGGACCAAAAAGAAAAAGCCAAATGCTTGCTTGCCTGTTGTCACAAAAGCAGTCACTATGGTGACTAAGGAATTCTATGTCTGCTA
>JAFFST010054236.1:166286-178593 GCA_022414735.1 Noturus placidus
GTAAATGTAAAAATGATATTTCTGTAAAGCTGCTTTGAGACAATGTACCATTGTAAAAAAGCGCTATACAAATTGATAATTATTATTATTATTATTATTATTATCCTATGATTGTTCCTTTTGATACACAGCCATCTATAAACCTTCTCTGCTGCCGTCTCTGGTGGTTCTGATGGCCTTCCTCTTTTGCATGCCTGCGATTCCGAGGAGGCTGCGATGCACAGACAGAGAGAAGACTCTGCAGCCCAACTCTATGGGCTTGCACAATGCTCTCAACCTCTGTCTCCGGCACTCACCCGCCAAATTTGCATGCTTGGCTAAATTCCCCCATCCTCTTCTCCCAGGGCACTGTAAGTTTCAGCATGACCACCTGCTTTGATCTTTCCAAAAACAGCACTATGTCTGGTCTCAGGGTGGTCTCTGTGATTTCCTCTGGGAATTGGAGCGGCTTCCCCAGGTCCACCCTCATTTGAAAGTTATGCGCTCTCCCAATGAGCCCTGCTGCTGCCTGGCGCTCGCACTGGTCTTTGGCCCTGCAAATAGTGTCAGCAATTGACTTCAGCACCTGATCATGTGACCAGTGGTTGTGACTTTAATCCAGAGCTTTATGGCAGCAAATGGGAATGTGGTCCACTGTTCCTCTTCTGAGGCACAAGGTGATTTGACCTTCCCCAGCTGAAGCGGTTGGATTTGGATTGGAGTGGTAGGAACTTGATGTGGAAAGGTTTAACCTGCCATGCCTTGTAAAAGGAGATCTTACGATTGAACGCCTGTTCCTATATTGTCCTTGTACCATGTTGGCACATACCCCCCACCAACTGGCTTGCATGCAGATCCTCAACCCTGGATAAGTGAGCTCTTTTATCTGTACTCACACACTTTAATCGAAAAGGTCTTCAGCTGTAGGTGCGTTGTAATGTATTTCCAATGAGGTTATACAAATGAGATTTTCACCAGACATCAGTATTAACTCGAAATCTGGAAATATAAAGAATTCACAACATTAAAATCCATAAATAATATTGTGTAATAAAGAGGAATTACACAGGAAAAAAGTACTGAACATGCTAAGAAAAAGCAGTTCTTCATGGTAAGGCAAGGAACCAGCTGAAATCTGTAAGTAATTATACCCCCTATCCGTGCAAATTAATATCAGCTGAGTTAGTAAATTGATGGTCTATAAAAAAGCTCTTCGTTAACAAGATGTCACACAAACATCTCATGATGAGTAAAAGCAAAGAGCTCTCCCAATATCTTTGCAACCTTATTTTTGTGAATCATATTGATGAAATCGGATACAGACCTATTTCAAAACTTCTGAATCTTCCAGTATCTTGGGGCCATAATGTCCAAGTGGAAGCAACATCACTCCGTCATCAACCGACCACACACAGGAGCTTTCTGGCCAGGGAGTCAGAAGAATAGTCAGAAGAGTAATCCAAGAGCTCCAGAAACACTTGGAGGCAGCAGGTGCCATCGTCACAGAGAAAACAATAGGCAATGCGATCCACTGCTCGCTCACCCTGCAAGGCTCCATTGCTAAATAAAAGGCAAGGCGAAGCTTGTTTAAAGTTTGTTACAAGTCATTAGGACAAGCCTATGAAATACTGGGAGAGTGTAGTCTGGTCAGACGAGAGTAAAATATAACTTTTTGGCTGTCATACTACACACCATGCCTGGCGAAGAAATGGCAATGCACATCACCCTAAAAACACTACACCAACAGTGAAGTTTGGAGGTGGAAGCATCATGGTGTGGGGCTGTTTTTCATCGCATAGTACTGTCAGACTTCATGTAATTGAAGGAACGATGAATGGAGCCCTTTACTGGGAGATTTTTGAGAAGAATCTGCTGCCATCCACCAGGATGATGATGAGACGTGGGTGGAGCCTCCAGCAGGACAATGATCCGAAACATACAGCAAACTCTCAATTGGTTTCAGAGAAAAAAAAATCAAGGTGTTAGAATGGCCCAGTCAATCACCTGACTCGAATCCAATTGAACAAGATTTAAAGATATGTTTAGAAGAATGGACCAAAATCACACCTGAATACTGCAGCCCATTCATTTCTTCATACAGGAAGTGTCTTGAAGCTGTCATTACAAACAAAGGCTTCGCCATGAAGTATTGAATACATTTCAGTTAGTGTGTTCAATACTTTTTCGTGTGTCATTCCTCTTTATTACACATTACTTTATTTATGGACTTTAATGTTGTGAAATCTTTGTGTGTGGATTTCTTGAGTTAATACTGATGTCTGGTGAAAATGTAATGTGAATAGCCTCATTGGAAATATATTTACTGAAACAAATGTTGATGCGTCCAAAACTTATTTCCCCCGCTGTATATATAGTAATGGATATAACTATAGATTGATGGAACAGATTTATTTTATTAAAAAACCCTACCACCTCTGGGGCTTTACACATCCTGCGGCCCGTTTTTTTTTAATTTGGTCTTCTGGCTCTCTGTCCCTCCTCCATCCATCTCTTCGCTGAGGCATGGACCATGGTGGTGGTGATGTTAAATTTCACATTCAGCTCTGCCAATTGAGTGTAACGGCCGGCAGCATCTTGACTATTAAAAGCAGTCAACAGTCGAACCTGATCCTGAATTCTTTTTCACACACTTGTCTTGGAATTTCATGTGCTTGGCGCTCTCCCCATGTTTAATCAAGCTCTTGTGCTTAAATCTGTGGATTCAGTGGCGAACACAGTGTTACCTGCTACCTCTGTCTCAAAGGTTTTGCAGTGAACGCAGTGCATCGAGGCATTTCCATAGCGTTCGCCACTCTCTGAACTATGTAAGGTGGATCCACATGATCTCCATCACCAACTCCAATAGTTATGTTATCCAGGGCTGGACTGGGACATATTTTCAGGCCGGGAGTCTCACACTCATCCAAGACCCATACACCCACAACAAATTTTTAAACCGCTGACAATCCCTATTTTGTCTTTCTTAAATTCAATTTATTACACACACTTTCGCCATCCCATAAAAACATAAACAAACAAACTAGAGATAGTGAAGCAATCCTAATTTATATAAGCTTACATGGGTATGCCAAGCATTTAACAAACACCAGAAGTACAAAGCTGCCAGTAATGCTCTACTTTTCACTCACAAAAGCACATTAAATGCAGAAGAGGTAAACAAAAGACCTTTATTTATTTATTTATTTATTTATTTATTTATTTATTTATTTATTCATTTTCATGTACCGGTCACTTCTTTACCAGGTCTACTGCTATGAACTTTTTAACCTCACTGTAACTTGTGTGCACTGAATCTAAATTTCTTTTAGTTAAAATTAAAGCATAACTTTTTTAAAAATCTTAAATACTTAAAATACCTGAGATTTAACCGTACTATATTTCATATTTAATTTATCTTATTTAACCCCTACTGGTCATCTTGGCTTGACCCTGAAGTGTGACCGCTGTACAGGACCTCGTGCCAGGTTGACTGTCTCCACCTTATTGTGAAAAATTGTGAGATATTGTGACTCCACATGCCGAAGTGTCCTTGGGCAAGACACTGAACCCCAAGTTGCTCCCGATGGCAAGTTAGCGCCTTGCATGGCAGCTCTGCTACCATTGGTGTGAGAGTGAATGGGTGAATGCGACACAGTGTAAAGTGCTTTTGATAAAAGCGCTATATAAGTACGCCATTTACCATTTAATTTAATACTCGATTAGCATAGTTAGCGAACACAACACTACAGTGTTTATAGAGGAGACTGAGCTGCATTTGATGCCCTGAACTGGTCTGTAATTTTGTTACATTTTCGCCACTTGTTTTTAGAGGGTTTTCGTTTTGCGTGCCTGTTCCCTCTCCATCCTCGCTCTGTGGAGTGATGACTCTGTTCCAAACCATTCCCCAGAGCTGAGGAGAATGCTAGCCTTACAAGTCAAAGCTAACAGAGTCAGGGTTTATTACCATTTATTATGGAATGCCGAAGTCGGAAATGATCACTTGAGTACATTGGATACACAATAATAACGATTCAATGAATAAATCAGTGAATAAATAAATCTAAAAATAAACAAATAAATAAATAAAAAAAAGCAGCAGGTCAAATCAGTCCTCAGGCCACTGGGAATTCTCCCAATGGCCAGTCCGGGCATGATATTATCTCTAACTATAGGCAACTTACAAAAGAAATCTGTGTTCTTTTCATCTTATCTCTTCACAATAGTGCTAGTTATCTCCCTGTCATGTGACAGCAGAGCACAGGGAATGGGATTGATTGATTGGCTAATATTAACCAATCTAAAATCTGCATTAAACTAAAGAACATTTTGTAGAGAATTGAAAAAAAAAAGGTCGTACTGCAACAATTATTTTCACTCGCACAAATGCTCCCAAATACATTTTGAGGTCGCACAGATTAGATTTCGGGAGCAATTTTGAGCCTTCCTTTAAGATAATACAGTCATTTATGCAGTCATTTGAAGCTCACTGGAAACTTGTATCTTGTGGAAATCCTGCTGAGGCTACCAGGTCATGGGGCTGTTTTATTGTACTCGTTGATACTGTTTGAATGAAATGTGCTCAATCTGTATCATTTGTTCTTTTGGTCTGCTCTTTTGAAATCATCAGTGTGGTCTTATCTCTGAATTATTTACAGTTTTCACATTGTTCTGATCTGCTTCGTAGGCATTGCTATTTCTTTGTACTTCACCTCATCTACAGTTGGCTCTGGGCTGATTCGATGATTATTGGTGTAACTATGTGAAAAAGGGCAAAAAACACACAAAACTTGGCTAGGTGAAATGAAGACGGTAGTGAATGCCGAGGGTGAGAGTGCCACAGAAGGACAGTGTGAGAGTTTAAGGTTAGAACTTGTTGGGCAAGTAGTATGTGAACAGTCTTATGTGCTAAATTGGCAGTTTTACATCATGACAGGTGGTTAAAGCAAAAATCTGTGACTAATCTCCATTCATAATTCTCTCTCTCTCGCTCTCTTTCTCTTTCAGGGCAATCTGAAGAGCAGCAGCCATCAGATATCTCCTCAAGAGTTTCTCAGTGAACTGAAAAGTGGAGCGATTGATGAGAGACTGTTTGCCTGTCTAGATTCTCTCAGAGTCTCTCTCACCAGCAATCCAGTCAGGTACACACGTGTACACACGCACACGTATACACTAGGGCTGCGACTAACGATTATTTTGATAATTGATTAATCTGTCGATTATTTCTTCAATGCGTTGGATTAAAAGGCCAATTTTTCTTTTCTGTATTTTTTAGAAAACACGTTTCATTCTGCCAGATGTTGTCCTTCAAACATTGTGCAAAGTGAAGGCTATGAACATGCTATTAAATGTATCTATGTGCACTATACTATACATTGTGCAAAGGATTAGTTAAATCACTATATTAATAATGCCAAACAAAAGCACAAACTGAGTGTTAACTTGTGAGAGGTTGAATGTTCTGCAGTAACACACACATTCACTCATCTGAACACAGTAAAGTTATTTTATTCTGTAAACGTATGGCACTTCTTACATTTATACGTAATGACATGTTGTAACCCCATTACAGTTACTGCTCTCATACACAACACAATTGCTTTTGTTTATAAATATTGCTAAATATAGCATCAAACAACATATTTGATCAGAATGAATATTTTACTCTTCCTTTCTGTTGTGCTGCTTGACTGATACGTAGACACGCACTCGTTCAGTGAAGTTTAACGGAGACTCATTCGCTGTCAGGATTGGGCTTTATGTAAAACTTAATTACTGGTGTGAAATTATACCATTTACAGATAAGGATGTAATGGTAAAAATGTAATTTCTGCACTGAAGAAAACATGTCTGGAACACATTAAACATCACATGCATCTGTCACAGCGTCTGAGATGGTATGCCCCGTTAATGCTCTCACGAGTTTGTTTAAAGCAGTTAATATTCAATTCAATTAAATTTTATTTGTATAGTGCTTTTTACAATGGACAATCTCAAAGCGGCTTTACAGAAATATCAACACAGTATATAGATATTAAAGGTGCAAATTTATCCCAACTGAGCAAGCCACTGAGTGGAGACGGTGGCAAGGAAAAACTCCCTAAGATGTTTAAGAGGAAGAAACCTTGAGAAGAACCAGACTCAGAAGGGAACCCATCATCATCTGAGTAACAACAGACAGTGTGAAAATGTTCATTATGGATTATATGAAGTCTGTTTGGCCTTAGAAGCAGCCATAGTCCCAGCAATCTGAATTTGGAGTAGATGAGAGCTCCATCCAGAGGTAGGACATCCGAAACGGATCAGGCCGGTCCGTAGAGCAGAGAGGATCAGCATCTCTAGTATCTCCATAAGATCGTGTGCGGCTCGACAGAAGGAGAGAGGGAGAGAAAAGATTATCGGGACTGCGAATTAGCATAACAAAGTCTAGTCAGGGTAGGCCAGAGTGAACAAATACGTTTTAAGCCTACAGTTAAACACTGAGACTGTGTCTGAGTCCCGAAAACTAATTGGGAGACTGTTCCATAACTGTGGAGCTCTGAGTGAAAGCTCTTCCCCCTACTGTAGCCTTTACTATTCGAGGTACAGTCAGATAGCCTGCATCTTTTGATCTAAGTAGGTGTGGATGATCATAGAAAACCAAAAGGTCGCTTAGATACTGTGGCACGAGACCGTTTGGTGCTTTATAGGCTAATAATAGTATTTTATAATCAATGCGTGATTTCCCTGGGAGCCAATGCAGTGTTGATAAGATCGGTGTGATGTGGTCGTAACTTCTGGTTCTAGTAAGGACTCTAGCAGCTGCATTCTGGACTAACTGGAGTTTGTTTATGCTTCTACTGGAACATCCAGACAGTAAGACATTACAGTAATCTAGTCTAGAGGTGACGAAAGCATGAACTAATATTTATCCCTCTAATACAAGTACTTCTGTCTTAACAGAATTAAGTAAAAGGAAGTTAGTTAGCATCCGACATCTAATGTCCTTTACACAATCCTCAACTTTATTCAGCTTCGCTGAAACATACAGCTGTGTATAATCAGCATAACTGTGGAAGCTAATTCCATGTTTACGAATAATTTGACATAGAGGTAGCATATATAAAGTAAAAAGCAGTGGGCCTAAAACAGAACCTTGTGGAACACCAAATGTAACCTCGGTATGCGTGGAGAAGTCTCCATTTACATCTACGAACTGATACCGATCAGTTAAATAAGACCTGAGCCAGGAGAGGACCGTTCCCTTAATGCCAACAACATTCTCTAATCTATCAAGGAGAATAGTATGATCTATACTATCAAAAGCTGCACTAAGGTCGAGTAAGACAAGCAGCGAGACACAACCCTGATCAAAGGCCAGTTGTAGGTCATTTACTACTTTAACCAACTCTGTGCTATGATGAGGTGGAAATATTATGATCAATATGTATTATGAACGAGATAAGATAGTGGTGTGAGACAAGTTCAGACTGCGGGAAAAATTACAATATTTTCTATATAGAATATAAAACATTCTCATGTTCTTGACGACCTGGATCGTGCACTTTTCCCACAGCAGCTCACTGTGTTCTCCGCTGTTTTCACAAGGGTTTTATTCAGAGAAATGTGTTTTTCACCATTTTGAAGTGATGTCACTGACAGGGGTTATCCATCGTGACGTCACAGACCTGACTAATCCATAATGACATTCGCTGTCGATTGTTTTACTTATAGATTTTATCGATTACTTGGTGCAGCCCTAGTGTACACACACACACACACACACGTCTGTCTTTGCTTTTCTTCTTGCTTTGACGTTTCAGAACATGTACACAGACACACACACACACACACTGCCCTTTCCACCTTTTCTGACCCACCTTCTTTAACATTTGGCTAATATTTAACACCTGTGCCGAATGATATGGCATTAGCTTACAGCAGCACTCCATGCTGTGAAAAATTAATATGTACTGCAGATGGGTGCGATGTTGGAGTTTCTCTCCCCTGCCTCATAATTGTTTGATGCCGATCATGGCAGGCTCTCCTGCTGTTTGCCCATATTCCTACCACAAACATGAACCAAGCTGCACGATGAGGAGAGGTGATTAATACGGAAATAATTACAGCTTTTGTGACTAATATAAACTACCTTCAACGAAAACCTGGTTTTAAGATCCAATTTGCGCCATGGGAGGTTTTGTAGGTTTGGGCTCCAGAGGAACGAAGAACGAATAAGTTACACAAACAGACAAACAAACAAAAACCCCACCTCAGATGCTTAATAGTTGGTGTACATTACTTATGGTCTTTTGTTAGTGGTCTAATCCTGTGTTTCCTTTTTAAGACTTCTGTTCTCCAGACTGCCTGTAGTCATTAAAACAGTTCATTAAAAAAAAACCCAATTCATTAGTTACCAAATGACTTAACAAAACAACACATGGAAATTTTTACGTGTGTGAAAGCAGGCTTGAATCCCTTTTTTGTGCTCCTGGCCATGTTCCTTTGTCACGTAAGGTATTTCAGCTACTTTGATCACGGAAATCCATTAGGCACAGCGGTTGTGCGCGCTGTATGTGTTTGTATAGATAAAATTATCACATTCATTTTAAGTTAATTTGGCCGACTACGCTAAGCGCCATGCCCAATTTGGACAGCGAGCATTGGTCATCCTTAAACTAAGGTTGGAGGAGTCGAACTGCTTTCATCCTCTCTGCATCCATTATTGGAGTAATTCATGAAATGTCATGATTTCTATTAGCACTCCTTATTGTGTTTGGGCACGTTTCGTATGAAAGCGCGGTCGGCTGAATGATCCACAATAAGCGAGCAAGGCCAATCTTGCGTAGCGGTTTTGGAGAGCAGCTGTTATCCCTGGTCTGCGGGCCTTCCTGTTTTGTTCCCCTTGCAAGGTTAAAAAACTTCACTAAGCAGTTCAGCAATCCAATCTTGGTTTTAGCATGCGCTGTCCGGCTTCTAGTGCCACTACAGCTGCGCAAAGCTGGCGCTGCTCTTTTGATTAATCCACTTTATTTCTGTCCTGTCTGCTGATTAAAGTCCGCAGTGTCCTAGAGACAGAGTTCATTTAGTTCTCTTGCTTGTTATTCACCTCACAGCGATGACACCCAGCTTTAAATATTGCCACAGAAAATCTCTCTCAACATGAATGCGTTCGATTGGGCTTGTATATTTTCTCTCTTTTTTGGGGGGTAGTGGGTTGGACAGATTTGGACATGTTTGCAGCAGTTTTCCAGCCTTAACAGGTGTTCCTTATCTTTAAGACTTTAATAAGTAGTATGCTTCGACTTCACCGTGGAAAACGGAAAGAGGGGAACTACTGGACACTAATTTATTCGTATAGCAACCATGCCAAAATTCTGCATTAGCATATAGCCTGGAGTAACAGAAGGAGAGGGTCAGAGTGTTGTGGCCATTTGACATTCGTGTGTGAAATGTACCAGCGTCCTCGACTATACACTGCGCCCAAAAGTATGTGGTCGCTTGACCATGATCCCTATTTGTGGGCCTTGCCCAAACTTATTCCACAGAGTCGGAGGTGAACGATTGCATGGAAAGTCTTTGTATGCTGTTATAACAGCTAAAAATCTGGAATGGGATGCTCAACATATGGGTACATATGAGTGTAATTGGTCCTTCTATCTATTGCTTATTATCTGAAATGATTCACTTGCTGCTCATCCAGCTCCTATTAGTTTGAATGGTTCTGTCTTTGTGTTTACATACACTGAGGTCAAATCCTGTTTACTTCTCCGTCTCGGCTTCAGACACTCCTGCCACAGCTTAAAGAGCATCTGATCGCTTTAGTGCACTTTTCAGGCCACAAGCTTCAGCATCTTAAAGGTTGTATTCTGAAAGGACGTCCTTGTTTCTTTGTGAGCTTTTCAAAGCAAAATATATATATATTTTTTTTAACTACGAGAGTGGGAAAAAAAAAATCACGAAATCCATTTAACACAAGATTACTGACAGCCTATATGGAAAAGTGTGTAACATCAGCCATGTCCCTCAAATATGACCCCTTTCTGTGTACAATCTCCCTCTTTTTTTACATCTTTATTATAGTTAAATGTTTAATTCTGCCCACTAAATGTTCAAAATATGCAAGTGTATGTAGACAAAGAGATTCCTATACTCTTACTCACTCTCACTCACTTTCTCACACACGTGCATCTATTGTGTGTGCGCAAGGGAAGAAACCTATAGACCAGATTTCTCATTAGTGCTGGAGTTCAAACGCAAAGTTATATTTTATGCAAGTTCATTAAAAACCCTCACCTTTTTAATTTTTTTAACACGCTATTCAGAATAAAAAAATGAAAGAAAACGTGCTGGCATTGAGGTACAGTAGAGGTGTAAATTCATTGAATGCTCATCTACAAGGCCCTTCCATTATGATGAAGCCTTTTTAGGAAGGATTAGGACTTCTTATGCAGTGTCGCATTGAGGAGAAAAAAGGCCATCTTTTCTGCATTTGCGCCCCCCCCACACACACACACACACACACCACCACCACAAAATTCAAGCCACATTCAAATACTGCAGTTTAAATAGTAGCACCTCCTGTCCTTCAAGCAGAAGCATTTGATTTATTTATTTATTTTTGTTGATGCTGGATAAATCTTTCCTGACTCGGTTCCACCTTGTGACACATGCATTATAAACTCTAATCTCTCTCATGTCCCCAATTTAAAAATTTGACAGCTATGACAGCAAGAATATAGCACCTCATCAATGTCAAACCATGCGTTTAACTGCCTGCTGGCCAAGGTGATGATCATACCATCTGATGCTGAATTTCCTTATTTCAGACCTGGAACACATCATAATGTTTGTGGAAGCGTAAAGTTTGTGGGAACGCATTTTACTCAAGGGAATATATGTGTATATATATGTTGTCTCATAAACAAGCAATGAAGATTGTAATAAACTTAGATTTTTTTTTTCTATGAGCCTGCAGGTTGGTGGCCAGCAAGGCTCAGCTGTCTCTTGTTGGACTTGTTCTGGAACATCTTTCTTTGTCTTTTTCTGTCTGTCTATTCTCCTTCCCTCTTCATACCCCCCCCCCCCTTTCATTCTGTGTCTCTCTCTGTCCTTAGACAGAGTGTGTTTTGGCATTGGACCATGGCCAAGGCGCAGAAGAGCTATAATTTATTCCTATATTCGTCTTTTCAACTCGGGCAAAGTGTCTGATTGGTCTAGTGAGTGATGTTTCCAATACCTTCCAATGCTTCCATGAGTGACATTGATTTCTCCCCCACTGCCTGGTCTCTCAATCTTTTTATTTTTTGAAGAATTTTTTTTTTTTTTTAGTATCAGTTCATAAGTTCATCCCTAGTCACAGAGCAGAATGCTAAATGGTTTTGAAAAGACACCTCTTTTGATTTGGCTGGCTTCATTGCGCTCCACTGGTCGTGACTGGTTAAATATTGAATACGCACCTAAAGAGCCCGGGCAGACTGGATGGATGACGACCTTTTCTCCAATCTTTCACTTCTCCTAGATTAGAGCCCGGTCTTCTCTTCAGGATGGCTTTTAAATGAGAGCAGACCTCTCGCCGCTCATGAAACAGATCGGGCAAAGAAACAGTATCACCAATGATTGCTTCAGTCCTAGCGTTCAGTGCACCGAATTGGAAGTCGAAGCAATGTGATTATGTCTTGCTCAGTAATATTACAAGTGGATTTCCCCGGACGGGAATTCATCCTGATATTTCCTTAAAGGTTACCAGCTAGAGCGGCGTAGCTTCCTATCGAAATGCAGGGTGTATTTTTTTGCGCTGTCATTTGCACTGAGGTACTGGGGTGTGATCGCTGCCGCCGGTCCTTGTTCGATATCCGCAGACAATGTTGGATCATTTCCACAGTACTGCAATTAAAATCCTAACCAGTTACCACCGTATCGCTGAATTAACAAGGTTTTCAGTTGATTTATCACAGTCAGAATGCGAAATCTGTACAAAAGAAAACCCCATCTTGTGGCATTGTACAGAAACACTCTCCTTGAGCAGTCCAGAACAAGAAAGCCATTAACATGTGCAGAAGTGCAGAACAAGGCAGCCATTCTCACTTTCTTTGTTTTTCTGTCTTTCCCTTTTCTTTCTACTGCACTCCACCCCCCCCCCTTTTCCTCCCACTCTCTCACACTGCGCATATTTCCTCATTTTCCCCTTTTACCTTGGTATCAGATGTGCTCTGTCCTGCCGAGTATGACGGAATGTAAAGTGGGTAATTTTCGCAGGGCCCAATAAAGCTCGTTGTCCTCCTGACAAAGAAAAGACCTGTCTACAAATGTGCTTTTATCATTTTTGTGCTAGTCATCTACACCCCCCCCC
>JAFFST010054236.1:178613-202124 GCA_022414735.1 Noturus placidus
CCCCCCCAAATATACCTTCTCTAACACAGCTTCTTAAAGGCCTCTTAGTGTATGTACATTTGACGGGGCAGAGTTTTCAAGCAGGCACTTTAGAAAGTCTTTAACATGGTGGCTATAAATAGTGTTTTATGGCACTTTTGTATTTAGCATGACAGTGTTTAAATGTTGTGAGACAGCATTGTGACAAGATTATTCTCAGTATTTCTCACACCTCACTGTGCTTGAACGCTAGCCAGAGGATCTGCCAGGTTTTGTGTGCGTCGGCCATTTTGGCGGTTTATCGAGAGCATATCTAACTTGCTAGAAGGTGAGTGATAATTGCCAGTCAGTGAGGTGTCTAATTTGTGTTATTACAAGAGGGCAGTGCGCATATTTTATGGCTGAATCAATTCTGGACTTGTTTGGGGTTAGATGATTGGTTTGTTTTCATTCAGTTGTTTATCTTCAGTGACCGCTTTATCCCAGTCAGGCTTGTGCGATATTGAGACTGGAAAAACAAGCCTTTCCACCATGTTACAGTTTAAGGAGAGAACAGTGGGGGGATATTACCAGCCAATTTGACCAATATTACTGCATTGATAACTTTTCCTCTCATACCTTTCCTGACTATGTTCAGGGGATCCTCCATTCACAAAGATCTCCAGTACCGGTGTGCAATAAACTTCTATATTCACTCCTATGTTTCTTGCTCTTTTCTTTTCACAATAATGCATCAGATGAGAGTGATGCTGAAAGAATGGCATTTATTCCACAGACAATAATGAAAGAAAACTCTGCATTCCAGCCAACTCAAAAAAAAAAAAAAACAGGCAGAGACTGCCAACCTCTACTCCTAACTAATAATGCAGCGCACCTACATATTAATGCCGCAACTCGTAAACTTTGGACAACTCAACTACACGTTCCTTCCCTGTTTATGGAGTGACGTCGATTCAACATGACCGCTCACACTGTGGACAGTGTACAAGGCCCGGTCTCTAGATTTACTTTAGTTTTGGCTTTAGATCCGTTAATATACAGACAGATTCCTCTAATCAACAGCTAGACTGCTAATCGCTGTTGGTGCTGAGCTGCAGTTTCAGTTTAAAATGTTGCACGAATGTTTGAAGTTCACTATCGTACCACAAATCCAATCACCTCTCAGGCCTGTAACTGTGAAAGTGTGCTTGTAGTAGCTGTTTATGAAATTGATGTACTCTGACAGAGCAGAATGTGTAAAGGTTGGTAGGTGTAGTAACGGGTTGGAGTTTGTAACTGATCCAGACCGATTCAAGGTCACAGCAAGGTCAAATGTCTAGCCTCCTTCCTGTTAGTAGTATCTGTTCAGAGTATTTTCAATTCAATTTTATTTGTATAGCGCTTTTTACAATAGACATTGTCTCAAAGCAGCTTTACAGGAATATAAACACAGTACACACACAGTAAAAGTGAGAACCAACTGATCCCAACTGAGCAAGACACTGAGTGGAGACAATGGCAAGGAAAAACTCCCTAAGATGTTTTAAGAGGAAGAAGAGGAAGTATTTGAAACGTACATATTGGCAACAAGAAGGACTCGACTTGTCGATGGTGGAGGCCTCCCTGCTGATATCATTGGTGTCAAGTTTTGCTTATTTTATCCCTAAATCAAATTCTACACCTTTTTCTGAGAGGATCTGTCTGGTGTGTAGAAACTCTGGCTCTGTGAGCTTCTGTGGCTGTGGAATAGATGAAACTGCTTTGGTGCTGTTGTGGTGTGGCATGTCTGGGAGACTGTCACTCTCAGTAGTGCTTACTGTCCTTGCGGGTTTTCCCCAGAGAGCAGCTGCCCATGTCCTGCCCCCAGGGGGTCCAGCCTGCACCCACACGCTGCCTTTCACACCCTGTCAAACTAACTCTCTCTCACTTCCACTCACTTTATTTTTTTATCATTATTTCTCTTTCCCACACACTCCTTGTCCCTAAAGAAAATGAGATGGGGATAAAAAAAAAAAAAATCCTATGAAAAATGATCAAATGCTCTGCATTATGAAAGTGGACAATTTAATATTGATCTTTAAAGGACATTAACAATCTTGGTGACTGTTGATACACCTGTAACTCAAATTGAATGACATTTTATGTTATAGCATGGCTGAATTCTCAAATCAAAGAGCACGCATTCATTTCCTATGACATCAGCTCTGAAAGTTATTCTGGCTGTAATATTGATATTAGTGATATTATTTCTAATAATTCGCTCGTTCTAGAACGTTATCGACCCTTTAGTAACAACTCTTATTTGTATGGCGGGCAAATTTTAAATGTGTGTTAAAAAGTTTTGTTTAACAAAGAGAAAGATCAAATTGATGTGGTGAAACTCTAAGGAGAATTTGAGGTTATTTGTGTTTCCAGTTCCTTAGTCACATGACAAGTGGATTTTGGTCTTAACTCTTCTGGGAAGACTTTCTAACAAATTCTGGAGTGTGGCTGTGGGGATTTGTGTTCATCAGGTCAGGCACTGATGTTGAGTGAGGAGGTCAGGGGTGCATTCAGTGTTCCAGTTCATCCCAAAGGTGTTCAGTGGGGTTGAGGTCAGGTCTCTGCAGGACACTTGAGTTCTTCTTCTCCAACCTTAACAAACCATGTCTTCATGGAGCTCGCTTTGTGCACAGGAGCATCGTCATGCTGGAACGTGTTTGGGCCTCTTAGTTCCAGAGAAGCGGAAATTATAATTCTGCAACATACACATACATTGTATACAATTGTTTGCTTCCAACTTTGCCACAATAGTTTGGGGGAAGAACCACATATTGGTGTGATGGTCAGGTGTCCGTATACTTTTGACCATATGGTGTTTTTCGATTTCTAATGAGCACGGAATCTCTCGTTGAGACGAAATAATGAGGAAACCAGGCTACAAACTCATCCTCCTCTGGATGACACAGAATTAAAGGGATTACTAATCAGTATGCTTTCACAGCTGTCAAACAGATCCTCAGTGTGAGTCACATTGTCTTTAGACTTGTACCTAATAACTGATGCTATAATTATACAGTATCCAGGTGAGATTGCTGACTGAAGAAAGGGTGAGCTTTTTTTGGGGCTCATCCTCAGCAGAAGAAAGTGAGTTATAGTGTAAGAGCAGAAGTAGAGCAGGAGTCTCAGAGCTCATTTCTTTCCAATTCATTTGCTTCTTTCAACCCAGCTTTCACATCTAGGTTTGAATGTGTCAGGTGTACATTTTTATTTAATTATTTTATTTTATTTATTTATTTATTTATTTTTTGTGTGTGCTTGGTGTCTCTCTCTTTCTGTCTCTCTCTTGTAAGTCTACTGAGAAGTTTACTGAAACTTCAACACTCCAGCCTTTGCTCGCCATATGTGCACATCAGCGCGCAAAGCATAATTGTATTACACGGTTGTGATAAATGGCACTGACAAACAGGTGGAAATTGTTTTTTTGATATTATATTAAACCTGACCTTCAGGTTTAAGGCTTCAGATTTGTTATTTTGTCAGGACATAATAGCATGTGTTGGGACAAACTCAATATGCTATGCAGGCAAGAGCCTAAGCTCAGACGTTGTGACACTACAGGAATACAAACCGCTCAGGCTGCTGGTGTGTTTCTTCAATTCTTTCCACCGTCTTTCCTATTCATTATCTATGACAAGGGCTTTATTCTACCCTCCTCCCAAATTTCTAGACAGTTCCATTGAGACATGGGGGTGAGAGACGAAGCGCTTGTATCCTGATAACAGAGGTGACTTTGTTATTCACATTTGTTTGTTGGATTCAAATGAACAAATGATATTAATTCATTAGATGGCTCAAACAGTGGTACTCCTAAAATTTAATTGGTCTTGTCTTTGATTAGTGCGAGCCTGTCAGATTTAGCTGTAGCTGTTGCCAAGCCGTCAGAGTCAGGCCTGTGATTCCAGCGATAGAGCTCATTGAGATAGACAAGGGTACATGAGCGAAAAGTAGCGGTGAAAAAGAAAGGAGACCGGTGAGAAACGGATGCAGTTAAGATACTGCGGATACTACAGAGAGAAAATGACTAATATAGTTTTAAGAAGTCATTAAAGAAAGACAGCAAAGAGAAGTGGTGATGTAGAGAGTTTGGGCCTTGGAGAGTTGAGTGAAAATGAGTGAGTTGGTGAGCTATCAAACAGAGTTTTCCCTATCGAGAACAAGAGTGACTCCGCATGATGATTTTCATTCCCAAGAGCCGTACGAATTCCCTTGGCTACCACTTGTAATTTATATCTGTTAATTGTCATTGCTTTGTTCCAGCTAAACAATCAGACGGAAAAAATAACACGCTAACGGAAATCACAAAGTACCTCTTCGCGTAAATGGAAAAACCGTCTGTAGGTATATAGCGCTTTTAATTTTAACCTTGGAGGATCTTCAAAGCACTTCACTGGTTCTCATTCACCCATACACACATGCGCGCACTCACACACCAACGTTATTTATATATTATTATTTAGCTGCTGCTACAAAATAGTGTGAAAACAACCGTGTTATTCAGCCATGATTTGTGTCGCGAATCAGCTGCATCTTGCAGAAGTTCCAGAGAAGGTGATTGATTTGGTTGGGCTTGCTCACATAATGCACAGTGTCAGGCTCAAGCTGAGCAGCTAATTCCTTCTGTTACAGCCGTGTCCTGTGCACGGATACACTTCCTAAATGTCTTCTTTTATTCTGCCAAAAAATGATCCATATTAGTTGTGTGTGGCTTGCTGTCCATGATCAGACAGTTAATTCACTGCTGACTTCTTTATTATACAGAAAATTTCACACCGCCTCCTTCTGCCTCTGGACTCGCCGCAAATCATACTACAGCTCCATTTTTCCACACAGGGGGCGGGACTGCCCTGGAAACCCTTTGGGTGTGTAATCCATGTTACCTTTGCTGATTTCTGTGCCTCTAATCCGTGGTCCTTGGAGCTTCCCTAGGAATGAGCTCCAGATCGGTTAAACTTTTGCCACTCCGAAGTAATTCCCATAATTACTGGTCGTTTTACAAAGGGGACGACAGTGAAGTGTGTGGCATGTATTAACAGCTGTTTGCTTCCAACAATCAATCAAAAGTTTGCTAAGGGAGGGAGAGAGGACAAGAAAAGCAGGGACAATACTTTCTACTACATGTGTCAGAAACGTAATGCAGACCACCTAAACCATAACTTTGCTTTGACTTGCCTTGTAAGTAGTAATAAATGACATCATTTTCCAACTGAGCACAAGGGTAGCCAGGTCATTGTATTGAATGTTTATATATATATATATATATATATATATATATATATATATATATATATATATATATATACACACACACACACACAACCGCAAAGCACGAACTGTGTCATCATTAGTCTAGTAGTCAAAAGATTTATCAAGCGAACAAATCTATATGCTGATAGATCTAAAGTAAAGACTTGTGTATATACAGCATAACGGATTTAAAAATAGGTGCTACTCGGTTTCTGATGCTGTGAGCGTTCACACTGATTTGACCTCAGTCCGTAAACTGAGGGTGAACTCTGAGTTGAGGAAACTACCCTAAGGTGATGAGTAGGAATTTCAAGTTGGTGAACTGTGTTTTCTTTGGCTATTACTAGTTGGAGGTGGGAACTACAAGATGCGAAGCCGGGTCAAACGCAGAACAACTCTTTACAGTCTAAGATCCGCTAGTGTAATAAACACGCTACATGGCGAACTCTGCTGCCACTCATAGCATGTATCAATACGTTTACATGGACAACATTAATCCGATATTAACTGGATTAAGAAGATACTCTGATTAAGAAACTATCATGTAAACAGCGATTATTGACCATCTTAATCTGATTAAAGTCGTACTCGAAGTAAACACAAATGGAATTAAGACATGGAGTATTCATGTTTTAGTATTAATATCATGTGGGGGTTTTCACCGCATTTTGGCGACAGGACACGTACACACACGGCAGTTTACCATTTTATGGCAAACGAGAGCACGGCTGCGTCTGAAGCCGCGTACTTGCCTATTATGTTGTAGGAGAAATACACGTATATCAGCTACTATATAGTAGTTAAGTACGCGGTTTGGGACACAGTTCACGGCTTCAAGCAGTCGTCTATTTGCGCGTATCGCATGACAAATTATTAACTGCACTTGAAGCGTTGGGGGAAAAAATTACAAATTAAAGCACCCAAAACTGTATACGGTACCATAACAAAGACCAACTGTATGTCGGTACGTGAAATTTTGCAGGGAGGTTGGAAGGCAATCATAATAATATATAATATGAATAATAAACATAATCATAATATTGTCTTATTCAGAATAAGGTCAAGAATTGGATTACTGCTGTCCATGTAAACATAATCAGTGTAACTCAATAAACTGCTATCACATGTGCACTTACAATGTCAATGTGATAAAAACTGACAACGTAAGAGATTTAATTGAAAAGCCATTTACATAAATTCTATAAGATGGGTAAACAATTTTGTTTATTTTTTTGTCGTATATGCAAGGATGCACAAAGGCACTTTTCATCATCGTTTTATTTGTTTTCATTTTTACATCACCACCGGCTGTTTTGTTGTTTTTATTAAAAAGGTTGCCATGATGTTTATAGACTGGTTTATCATTCTGTGAATATTTCAAACCGTAACACGGCTAAATGTCACTGACTTTTCATGTGTGTGCAGCACTGTGGTCTATATATATGGTTCCTCAGGCTTCTCCCCAGGCTCGCCGAAAGCAGTCTCTCTAACTTCTCAGCCTCAGGGCTTCATGTGCGCCTTTTGTATGAATTCATACAGCTCTTGCCAGTGTCTTTTTATTGTATTCCAGATTATTCATCATGGTAATGGGACAGGAGTATGTTAAGCAATGCTTTTAATAAGCATGGGAAAAGACCATACTTCTGAGTTATTTTGATTAACCAGCGCTGTTCTCAAACCTAACAGCTTACTGTAAGCACTCATGTCGTCATTCTAATCACTTGAATTCAGAAAATGAAGGAATTTGTTCTCAGCAAGCTTGGTGTGGTCAGAAAGCGTTTCAGAATCCCTTCGTTATGCGGATTTAAGCAGCTCTGTCTCTCCTCACCTTCTCGACGTTATTGATGTTGGACACGGCACTATCGATCCAGCCAAACTCAGATAGAGCTCATTAAAGGAGCTCCATGTTTATGTCTTCGGCCCGGGCTCGTTCAGCATCACGATAGATTACACGATCATCTTTTTGGCTGCATGCTGAATAATAGCAAAGCTTAATCACCTTAGTTGTTTTGCTGATTATTTGCATAAGATAAATTGTTGAAGGCTTTCCTTCTTAATCCCCATTTATTTCAGTGAGGTATGCAACACACGTGTCTTGTCCCCACACTTCCGTCTTTGAGTCGCATCATGTTCACATATAGATGCAGCGGTCAATGTAGAGGGTGGCGTAGACGAATGTCATTTGGTCCAGAACTGCTTTAGTCGGTCCTAGGGAATACGCTATTGCACACGAATACCAAAACCTCAATAGTGCCTTCATCTGCGCTTTAGCTCTTCTTCTGCAGATTAGTCCTTGCTCAAAGTACTAACATTGATACAGAACCCCTTTCCACAGATTTATATATAGACTTCTAAATTTAACGAAGCTTTTTACACAGAAAGACCTGCTTTTCCCCACTGTGCATCTGGCAGTCTGACTTATCTGAATGTCTAATCCAGCCATTTCAGCCTAATTTGCTTGCAATTCACACGGTTTATTGAGTTTGTTTGCTGCTGTGTGCTATACCAGAGATGTGCATTGGGTCTGTGATCTTGGAATAAATAAACAAAAAGAAATAATGGGGGAATGGTTGAAATTTTTTATTTATTTATTTATTTTTTTTTACTCTTTTGCAGGTAGGAACTGGTGTTTCTTTCTTTTTCTTTTATTTTATACATGTTCCTTCATTCATCTTTATTTGTTGATATTTTGGGGAATAGAACCAACTAAGTTTGATTTAGAAAATATTGTGCAATTAAAAATAAGTGCTTGACAGATGTCCAAGAACGCAGAAGTGTAATTCGTAGCGTTTGAGATCTTCCGGTGAGAACTAGTTAGCAAGCAGAGTGTGAGAAATGTAGCTAGCTACTCACTGCTTACGTTTATCCATCATATACTGTTAATAGACGGTTCAGATTCACGGTCACTCGTGCATTTCAGTACCTAAACGATGGGTTTCAAAGTGGAACCTGGAGCGCTGATGGTCATCACCGGATATGATGACGCAGCCGTTGTGAAAAGGTCCATTGGTCAGAATTCTTTCTCCGTGGTGGGGATTATGGATTTCAAAAAGACCTGTATGTACACTATATAAACACGAGTGTATGGACGCCTGATCATCACACGTGCTTGTTGAACCTCACATTCCACATTTAGTCCCTTTTTGCTGTTATAATACCCTCCAGTATTCTGGGAAGGCTTTCCACTGGATATTGGAGCGTGGCTGTGGGGATTTGTGATCATTCAGTTACAAGAGCTTAAGGGAGGTCAGGCACTGATGTTTGGTGAGGAGGTCTGGGGTACACTAGGATAACAATTTGGGGGAAAAACCACATATGGGTGTGATGCTCAGGCCTCCACAAACTTTTGGCTGTGTAGTGACCTTATACACGATACACTCTTGAAAGGTAATGAAGTTTGCTAGTTTGTGGTCTGCAGCAGAATCCTTCACAGAGAAAGTTTTCATTTGGCCTTGATGTGCCAACTCACTCTTTAGCTTCAGCTTAATGTTTCCTTTTTACAATTGCTCTGTGAAATCCGACATCTATTTGGGTTTATGATCATTCAAGTATCCAGTATCCATTTTCCTGACGCAGTAGTTTTCAGACATAAAGTCTCCCAGGAAGACAGTCATTTTCTCTCAGAAGTTCTTATGATGGTACTGCCTGAGATGGAGGATTAATCCCGAACGTTTTAAGATGCTACGTGTTGTTACGGCACACGACGTGACCGAGTACGAGAGTGCTGAATTCTGTTTGAATATTCAACCACTTAATATTTGTTGTACTGAGGTTGTTGAGGGATGTGAGCACCTTGTACTTGTCAGCTCAGATCTCCTTTTCAGGATGGCAGTCTGAGTTGATCGAAGAGTCTGTTCAGTCTGGGGACAATTAAATAACTGAGTGTATCAGAGTAAGTTAAAGTGATCTCTTTTTCTCTCGAATCCCGGTTCGCCAAAAAAAAAAATGTGGTCGGTGAGAATTTCGAGAAAAAATTGTTTCTCATCAAAACGCGATTAGGTTGCTGATGGTAAATTTCATTTAAGAACTTTCTAATCTGCTTGTGTGACTTTTTTTTGTAGAGTGAATGTGATCCAAATACGTTCTTGATGTTGGGGCTGACAGGAAGAAATGACCGCGTTATTAAATTAACTTGAATAACTTGTGCGGTACAATGCAACATCGGCACAGCTACAACGCCTGGGCCCCGCGTTCGATCCTGAACTTGGGTCACTGCACAGGGTTCATGTCTTTTCAAAGAATTAAACCGATCGAATCACTTTGGCTGTACAAAACCAAATTGTGCTAATGTGACTCACTCATTAATTCACCTTGAATTAAGTAGATTCAGTGAACATCCCCCCCCCTCCCCCTTTCTTTTCCCCCTCAGTGTAACTGCGATTAACTTCAGAAGCAAGCGAGACAGTTGAAGTCTGAAGAAGAACTGTTGCAGGTTCTCCAAGATGTGTGGAACATCATGAGTTATTCAAAATAAATACATAAGAAGGATTTTAAAATATAATATAGATGTATATAATACATTATAAATGAGAACAGTGCTTTTATAAATAGGAGGACACAGAGCGAGAGGGGAGAGTGCGGGAGAGTGAGAAAGAAAAGGGGCGAGAGAGAAACAAGGAACGAGTGAGGGAGAGTGAGAGAGAAAGGGGAGAGAGTGGGAGAGCGAGAGAGAAAGGGGGAGAGGTTGAGAGAGAGAGAGCGAGAGACAGAGTGAGAGAGAAAGAAGGAAAGAGTGAGCGAGAGAGAGCGAGCACACAGAACACAATATGGAGTGTTTTTGTGTTATAGCAGCCTTGTAATTGGTAATTCTTCCCTCTGGGTAACTGATACAGATATGGTCAGCTGTGTGCTTAGTGGCCCATCCACACACATTGTAATAGAGCAGACTTAAAGAAAGCACTGACGTTGAATATTTTCCTCCATGCACACGATTGCCTTATAGACGACGGGTCCTCATTTGACCTTTAGAAGTTACTGTAAAAAGTTTTCACTTTGAGAAGAGTAGGCCCATTGAGATTTGGTGGCAGATTCAGTGAGCACTGAAGGAGATGATATGAGCTAATGTTATCAGAGTTCAGAACTGTTTTCATTGTGCCAGTAAAAATGGTCTGAAACGCCTCTTCTTTGAAAGCGTTCACGAATATGAACGTGACATTTTATTCTTTAGAATTGCACCGTGCACAACCTTTAAAGGCACAGATTGGGATTTTAATAAGCTAAGCTAGTATGTCATATCTGGGTACCTTCTTTATTGCTCATGTCAGTTCAAGGCCCTATGTTTTGGTATAGTATTAACTTTTTATTCTATTTTATTTATTTGGTTTGCATTGCTAAAAATACTAAATAAATAAATAAATAAATAAATAAATAAAAGGTTTTGCAGTGCCATTGTGTGTGGCTCATGTATGGACATTGTAAGAAGTTTAAGTGAATAAATGTTTAGTCAGAACAAGGTTTTAGCTCCTTTTGCTGAGCTGATGACGAACAGACCGTGTGTGATGACTGAATCATTACGAATGTTAAAGCCTTTACATGCAGGTGGCTGTATAATGTTCGCTTGTAGGCTAGAGTTCAGTAAGACTGTTTGTTTGGTTATTAAATTATTAAGAGTGTAATTATTGATTGGCAGTTATTGCAGCACAATAATTTAATTTGTAAACCACCAAAACCATTACACGTAAACCATTGTCCTGTCCTTAAAGTAGCTCAATATTTGCCTCTTATGTTGCTTAGCAACCCAAATTCAATGTTAAGACTATACATGGCAGAGGAATTATTTATGAAGAACATTATTAATAATGAATTCAATTACTTATTGAACTTATAAAGTTTTATTTTTGTCTTGTGTTTTAGAATTAAAATCGTTTTTTTAGCAGTATGTTAAAGTCCCTGTCAAGTGCCTCAAACTGTTCGGCATTATTCAATATGTTGACGTAATTTTTACCGAAATAGGAAGTCAGGGCAGGACATGTGGCTCCTCCCTCCTTTTCAATGGTCAGTAGAGTTTAGCTTTCCTCACAGCCCGGTTTAAGCCGTACTTAACATGTGATGACAGGTGATGGATGCGAGCCCGAGCAATAAAGTGAATGAGTTCAAGCCATTCCCTTCTTAACCAGCTAGGAGTTAGAAAGCTGAGTAAAATGCGTTCAAGCAGCCAGACACATTTCTGACCCATGTTTGCTGATAGAGGCAACTTCCACAAGGGGATTTTTATAGTCTTGGGGGCGGGACATTTCAGATTCTAGAGAGCATTTGATTGGGCAGACAGTCCGATGAGGAGCCGAAGTGCAGAATGATGTCATCAAAATTGTTCATCCGTATCGGTGGTAGAGACTGTACATTTTGAATGTGTATAGCTTCTAAATGTGAATTATGTCATTGTTTTTAGAGCACACTCGCTGATAGATAACCTTAAGGCGAACATATTCATATTGAAAGCCACAAAACTTCATTTTTGATTTCATGGGAATTTGAACTGTTTTCTGTTGTGCCTAAGAACACCCTTACTCATGATAAAATGACTGTAATGCACACACTCTAGTGGCTAGCCTGCAGCTGGAGGATCTCACTGCAGTATGTTACCACCTCTACACACACACCCACACACATCCTGTGAATGACTAGTCTTAGATCAGTCTTTCTTAAAGGTATTAACCTGTTCATGGCTCGGTCGACCCCATAACCTTCTAATATCACATCCGATCACATCCCAGCACGATCTTTATTCCACCTCTGTGAGCTCTCTGTGGGCTCCACCATTATAAATCATGCGTAGTGTATTGCAACTTCTGGCTTTTACCTACTTAACTATATCTGGGTTGGTGAGTCACCTCTGAGTGAAGGATCCCAGACTGCTTTCTTTGCCATAGTAAAGCCAGAAAAAAAAAGGTTGATACGGGTGCGTTAGACCTGGGGCAACCACAGGACGAATCAAGTTAATATATTTTTCATCTCAGCGTGACTCTGACATAGTGCAGCGCTAATGTGGCTAACGCAGCCTTGGGAAAGACTCTCCGGAGGGAAAAAGGAAGTCAAGCTACCTTAGCCATGAAGTTAGCCAGATAAGATGGCTCATTTTTCTCTTTGATTTATGGCCGTTATTGTTTCCTGGGAATGGAGTGATGAATTTGTTTTTCACGGTTTTTAATGCTCAGGCTATGAGAGAGGCAGAGAGTGAGAGGCAGAGAGTGAGAGGCAGAGAGTGAGAGGCAGAGAGTGAGAGGCAGAGAGTGAGAGGCAGAGAGACAGTAAGACTCTAAAGGTGGGACAGACTGAGTGAGAGGCAGAGAGACAGTAAGACTCTAAAGGTGGGACAGACTGAGTGAGAGACCGAGTAAGACGGAGACAGTGTGAGCGGCCAAGGGAGACGGCGCGAGCGGCCGAGACAGTGGGCGCGAGCGGCCGAGGGAGACGGTGCGAGCGGCCGAGACAGAGGGCGTGAGAGACGGAGAGCGTGAGAGACGGAGAGCGTGAGAGACAGACCGAGACAGAGGGGGTGAGAGACGGAGAGCATGAGAGACAGACCGAGACGGAGAGCGTGAGAGACAGACCGAGACGGAGGGCGTGAGAGACAGACCGAGACGGAGGGCGTGAGAGACAGACCGAGACGGAGGGCGTGAGAGACAGACCGAGACGGAGGGCGAGAGAGACGGAGGGCGAGAGAGACGGAGGGCGAGAGAGACGGAGGGCGAGAGAGACGGAGGGCGGGAGAGACGGAGGGCGGGAGAGACAGACCGAGACGGAGGGCGACCGAGACGGAGGGCGGGAGAGACGGACCGAGGCGGAGGGCGGGAGAGACGGACCGAGGCGGAGGGCGGGAGAGACGGACCGAGGCGGGAGGGCGTGAGAGACGCGGACCGAGACGGGAGGGCGTGAGAGACGCGGACCGAGACGGGAGGGCGTGAGAGACTCGGACCGAGACGGGAGGGCGTGAGAGACGCGGACCGAGACGGGAGGGCGTGAGAGACGCGGACCGAGACGGGAGGGCGTGAGAGACGGACCGAGACGGAGTGAGTGTGTACTCTTGTCAGCTGTAACAGGTGAATGATGACACACATGGTTTAGACGACACATTCCCGCTGTGATTGACGTGTTATTCCCATAACAAACATAAATTACACCAAAACTCATTAATATTTAGTCAGTCGATTCCCGTCTCCACACGGCTATATTTCATTCCAGCGGAGGCCTTTTTGTGTATCGCTGTGTTTCGAAGTACATGTTAACGTTTCGCCGATGTGACCGGTTTAGAAAAATAATGAAGGGACTTTAGATGTTTCACTCTCTCAATAACGCCTGTCTCCACTAAGAGTGTGATCTTCTGTCAGTCGTTCCATGTTCTCTACAGCTATACACACAGCCATGTGAATAGACCTAGCATGCTAGTCAAGCAGCTGCGCCAGAGGGCCGCGAGGAAGAGAGACGCACACAGTGTTATGAGAGAATGCGACGGGATAGAAGAGCAGACAAGAGCTAGAACTTGAGTGTATTTCCGCTTTAGTCTCTTTCGTGTTCCTCTGCACACCGTTGCGTACTGGGTTTTACGAAGAACGGATTGAAATCAACTCGAACGCCAGTGCTTGTTATGTAGGGTTTGTCGAGACCGATGAAAAACATGCACAACATGAAGCTCCCGTCACGACTCTCATAGACTCCTGTGTGTCTGCGAGATTCAATAGCAAGGAAGATTAATGGTCTGCACACACATGGTCATAATACTAACCCTGTTTAAAGGCAAGTTGTTTACCATACACTGTGTGGTGATTTTCTTTCGTTATGTACAGTTGTGCCCAAAAGTTTGTACTCCCCTTGCAGAATCTGCTCGATCTTAATACTGTAAACAAAATACGGCTCATAAAAATCCCATGTTGTTTGTTTAGTTCTGTCCTGAACGATCTATTTCACACAACATATGTTTTACATATAGTCCAGAAGACAATATAATAGCTAAATTTATAAAAATTACCCCGTTTAACAGTTTACACACGCTTGATTCTTAATGCTGTGTGTCGTTACCTGGATGATCAACGGCTGTGTTTGTTTTGTGATAATCGTTCATGAGTCCCTAGTTTGTCCTAAGCAGTTTAACTGTTCTTCAGAAAAATCCTCCTGGTCCTGCACATTCTTTGCTTTTCCAGCATCTTCTGCATATTTGATCAGTGTCTATATGACCGAGATCCGTCTTTTCACACTGAGGACAACTGAGGGACTCGTACACGACTATTACAAGAGGTGCAAACATTCACTGATGCTCAGGAAGGCAACACAATACGTTATGAGGCAGGGGGGTGTAAACTTTTGAACAGGACGGTCAGTGTGAATTGTTTTGTTTAAAGGTCTTATTAAGATATCTACTCGTCTCCGACAAGACAAAATACTAACGAGTTACACTTTACGTGGATGAGGATGTAATTATGGTGGTGTTTACATGCACATGACATTTGGTATTCATGAAAATCCTGTAAATTTGGAAAAACATGCATACCTACTCATGCTGTAGTTGTTGTGAAGACTAACTATACTACATATACTGTCGTGTTAATAGACTTAACCATAAGAGGAATAAAGCTAACTATTTATTTATGACAAAAGAATTGGCACCGTATAAAGGAGGATGGCCATAAACCAGGAACAGGCGCCCCAGCTAACCGAAGATTGACTGCACTCTTATTATTAATATTATAATCAAATATTAAAATTTGCGTAGAGGTGAGTCAAAATAACTTGCAAGCTAGCCTTTCTGTCTTTACCCTGATTGTTCATCCCGTGCTCCCAGCTGTCTGTACACGTGACGTTTTTTTGGAGTTTTGTGGGCGTCACTAAATGCAAATGAGCAGTGTCAGGAACGCCCTTTTGCGAGTGCAAAGAAAATCAGCTGCCCGTTGTGGTAGTTTCTGATTTTAAATAAAGACAACAGCATACATGTTGTAGGAGTGTGTGGTTTGAATACTTTTACTGAGTTTCCTCGAGTGAAAAAGGCACTTAAAAACAGACACAGGACAGCTTGGGTCGCTTTATTAAAGGTTTGAGTCGTGCACCTCACGGGGTTTGAGTACATGCGTACATTGACATGCTGCAAATATTGCTCTTATCTGAGGTTAGCTGCATGAGGGAGATCTTATCTTGATGATATCATACATTAACGAACGAGTTTAATTGTGAGACACTCGTGCCGGTGCTCCTTTGTTTTAATTTTCAAGTAAATTTTTCACAATTACACATGTGAAATCCTTAGACATGCCACTGCTTGCGTTTAAAAGTGTACACATCTGCCTTTAATAGTGTCGGGAGAATTTGGTGTTATGAACCAGTCTGTGGCCCACAGCCTCAGCTGTGTATAAGCAAATGTGCTAAATAAAAAAAAGAAAAGACGAGCGAAATAAAGGATTCATTCATCAAAGAGAGCGTCAAATACGAGGCCCACAGAGGGGTGTGTATGAAGAATAAACCATCTCTATGCTTGTTTTTAACATGTTTTCCCCCCTCCGGAACCAGAGTAGCACTTAACGTGATTATGATCAGTGGGTCACAACACTTTGTCGCCTCTCTTGATTGGCGCCTCCCATGGTGAAGTGCGCTGCCTTTTGTTTAAGGCTCCAGCTCTGCCGCCACTTGAGGCAATGATAGATATTGTTATTCCAATGCGTGGGTCTGTCTCCAGATGTTCCCTTTTTGTAATCGAGTGTTCCTCTGTGGTAAAGAGAGAAAATTGAGAGAGAGAGGGAAAAAAAAGAGGAGGTAGATGCTGTTTAATATCAGCCCTAGTGATGCACAAAAGGCCTGTTGCTGATTGCTTTACATAGGCTGATCAACCCAGCTGCATCCACTCCCATGGAAGAAAAGAAGGAAACATGAGAAGTCGGTTGTGTTCAGAACATTGCGGCTAATTTCCTGTGTCTGCGTCTCGCGGATGAGCAGGTGACAAGTCCACGAGTCAGCTGTATTTTGCTTGAAAGCGTTTGCTTGATTTGCTTGATGCCAGTGCACACTTGTTTTCCCCCGATCTGTCACACTGTGTTCACGAGAATTGGCACTCTGACTGTGTGACGCGAGCGCCCATTGGTTTTTCTCAGGCATAATCCCTACCATGCATCAGCTGATTATTTTCCCCTCCTGCACTCTGCTTCACCTGCTGATGATGGGCAAATATGGCTGCTCGCTCATGAGCTATGCATTTCAATGAAGCGCTTGTCAGGAGCCAAGGCCCTGCCCACTCAATATCACTCACCGCCTCGGCCCCGTCCTTCCAGGGAGCAGGGCACTAAATTGAATTTTCTCTCCAACTCATGAGCTTCATTCCTCAGCCGTCAGCAGTTGGGTGACACCCGCAGTTGGTGTCAGGGACTCTCATTACTGACCCCCTTCACACCCGGTGCTATTGAAGAAAAATCATGTGGAAAATCCAGAATAATAGTGTGTGTGTGTGTGTGTGTATGTATACATATATACATATTTATTTATTTATTTATTTATTTATTGTTTCTGTCGGCTCTAAAAGTGTTGGAACAGTACGCGATTTTGGGATTGAGATGAAATGAATGATTTATATATAAGATGAGAGTTTGGGATTTCAGCTTTTATTTCCTGGTATTTACATCTAGATGTTTTAACATACAACATGTAACCTTTTGTGTCAGACCACCCAATTGTTAGGCGAGCAAAAATATAGGAACAGATTATTCCCATTGACCTCACCAAATTTTGATTGATTTACTGATTGGTTTATTTTGTGATGCTTTACCAGGCTCTCAACACCATCCCCCCCCCCCCCCCCCCCTTCCCGAGAAAGTCCTTGAGTTGGCAGTGTGTTTTAGATCGTTGTCTTGCTGCATGATGAAGTTCGTCCTGATTAATTCGGATGCATTTCTCTGTAAATTGGCAGACAGGATGTTCCTGTAAACGTCTGAATTCATTCTGTTGCTCCCATCATGAGTTATTATCAATAAAGATTAGTGATCCTAAGCTTTCTCTACACTTTGGCATTTCCATCACGTCAGTAGAGGTTAATCGCTGTTCCAGAACTTTTGTGGCGCCTCTCTGTATTTCTTTGCGAATTCCAGTCTGGCTTTCTGATTCTTACTGCTGACGAGTGGTTTGGCCTCTGTATGCTCTTGAAGTCTTCTTCGAACCGTGGATTGTGATTTTGGGGTTTCTTCACAATTATGCTCTCACACTGTTTTGTCATTGGCTGCTGAGGTTTTCAAAAACATATGAATTGCATTTGCTGTTCTAATAGTTTTGAAGAGGACTGTATGAACACATTATACAAAAATAATATCCAACTAGGGTTAGGTCATTTTATACTCTATACAGAGGTGGACAAATCATAAATTCATTAGCTAGATCACATGACAAGCGATCACTCCGAAGCGCTTGTCATGGCTCATGATTTGGTTGCCTAGAAACCTAACTGCAAAGTGGTAACTGACGTAATAACCCAATGTAGTTTGATTCAGTGCATTATAACACACTGAGGGAAACAAACAAGTATAGGAATTTTCCAGAAAGGAGACAACTTTAGTCGTTGTACTCTTCTGGAAAGTTGTTTTAAGGTAGTTCGTTTACACACATGACAGAAAATCATCAGGCAACAGTTCAGCTGTGAGCGGTGGCATTGAACCTAAAGCTTATTGTTACTCGGGTCTGGCTAGCGCCTCTCGATGCATTTGAATGTGAGGTGATTTCCTGGTTAAAAACCAATCCAGACTTTGGTCACAATATTGACAGTAACTTGATTCAGCCATTTCAAAGTCTATAAACATTCATCTACTTGATGGTGAAAAAGCTTTCCACCTCAAAGTGCTGGAACGATGCTTGAACTTTAAGAAGCCGTATGAACCCTAGACGTTGACCCAAGGTCTTACTGGATTATGCAGCCCTTGTGTGCAAGTTCAGAAGGTCTTACTGGTTCGCAGGATTCTTGCATTAGTTTAGTTCCCAGGTGACGTTAAGCATTCCTCTTTCAATTTTCCGTGATCAACTACTGTAAATGAATTCGGCTTCAGTAGTTCTTCTAATTCGCCGTGAGAGCCGCCTGGAGGATTACTTTCATCTCAACCGTTTTACGTCACAGTAGGTTTGGCGTCAGTTTTTTATCATTATTTTTTTTAATCTGCTGTTTTTATGCTCAGCTTTGAGCTTGAGTGCGTCCTCTCCATATCTCCGTTTTCTAACCCCACCCCCCACCCCCTTCTCTCTCTTGGTGTATATTGATCTTGTTCGCATTTCATTACCCATCAACGTTCCCTCATTCCTGTGAAAGTGTCTGATTATTCCCGCTATGCTGGAAATAAAGAAGTAAACCTAAAGGAATTCAACTAATTTGGTGTTATATGTGGAATATCCAAACGTGTGCTTTCCTCATTGCTGTAGTTTTACAATTTAACTTTGATTGGAATGATTATGTGATACCATCCCGTTTCGCTAAATTACCAGTTCATTTCATCATTAATATTTCAGTAGCAGAATGTGCTGGAATTTTATCAGCTAGTGAATGCTGTTGATGAAATTATAACACTCCTCCTCCCGTCTCTATTTTGACGAATTCTAGTCTGGTTAAGACCTCCTTTTGCTTTACCTTGAGAAGTCACCAAGACATACATGCTAGAATTTGATTACTAAATGCTGGAAGGCATGCAGCTTGTTGATTAGAACTGTACAAGGACTGCATGATGATGGTGCTGGATGGCTCATTGCCTACCCCCCCTTCCCCCCCATCTTAACTGCCTTCTATCTTTTTCATCATGCTTCTCTCTTAGGTCCTCGTCGCCTCTCTCTTTTCCTCCCTCGTGATGGACTCGTGTGCTACTCACGTCCTTTCCAAACTGGGAATCTTCACATTTACACACCAGTTAAGATCAGTAGAGGAGCAGAGGCAAGAGAAATGAACGACTTTTACTGCAGTGGGTGCACATTGCTTTTGATGTGTGCGGTTGTTTACACTATATTTGTCGCATATTTCCCTCGGTGGGGGTGTGATTAAGCAGCGTAGATGGACCTCTGGCCACCACAAACACTGCATTTCAGCAGGAACACCTTTATTCATCTCTGCTGCATTCAGCATCAACCAGTGACCTTGTGAAATGGGCTCATAGAGCTCCATTCTGTTCTGACTCACGTGAGTATATGCTTAGTAGAAACCAGTGTGGCTTCAGAGATGAAAAGAGGACAGGGGGATAAAGGTCAGATGTGTTTGTCTAGGAGGGTTCCATCTATTCTGTCCTGGTGTTTCTCCAGATCCTGATATTGGTGCCTAGTGTACGTGGCCATCTGTAATTATTATACTATACTGTTATTCTCATCAAGTTTCACACTCGGGTTGGGCGAAAGACTTAAACTATATCAAGATATTTCATGGGATTATTTGCGGTAGCGAAATAACTGATTTGAAGAGAGTATCGTTCAACACTATCTTTTTGACGTAATTTGATGCTTTCTCCTCGCACACCTTCTGGCTTTCCTCATATTCTGGACGGCGGAGTTGCTTGAGGAGTGCGGAACAAATTTGATTCGTGTTTCCACTCGTTGTTGATACGAGATTTTGACGCACTGTATAGTTCGCAGTCCTATGATCCACATGTGTTTCCGAACCTCTTCCATATTACGGAGGAAGCTCAGTTTTTGGAGAATTCTTCCTCCTGGTCTAAGATTGGATTCCCGCTTTCTACCATGCTTGTTCTCGTTCTACGTGCGAGATGCCCACGTTGCGGCACATAAAAACACATCAACTATATGGTCAATATCGCTGGATGACGTTCTTATCGTGGGGAGGAATTGTATACCATGGCTGATACGATACGGCACAGCCCTGTCCTGCACACACGTTTGGAGTCCATGGCAGTTTTAGTGTGAGCAGTCTTTAAAGCAAAAGGGGGTCATGGCAAATGCGATATTCTGAAATTTATGTCAGTTTTTCTTGGATTGTACTTTTATTCAAGTTATTGCTGAAGACATAGTTTCTGATGGAAGAAAAATCACTAGTGTGCTCGGTGCACTAGACGCTACTGTATATGGTTGATATTTATTTGATTGACAATGGAGTCTATTTCAGACTAGCAGTTACTTGTAAGCCTTGTAAGAGAGAAGTGAAAAGGAACTTGAGACACTGGATTTCTATAAAGGTATCACATTTCTGCCTTGTGCATGAAGCAGAGAGACTGGGCCATAAAATGGACAGTATAGCATTCTCACCTCTGCAATATGAAGAAAACAAGTCCAGTGTCACGGTTATTGCTCTGTGCACCATCACTCTTCTGAACTGGCAGCATGATTCAGTCATTCTGAGAGTTTGTCTGGAAAAGTCTAGAAACATCAATCCTGCTTCTTCTCAATTCTGCCAGGCCTGCCTTCCAGTGATGCACAGTCTCAGAGGATTAACCCACTCGCTCTTTCTGTTTTCATCTAAATGGTGTTATCCTGTTATTCCTCTCTCTCTCTTTCTCTCTCTCATCTCCTTTTCTCCTCCTCCTCAGTCTTCTTCATCCCACAGTTTAGTTTTCAGTCTCCCGTCTTGTGGTCAATTTCAGCTGTAATTTAGCCTCTGAAGTGCACCCACTCCTCTTGACACTGGCTTTTGGAAAATTGGCTATTGATGCTTGCAGCACTTCTTCACTTGTGCTGAGGCAATTTTGCACGGCTGTGTGGATCACCGTTCTCCCCGATGCGCCATGAGTGACATGATGAACAGCCTGGGGCCCTGAAGCTTTTGGCGATTCGCAAAAAAACGGCCGCGGATAATGGCAGCGAGGTGCCAGAAATAGGTTCTTTCTCTTACTGGATTCTCTGTTGACAGCGACAGATAAAGCAGCCATGCTGTTTTAGTGCACTCTGATATGTTTACGTATAAAGATACGTGCCAGCGGGAGACGGCGCATAGCAAATATTTGTTTACTTGTCTGTCTGATCGTATGAATTGCTCTTGTTTGCAGCATCACCAATTGGTTCTGCGTCTATTTGGCTTTCATGCAACGATTGTATTCTTTCCTTCTAATGCTTTCTAGCTTCTCGATCTGCATTTCTATACAGTTTACCAAGGCTTTTTTTCAATGAGCATGCATCTAAACATGCTGAATGTGCACTTGACTAATCAATAATCTTTTGAATTATGGGGTTTCCTTAAAAGACAACAGCGGCCAAATCAATTGCGATGTAGAGCGAGTGATTCTGTTTGAATGGCAATAAAATAAACGTATTTGAATCATTAGCAATGCATTTCACTCGTTGCTCACAGGTCAGGGCTTACAATAGTGAGGAGAAGGAGAAATCCATCGACGTTAATAAATTCGAACGAACACTACTGAACATGCAGTGTGTTTTTGTCTTTTGTCTGAAAATGCCGTGTGTTTTTGTCTTTTGCCTGTGAGTTTGATCTAGTTAATATGAGAAAGGAATAAGGAGTAGTCTCATAGGGCCAAACATGACCTCGATCGAGATTACAGTTCTGGAGATGCCAGAGAAAAGTGGAAAATTCAGCATAAGGATGGGAACAGACACATGGTCAAAAGTTTGTGGACACATGCCCATCAGACCCATATGTGCCTTTTGAACATCCCATTCCAGATTTCGTCCCCCTTTACTGTTATGATATCCTCCACTCTGCTGAAAAGGCTTCCCACTAGACTTTGGAGTGTGTCTGTAGGGATTTGTGTTCATTCAGCTACATGAGCATTAGTGAGGTCAGGTGAGGAGGTCTGTGGTGCAGTCGGCGTTCCAGTTTATCCCAAAGGTCTTCAGTGTGGTTGAGGTCAGGGCTCATGGAGTTTTATGCACAGGGGCATTGCCATGCTGGAGCAGGTTTGGGCCTCTTAGTACCCGTGAAGGGAAATCTAAACTCTACAGCGTACAAAGACTTTCTATGTAGTTGTGTGCTTTCACCTTTGTGGCAACAGTTTGTTGAAGAACCGGATATGGGTGTGATGGTTAGCTGTCCATGTACTTTTGCCCATATAGTGTGTTCCTAACCCTTGGATTTTCATTTCTGAGCCAATCCAACATCTTGTTGAAGGGGCAGCGATTGCAAACGGCGTGCTTGTCAACATCATCAGTCTAACAGCACTCATGCACTGGGTTTTTAGAAGGGACTACGTGTTGGGTGTAGCTTTGCTTGCACTCGTTTTTGCTGCAATTCAGTATCAAATTTAAAAAAAAAAAAAAAAGTCTCCAGGCTTGTATTCTTATTAGGGATCACATTTGGCCCCAGGAAACTAGTGAAGGGAAGAAAGAGGAGAGCAAATATAACACAAAGATGCATGGTTAGTGTAATGAGGCAGTAAAAAAAAAAGTTTTCCTGAACATTAAAGATATATCTTTTATTTGTAATGTCCCCAATCTCTCCCCCCCCCACCCCCCCAATGTAGTAGTATATTGTTATATAGTACCCATGCTTTTTTGTTTCTTGTTATCAGTGTTGCTAATATTGTTCTCTGTTGTGTCTCGACAGCTGGGTGCAGAGTTTTGGTCATGAAGGCCTCGGACTTCTGCTGGACGTACTGGAGAGGCTGCTTCACAAAAAACAGTAAGACAATAGTGGTCCTTAAACAGGGGTCTGTGGAGCATAGCAGAGGCTCAGCGATTTCAAAAACTACATGCATACTTATCTATTTATCGATCGAGTTTTTTTTTTGTATTCCAGTGATGTAAATAAGCTAGCAGTCATCAAAAGTATTTTATTTATTCTTGAGTTCCTATACTTATTGTATTGGTTGCTTAAATTGAACAGGTTGAATACAAACTTCAATAACTTAAAAGCAAGTAGGCCTGTGAATAATGTACAACGTGAACCTAATGTAATTTGCTGGTAGAAAGTTAAGGAATAATAATAAAAAAAAAGTTCTGCTGCTCTAACAAATTTAACCGCGCTCATTTAATTAAGGAGTCTAATATAAGAATTATTGGATGTTATTGGAGTAATGCAGGTTTAGTGTAGCTCTCTAGTTCTTACTTGTGTGCATTTTCTTTTTCTTTACTTGCTGACCATACCTATTTCTCTAATTTACAGCCAAGAGAAGGTTGATAAGAGGAGTCAGCACAAAGTCATCCAGTGCCTAAAGGCTTTCATGAACAACAAGGTAATACCATGAGTGAGCCAAGGACAATTTAGCCATCGCCTATTGGCCGGACTGGTTTTAAAGTCATCTGAAGTGGTTTAAAGCCATTTAGGAACATTGTCTCATTCTGAAAAGGAAGTCTAGTGGACCTTTCATTTAATACACAACCACAGTGCTAAACTAAAATAATCAGCACAGCAGAGTATACCTTTGAAACATAGGT
>JAFFST010054236.1:212738-224735 GCA_022414735.1 Noturus placidus
CACGCCCAATTTTTCAGTTTATTTGTTGAAAAAGTTTGAAATATACAATAAATTTGGTTCCACTTCATGAGTGTGTCCCACCTGTTGTTGATTCTTCACAAACAATTACAGTTTTATATCTTTATGTTTGAGGCCTGAAATGTGGCAAAAGTTCGAACAGTTCAAGGAGGCCAAATACTTTCGCAAGGCACTGTATATACACACATATACATAAATACACATATATATACACATATATACACACACACACACGTGTGTGTGTGTGTGTATATATATGTGTGTGTGTGTGTGTGTATATATTTGTATATGTATGTGTGTGCGTGTGGAAAAAGTATTTGCTGATTGTGTATATCTTGTACTAAAATTAAAATAAATTAAGAAATGAAAACAAAATCGAAAGATAAAACAAAGACAACCTGAGTAAACACACAATACACTTTTTAAATGATAATGTAGCAAGAAGGTAGCATTGAAGCAATTAAAATGTATCCAATACCAACTGAGCCTGTGTGAAAATGTATTTTCCCCATAATGACTAATTCTCCAAATCTATGAAACTGCATTCAAAATGGGGTTCATCTGGACTAGACACAACCGGACCTGATCATTGCAAACCCTGTTCAATCCATGACAAGTAAACATGGCCATGATAAAAAGAGATACAATTTGTGAAGATCAGTTATTAGGTGCAGTCCAATCATTTTGAGAAAGTAGCAAGAAAACAGCATTGGAGAAAACTGTAAAAGTGAATGAAAAATGTGAACAGTATGTCAGAAAAGGCAACAGAAAATAGCTGTAGCACTGCTTAGAGAACAAGCCAAATGAAAGCAAGTAACAAAAGATCAGTGTGCGCTATTTAGTTTTTTGTCCACTGATGTGTATTTTTTTGTTTGTTCAGCTTGGAGAAGGTGCTTGATGCAATCACCAGTGCAGGGGAGAGGAAGGAGACCAGCCGTTTTATCCCTATAGTCCAGGGTCTCACTGACCGCTCCGTCCAGCTCCAGGTGAGTCTTGAGCACCATTCCCCAGCGAACTGAACATATATACACACATCTCCACACATTATGCTTTGCAGAATAATGATTCGTCTGGTTTGTACATACATCATCTGCATACGGTTTCAATCAGAATTATTCAACCCACATTGCAAATCAGGTTTGTTGTCAACATTTACAGACTTTCAGCTGTTTGTAATGAACAAATAAAACAAACGCAATTGAAATACAACGAATGCTTCAAGTGGTTTCCCAAAATTCAACTGAAAATTCAACTTCTAACGACTTCTCCAGTTTCTAAATTATTCAATTCCCTGAATAGAATCCCTCACAACAACACTGATGTGCAAAACAGGTGTTGTCTGAAGCAGACCCGATACAACTAATCAAGGGTTTCAGTAGTTACACCATGTGTGCTTGAGGTGGAACACATGAAATACCTGAACTGGATAGGGGTTGAAAATGTATGAAATACCTGGACGGGGCAGAAAAAGGAAGATATCAATGCCTTCAACCAGATTTCTGAGAAGGCAGGTTGTGAAAAACCCTCGAGTGACTGCAAAAGACCTGCAGCGAGACTTGGTGTAACATGCACTGAGATTTCAGTGAGCACAGTATGGCATGTACTAAACGCAGAAGGTTTCCATGCCACAACTCCGGGACGTACACCACTACTGACCCAAAAGCACAAGAAAAGTCGACTCAAAATCATATAAATAAGCCACAGAGGTTTTGGGATTCTGTTCTGTGGAGCGATGAAACAACACTGGAACTTTCAGCATGATGGATCAGAGGTATATCTGGAGGAAAAAGAATGAAGAATTAACACTCTGTCCACAGTCACGCATGGTGGTGGCTTGGTGATGCTCTGGGGCTGCTTTGCATCCTCTGGTACTGGAAACCTGCAGCATGTGGAAGGCAAGATGGATTCATTGAAGTATCAGGAAATCTTAGGAGAAAATATCATGTCATCTGTGAGGAAACTGAAGCTTGGGCGTCATTGGACCTTCGAACAGGACAAGAATACCTCAAATTCCACCAAGGCTTGTTTGCAGTCCTGGAAGATTCTACAGGGCCATCACAGTCACCTGACTTGAACCCCTTAGAAAATCTCTGGTGGGATTTGTAGAAGGCGGTTACAGCACACAAACCCAAGAATCTCACTGAACTGGAGGCCATTGCTCATGAGGAATGGGATAAGATTCCTCAGGAACGCTGCCAGAAGCTGGTGTCTGGTTATGCATCTCATTCTTAGCAGGTCATAACAGCAAAAGGGTGCTCCACTAAGTACTAAAGATGCTTGCTATGAAAATTGAAATTTTGTTTGATCTGTTCACCGCAAACATCAGAAAGTCTGTAAATTTTGACAATAAACCTGATTTGCAATGGGGGCTGAATCATTTTCATTGAAACTGTATATTACACCATAATAAATGTGTGTTATGCACATTTCTGAAATATTGTTTTGATTCCATACTGTAGAGCTTTTACACACAGTGCAAGGTGACGTTAATTAATATTTACAAGTGAGTTGTCTTCGGGGTGCTGTTTAGAGTGAGAAATCCCTGTGGAATAACAGTCACAACATATAACACAAATCCCTTGTGGAGCTATGAGTTGCTGAAATAAATTGCTTGCTACTTTCTTCTAAGCAGCATTAACATTACAAACCCCAGAGGAACTCAGACCGAGTTTTTACTTCGCCTTTGCCTGGCATATCTAGCAAGACACATCTAACAATAACACAGTAACATTACAGCCAACCTGGCAGCTTGCTAATCGTTGAATCTGGCAGGGTATGAGCGTCTTTGGAACTTGTTACTTTATTTGGAACCTCTTGTTATATTGGCATCTTTTTCTTGGGCAACGATTTGCTTTCTTAGGACTTAGGCTCCTAAACGAATACTCTAGTGTACTTTAATCTGCTGCATCGGTAGCGTGTATATAATGCAGCTGTTAAAGTGCAATAAAAAGTGCTATAGTTGATTTCATTTCTGGAAAAATATGTAGAACCTGGTGACAGTTTTTTTTCCCCCACAAATTGGCAAGTAGTAACAACTTAAAGTAGCAAGTAGTTGCTCGTAAAGCGCACCTATTTTGGTTTTGAAACATGCTTCATTTTGTTTTAAACATCACATTTACATGCATCCAAGGTCAAAAAACACTTTAATGTGCCCATAATTGAAAATGCAGCATTACCTTTTTTTATCCCCAGTCTCTCAAACGACTCGTTCGATGATCCGTTCTAAAAGATTCGTTCTAAAAGATTCGTTCTAAGCTCCTCCTTTCAGAGAGCATACTCTGCTCTGATTTTTCAGATGTACCAGTCTGTTGTGATTTGTCTACCACTGTCAGCATGTGTCAGCTCCGTCTGTCAGCGAGCAGCCGATGAAGACCAGAGGCGGGGCTTTTTGTTACAAACCTATGTAGTTTAGTACCATACGTAAAGTCTGGAATCACTGATGGCTGGTTTCAGCTGTTCAGAATCAGTTCCTTCTTTCAGGAGTCAGTAACTTTTGATGTGCACTTTTGATTTTTTTTTTTTAAACTTACACTACATGAAAGATAATATCTGGGGAAAAAAAAACACAAGTGCACTTTAAACAAAAGATATTCAAAGGCTCAATTATTCCACTTTTGCCCAACATAATTGCAGTAAAATGTATTAATTGCATATATGTGATTATTAAAAATATTTTATTCTCTCTTTAATTTATACCATCAGCTTGTGTCTGGTTTTAAAGCGTCACTTAATACCGCAACACCATGCGTCATCTATATTTTTAGCTAGTAAGTAAGCTAGTAATCACACTACCTCCCCGTCCTGTCCTATCCGGTTGGGATCGGTGTCTCTTGGTGCAGCCTGCTGTAATGGTTTTGTAACGGCAATGATGATTAGAAGGTGATGAAATACTCAGTTTGTCAGCTTTGCTCTCTTGTGCCTGTCAGCGTAGATGTTTAAACAGATATTAGCAGCAGAAGCGACAGTAAAAAATGTCCCCTTTCCTACGAAGGACATTAGACAAAGGATTCGTAAAAGGACTTTAACAATGTCCTTTTTTTTTTTTTTTTGGATTTTGATAGTGTTTACTGAGATATTAAATGCCTCTCATCACCAGTTCAAGAAGTGGCTACGCACACTAGGTGACGAGTAGAAGCAGACAAAAGGGATCATCTGTCTGTGAAATTACAGATATGTCTATCCAGACATGGCTAAAATTGCCAGACAACCAGAAAGTTGTTTGGAAAAATGAATAAATAAATAAATAAACAAACAAAAACACGTATTTAATTTCGTCTGTAATTTTTACAGGGAAGGAGAGAGAGACGAAACACCAATCTGCACAGGAAATAAAAAGCAAAATCCCAGAGTAGCACCTGCAAATGATGAAATTAACCCATGTCTCCATGTAAATCTAACACCAGCTATAAATAGGGCTGTAATCAGCCAACAGATGCTGTGCTGATGATCCTGATATCAGGCCAATACATAGAGAACGAGTAAAAGTATATTAACAGAATGAGATAAGAGGCTGGAGTATCATTACCGTCATTACTGACTGCAAAAACATTGTGCTCTGCAGTTGCAGGCTGCACAGGTAGTGCTGTGGCTCTCGGTATGTACACTGTGGCCAAATGTTTGTGGACATCTGACCATCACACCCATATGTGCACACCAGAACTCCTTGCCTGGCTCTGTGTGTGTGTGTGTGTGTGTGTGTGTGTGTGTGTGTGTGGTGGTTAGGCTGGTAGCTCAGCAAGTCTCTTAACGAGCGTTCACCCTTTCACATGATGGCCTTCCTGAGTACAGCAGGTTTGTCAGGGTGAAGCCAGACACACTCGATCTCTTTCGTCAGAATTTTTTCTCTATTTCTCTGTGTGTGTGTGGCGCACATGCTCTGCTCTCATTGTTTGTGTATAGAGCGGAGCAGTGTTGTGTGTTGTATTAACCGACTGGCTGCATTGTTAAGACTGATAAAAGCCTCAGTGCTTAAGTTTAATTGGTAGCAGAGGGAGGTGAGAAGAGTGACTCAGTTCAGCCTTCACTGTGGGATGTGTCGTTTGTATCATGTACTGCCTGCCAACACGTGCATACTAACACACACGTGCATACTAACACACACGTACACACTGAAAAACACTGCATTGCCAATTGGGAATTGCACTTATAATTTAAATGAATTCCTTTTGCTCTGCCTTGCCCACAGTCAAATTAAAATTAGTAACACAGGATAACACCTGTGTACTGTATCAGGCAGGATGGTACTGTGGTTTCCTTAACATGTCCATAACACTGTGAACCTGGAGTTTCTGCTAGAGCTATATGTGGTTGCTATTGCAAGGGAGTCTGGCACCTTTCCACACTATAGCTGGCTTTACACTGTACAATGCCACAGATAACACTGTGTTCTGGCAAATTTCTGATTTCTACGACGTTCATCTAAAACACACTAATAGGAGGACGGCATTGGACATCTACAAATACAGTATCTCACAAACGTGAGTACACCCCTCACATTTTTGTAAATATTTGATTATATCTTTTCATGTGACAACACTGACGAAATGACACTTTGCTACAATGTAAAGTAGTGAGTGTACAGCTTGTGTAACAGTGTAAATTTACTGTCCCCTCAAAATAACTCGCAGCCATTAATGTCTAAACCGCTGGCAACAAAAGTGAGTACACCCCTAAGTGAAAATGTGACATGTGTCATGTGACTTGTTAGTGTTACAAGGTCTCAGGTGTGAATGGGGAGCAGGTGTGTTAAATTTGGTGTTATCGCTCTCACACTCCCTCATACTGATCACTGGAAGTTCAACATGGCACCTCATGGCAAAGAACTCTCTGAGGATCTAAAAAAAGAATTGTTGCTCTACATAAAGATGGCCTAGGCTATAAGAAGATTGCCAAGACCCTGACACTGAGCTGCAGCATGGTGGCCAAGACCATACAGTGGTTTAACAGGACAGGTTCCACTCAGAACAGGCGTCGCCATGGTCGACCAAAGAAGCTGAGTGCACGTGCTCAGGGTCATATCCAGAGGTTGTGTTTGGGAAACAGACATATGAGTGCTGCCAGCATTGCTGCAGAGGTTGAAGGGGTGGGGGGTCAGCCTGTCAGTGCCCAGACCATACGCTGCACACTGCATCAAATTGGTCTGCATGGCTGTCGTCCCAGAAGGAAGCCTCTTCTAAATATGATGCACAAGAAAGTCCGCAAACAGTTTGCTAAAGACAAGCAGACTAAGGACATGGATTACTGGAACCATGTCCTGTGGTCTGATGAGACCAAGATAAATGTATTTTGTTCAGATGGTGTCAAGCGTGTGTGGCAACAACCAGGTGAGGAGTATAAAGACAAGTGTGTCTTGCCTACAGTCAAGCATGGTGGTGGGAGTGTCATGGTCTGGGGCTGCATGAGTGCTGCCGGCACTAGGGAGCTACAGTTCATTGAGGGAACCATGAATGCCAACATGTACTGTGACATACTGAAGCAGAGCATGATCAGTATGCAGTATTACAGCATGATCATGACCCCAAACACACCTCCAAGACGACCACTGCCTTGCTAAAGAAGCTGAGGGTGAAGGTGATGGACTGGCCAAGCATGTCTCCTGACCTAAACCCTATTGAGCATCTGTGGGGCATCCTCAAACGGAAGGTGGAGGAGCACAAGGTCTTGAACATCCACCAGCTCCATGACGTCATCATGGAGGAGTGGAAGAGGACTCCAGTGGCAACCTGTGAAGCTCTGGTAAACTCCATGCCCAAGAGGGTTAAGGCAGTGCTGGGACAGCAAATTTACACTGTTACACAAGCTGTACACTCACTATTTTACATTGTAGCAAAGTGTCAATTCTTCAGTTTTGTCACATGAAAAGATATCAAATATTTACAGAAATGTGAGGGGTGTACTCACTTTTGTGAGATACTGAATGTTAACAGCAATGGCGAAACATGTACATGGATGGGGGGGGGGTAATCCTTATTACCCACTTTCTGCACAAGCAGAACTTAATCATTTTCTTTAATCACAGGTCATTAGAGGACATTCATTGTATATTCTGACATAAAGAGCACACTATCACACAGTCTATTATAGAGTTCGGTTTATGGGATTATCTCGTACAGTGTGGCAAGTAATAATCTTAATAGACAGCTGAATCGCAGAGTGTATAACCCGCTTTAATAGGCGAAGAAGCACCTAGTTTCATTGATCTTGCAAATGACCAATCACAGACGTGCTTTCAGTCACCGTGTTCAGAAATGTGTTTTCTTGTCCGAAGTCTGTTCATGTTGTCATGGGAAAAAGAAAGTACGTTCTCCTTCAATTCTATGTTCAGGGTCTAAATAACAAATCTGTGGCCCTTACCAACTTCTACAAACCAACAAATAACATAATTAATTAATTAATTAATCAATTTGTATAGCGCTTTTTACAATGGTACATTGTCTCAAAGCAGCTTCACAGAAATATCATTTTTACATTTACAAGCGACTTACTAATGAGAGCACATTCACACACCAATGGGAGCAGAGCTGCCATGCAAGGTGCTAGCTTGCCATTGGGGGCAACTTAGGGTTCAGTGTCTTGCCCAAGGACACTTCGGCATGGGATCACCCGGGCCGGGATTCGAACCGCCAACCCCACGGTTGGTGGATTAGTGGACAACCCGCTCTACCGACTGAGCCACAGCCGCCCTTGTTACCTTATGTGTAACATAAGGTAACAAAACAAAAAAAAAAACCCACAACAGATATCAATATGTAGTCAATTTTTCACAGAAAGTAAACCAACCTTCAGAATCCCGGTGGGGAAAAAACAATAACTTGAAGTAAACATTTCTTGGAGGAGTTTCTCATTGTTTTTGGCTTCTTTACAACCTTGCTTCAGTTTCATTGATGTTTGAGTGCATTCGTTTATGCACAGCTCTGTTAAGATCCTGCTACAGCATAACCGATTTCAGCCCAGCTTAAGCTGCTGGACAGATGACTTCACATTTGTTTCCAGAATATTCTGGTATAAAACGGAGTTCATTGTTGTCTCGATGACTGACTGCAAATTTCCAATTAAGTGCAAATCATCACTCTTCCACCACCAAAGTGTTTGTGGTGATGCGCTGTGTTTGGTTTTCACCAAACATGGGATTGTGCATGATGACCAAACTCCTCCATCTTGGTTTCCTCAGTCCAAAGGATATTGTTTCAGTATTTATTTATTCATTTATTTATTTCAAATTCTATTTTGCAAACTCAAGTTGTCCTGCCATATTCTTTTTGGAGAAAAGAGGCTTTTTCCAAGCTTACTATGAAAGCCATACATGTCAGTCTTTTTCAGATTTCACAAAGAAAGGTTTAATGTGCTTACGGTGGTATTTAGGTCATATTATGTAATGTTTGGGTTTTTGTTTTATATCTTTAAGCATTAAGTGGTCTGACCTTGAACTAAATTTGCTAGAATTTAGGCTCTCCATTTGTAAACAACCCATCTCCCTGTAGAATGGTGAATTTCAGTTTGTACGGAGATGGCCTTATAACCCTTCCCAGATTGATGAGCAGCAACAATTGCTTCTCTGTGGTCATGGCTGATGTCCCATCATCTTGGCATAATGTAGACACACACCTGAGTGCTCCAAAACACCAAACTGCCAAAAGTCTGGCTTTTATAGAGGTAGTATTGAAATCTATTGTTATTTGTTTGTTTATAGAAGTTGGAGAGGACCACACAATTGTCCTTTAGGCCCTGATAAATAAAAACAAGGTGTACTTATTTCTGATTTATTTATTTTAACAGGATTGCATGTTTGCAAATGTGGATTCTGTGGTCTGAAAAGTGTAAAATAAGATTAAGGTAGAGCATCCGAGGCTGAGCAGTCTAACCCAGCAATAGAGACTTTCGAGGTCAATTTCAACAAAGAGCATTTACCAACGCTAAATACTTAATACAAGGAGACTCGATATAACACAGGAACCTGAAGAAGTGCTGCATTTCCTCCAGCCTACCTTGGGAAGGGAAGAATCTTTTAGAAAGAAAAGAAAAGAACCAGTGCAAAGCAGAGAACTATTGCTCCAAGGCAAACCCATTCATATCTGCGATGGTCAACTGGATGCTCTTTGTAATGTCTTATTTATACCCCCATCCTCGGCTAATTATTGTTTCCAGCTTACAAATACACACCCTTTTTTTAACCATATGAATAATTTAGAGAGCACATTTCTATTCTTATTACAAAACAAGGTCCATCTTTTCTTCGGTTGCTTTTACTCTCTTTTCTCTTTCATCAGAATTCTCTCCAGAAGAATCTACAGATGTTAATGATCTTTCCCTGCTTTTATATGCCTCTGTATTATTATAACACAAGATTTGCCTGTGTAGAAGAATTCTGCAACCTCAGGGGACCACATTGTGGTAATCAATTCTATCTGCTTCATCTCTCGGTACATGAGCATGAAAGTATCAGGGAAAGAAAGTTCTCAGAGTACTCAGTATTCTTCCGATCTGTGAATGGATCACTGCCCTGTACTCCAGAGGCGTACACAGATGTGACTCAAGAGGTTACAGAGATCACTGTTCAATAATTGATTACTTTTTCCTCTCTTGTGAGGATGAATCATCTTGTAATTTGACAATTTTGTTTCTCTAACCGAGAGCTCACTAATGAAACAAAAATCTGCTTTTCTAATTAGCCAGAATGAAAGGAGAAAAAGATGATAACTTTCTGTTGCTGCAATAATAAAACCATACCAGATAATTGGGTTTAGGTGTTACTGATGATGTTTCAGCAACTGTGTGTGTGTGTGTGGTACGCATTTTTTCTCATTCAGCCACAAGAGCATTATTGAGGTCAGGAACTGGTGCAGTCAGTGTTTCAGTTCATCCCAAAGGTGTTCAGTGGGTTTGAGGTCAGGTCTCCATGCAGGACACTCGAGTTCTTCCACTCCAAACTTTTCAAAATAAATCATGTGTTCATGGAGCTCGCTTTGTGCACTGGGGCATTGTCATGCTGGAACAGGTTTAGGTTTCTTAGTTCCACTTATGTGGGTGTGGTCAAGTGTCCACAAACTTGTGGTCATATGTTGTGTATAGTTTAATATCAGCAGTATATGTAGTTTAATATCAGCCGTGTGTTTTGTACAAGATCAGCAGTGTGTATATATAGTATATCAGTAGTATATCAATATAGTAGTCCACTGTGAACAGTGTCATGTATTTATAGTATTAGTGCATTTAGTTAGTTCTATAAAATAACTTCCTGTTTTTAATGTTTGTAGAGAATGAAACTCATCCTATTAGTAATATTTAACATCTGTGCTTTCATTCAACAAATTTGTCAGTACTGGTTCTAAAAAAACATCATTCCTTGTATTTCTTGTATTCACAATATATAATGTACTTAAACAACAAATACATCATCATTCAAAACTTGTTGGTCACTGAAAAATGTTTGGGTGAGAGAGAGCTCCAGCGGATTAAAGTGAGGAATTTGATTATCTCCGTTTACATGAATCACAAGTAAATTGATCATATGTAATCTGTTATCGGGGTAAAAAAAAAATGTTGATTCTATGTTGATTCTGTATTGATATATCTTGTTGTACTCTGAAAAGTGTATGAGAATCAATAAAAATTGTTAACAGTAAACAAAAAAAATGTTTGGGTGAAAACTCTATATAACAAGTAATGTTCTCTCTTTTTTTAAATTTATTTATTTATTTTTATAAATCTCCCAGATCACTTCCTTCTTCATCCAATGTCGGTAGTATATCAGCAGCTGCTAACTTGACAAAAATTATGTAGGGCTGCCAGTAATCGCTTTTAAAACAGCACTGACTTCCCTTGGCCTTGTTGTCCTGATCATAAATAGCGGATGAGTGGCCAGTTTGACCTCCAGAACAAATCAGCTTTGCCAGCAAGGCTGGATTTGAAAAACGTCTGCAGACGTGGGTCACTTACTACATAAATATGAACTGTCAAGGTGAACGGAGTCATATCATAAATCATGTAATGGGTTTTAAATGGCTTTAGAATGACTATAAGGGTAAAAGTCACTCCATCGGTTTTATTTAGGTTTTGCTATTCCATTGGCTGTGTTCTATTTTAGCTGGTAGCTTTGGCACTCATTGATACATTTGTTCCTGCTACTGCCTTGAAACGTGACTAAGGCAAATTACTGTGCGCCATTGTGTAACGCTGCTGAATATTTGATTTTGGTAGAAAATGAGTATGGACTTTATTGTGCACATCAATGTGAACCAGGTGAAACAGCAAAACCACCTACAGAGAGACTTCAGCTTAGCCTACTTACTCTACCTTCTAGCTACAATAAAGTGTAGAGAACACAACGATCACATATGGTCGCTGTCGACGTTTGTGTTTTTATTACCCATTCTGGTTCTCGGTGTATTTTATTATCTAATCTGTGTATTTTGTTTTCGTATGCCTGCAGAACATGTTAAGCACGGATAGCCAGATAGTGTTTTCTAAAAATACCAGATGCTCTATATGATTCACTCTTTAGTTTTGAAACACCAGAGAAATTCCACAACAACAACGAAAAAATCACCAATTACTCACTAGCCAGCTATCAGGAGTTCTCTAACTAACCAAATTCTCCACTCAGTAAAGGTGCAAATCCTATAATGATGACCAGTGAGCTGAATCAGCTCACATTCTATAACTTCTTACTGAATTTGAGTACAAGCAAAAAAGAAATCACTCCTGATACATTTACATTTATTCATGTAGCAGACGCTTTTATCCAAAGCGACTTACTAATGAGAGATACAAGCAAAGTGATATGAAGCAGAGAACAATACAAGTAGTGCAACTATACAAGATCTATTAATTGAGTTCTAGAAGAAGCAAAGTGCACAGAGTAAAGGTGCAAGTGCTTTTTTTATTTTTATTTAAATTCTTTTTTTTATGAGTTAGTTAGGTGTTGACTGAAGAGGTGGGTCTTTAGCTGTTTCTTGAAGATGGTGAGAGATTCTGCAGTCC
>JAFFST010054236.1:249447-260780 GCA_022414735.1 Noturus placidus
TTCAAAGCTTTTTTAGGCTACGCTATTAATGATTAAAAAAACATTAAATTGGCAAGGAAGGTGCGCAAACGGTGTGTCTTTTTACAAGAAAGGACTAACTGAAATCATAGGTTCTGACAGATAGCATGGTAAAAAGTATGTGGACATTTGATTGTTAGATGTCCCAGTCCATAACCATGGGTATTAATGTCAGGTCGCTCCTGTGCTGTTATAATAGCCTCCGTTTTTCTGGGAAACTGTGTCGAGTTTTAAAAGGCCACAAATATAACTGCAGGTAGAATTCCTTTGGGAGGTTTTTTTTTTTTTTTTTTTTTTTTACATTTTCACTTCTTTGCTTCCTGTCAAAGTGTTACTAGACCATTAAAGAAAAGAAAAAAATACTTTACCCAGTGAAGTCTAGTGCAGTTGAATGTATAGAAATCTAGTCTGAGATATTTTGAGATTAACAAAGTACACGTAGCTACTTGTTTTACTTTGTCTCACTGGGGTTTTTTTTCTACGTGGTTTAGTAGTTAGCACGTTTGTCTCGCACCTCCAGCATTGGGGGTTCAATTCTCACTGCGGCTCTGTGTCCGTAGAGTTTGCATGTTCTCCCCGCACTTTGAGGGTTTCTTCCGGGTAATCCGGTTTCCTCCTGCAGTCCAAACACATGTGTTTTAGGCTGATTGGCATTTAAAAATTGTCTGTAGTGTGTGTGATTGTGCCCTGCAATTGGTTGGCACCCCGTCCAGGATGTCCCCTGCCTTATTCCCAGAGTTCCCAGGAATAGAGTCCAGGATCCCTGTGACCCTGTGTAGGATAAGAGGTACAAAAAATGGGTGGATGTTTTTTCTATTTCTGTTACTAGTCAACATTCCCACAGCGGCGACTAGTGAATCTAGAAGTCCGTTAATCTACAAGTCGACTTGTCTACGCCCACTTCTGTCTGTCTGTCCATCTCCACAATGATTTTCATTGAGATAGTTGAGGAAGTTAGCGGCGTGTTTGTGTAACCGTTTTAATTGTTCACCTTAATGAAAAGTTTGCTATTGTACAGTACACCAGAACCCGAGTGTTTGAAATACATTCACAGTTTAGGAACATGGCAACAACGAACACTACTTTCAAACTAGCACTCCTAGGCAGAACGTATTTATGATAAGCAGTTTATCTGCCCATGGATTTGGTTTACAATATTAATGGCTTCTCTATCTTTTATAGCTACAGCACAGCAAGTAGTTACACATCATTTTGACTGTAAACAGCAGCAGTGTTTGCGAGTGTCCTCTGCACTGTACTAGATAAGCAGGTTATCACTCCTTCAGGATCAGTTATTAAAAATATAGTTTTTACACAGCACAAATATTGCTGCTCTTTCTGTGTGCAGCGTGTGTGCTTCAGGGGTCCTGCCATTCAGGTAGCCACTCATTAATGAACTCTAATTAGACTTCTCAGTGAATCAGTACCCTAAAAACAGTAATCTTGAGAAAAGAGCTCCGTGTCCTTTATAAATGTTCTTTATAATTGAGTAACGTTTCTGTTATCATTATTTCTTCTTCTCCTGATGTTGAAGGGGACTGTTTGTAACACCTGTGGTTAGAGCTAAACTTGTAAAGGTGGTTCCCCCCCCCCCCCAGTAGGGGGTCATGCCTCTGACTGGTTTCAGGGTGAAGGGGTGTGTCTGCAGCACTGATGTAGATTAAATGAGTGCAGACTAGCCAACTATTCGCTGATAATGTCATTCTTCCTCTTGTTTTCTTAAATCAAAGTGTTCAGAACCCTGCACTTACCAAATAAATAAATTCAGCGTGGTTTTTGGTGCACAGTTTTTCATTCTTCACTACACCCCCCTCTCTTTCTCTTAGTAAAGATATTTTCAAGATCGGAAAATGAACAGCATCCAGTAATGAAACATTCATTTGTGATTCATTTTTATTTGGCTTCATGGGGTTCTTATAAAGATGAGATACACCACACGAAATCAGGCATGCGCTGCTGTGGCGTACGTCCTTGAACGGAGCTGATCTAATGCTACTTTTTCATGTTACCTTTACCTCCAGTTTGATGAAGAGATCATGGGGAGACAGGAGGCCTTGGCCGAGCTCCTGAAGAAGGAGGAGAAAATCAATGAGCTGGAAGCAGAGGTGCAGGCCTTCAGAGCTCAGGTATTGCCTTTTTTATGTTGATGTTTCACTTGCTGTCACCATTTAACATTTCTATTACAGTTTAATATCTAGTTCTTAAGTACATGTAAAGCAATTCTGTAAAGGAAAAAAAGCCGTTAAAAAAAACCCCAACTATGAATGGAAGCTGAGTAAAAAGACTAAATCAATCAGTATTATGTGTGACCACTAGACCATCTGTTCTCCTAGCTACACTGTTGTTTTATAAGGAAAGTTGTCTCAGTCTTTGTTTTTTAACAAGTACTGATTATGGAATAGTCTAAAAATATATCTATGTATCCTACCTGCGTCCAAACACTTGTCATTCCGCACTCTCTCTGGTGTAACACACTCCAGCTTTATTGTCCCTCTGCAAGGGAACACGGTCACAGGAGCATCTCTTTGCAGCATGGGTTGATGCAATGTCCGGCACAATGTCTGAAAGAGTTTTGTTTGAAACTACTCGATAGGAAATGCGCTGAGAAAAGGACATATGTCTTGAACTGGGTCTTTTTTTATTTATTAACTTATTTATCTTTTATTATTTATTTATTTATTTATTTATTTATTTTTTAAATGTGTGGTTTTTTTTTTTTTTTTTTTTAATTATTTTTTTTTAAATCAGTAAGCCTTGTGCACAACATGTCTTGTTGGTTAGAAGGCTCTTGTGGCTTAATTGCACTGAATGGCTGTTAAAGTGGCTACAGTGTTAATATGGGGAAAATTAAAAGAACATTAAAAATGTTGAAAAAGTAATTGTTAAAAATACTGTCTTTATTATAATTGCTCTGTTTTTAATGTTAATAAAAAAATCCTGGCTATATCCTGCTCAAAGTACAGTATTTCTGTACTTTATTACAAAAAATACAGTACTGACTGTACAAAGATACTTGAGTATGTATTTCATGTTCTATTAACTATTAATAATGATTAAAGAACTGAGCCAAAAAATAACAATTCAAACAAAAAAGTAATTTTGTTAAAATTAAATAAATAAATAAATAACTTAAAAAAAAAAAAAAAAAAAAAAAAAAAAAAAGAGACATCCAAAAATTAATTAAAAACACTTCAAATAACACAAAAAAATTAGTCAGTGCTAGCTTTTATTTTACCCCTAGAGGGCGCTTTTGTACTGTATAATGACAGCTGACCCTTCTCAGCCGCTTTTGCAACGGACGCAACCGGGAAAAACTATCAGTCCTACATGTTTTTTTTTTTTTTTTTTTTTTTTACCTGTTGTCAATCAGTATGTGATCTGACTCACCCACTCAGAATATCATTTTTATCAATTTGCGCTTTTTACAATGGTACATTGTCTCAAAGCAGCTTTACAGAAATATCATTTTTACATTTACAAGTGACTTACTACTGAGAGCACATTCACACACCAATGGTAGCAGAGCTGCATGCAAGGTGCTAGCTTTCCATTGGGGGCAACTTAGGATTCAGTGTCTTGCCCAAGGACACTTCAGCATGGGATCACCCGGGCCGGGATTCGAACCACCAACCCCACGGTTAGTGGATTAGTGGACAACCCGCTCTACCGACTGAGCCACAGCAGCCCTGAATATATGACCAGAGGTTTATGAACACCTGACCATCACACCCATATGTGTGCTTTCAAAGACCTTCAAACTGTTGGCCCAAAAGTGGAAGCAATTGTCAAGATAGAATGTCTTTGTATGCTGTAGCATTACAGTTTCCTTTCACTGGTACTAAGAGGCCCAAACCTGTTCCAGCATACAAAGTGCATAAAGCAAGCTCCATGAAAACATTGTGTTCCAAGTTTAGAGTGGAAGAACTTGAGTTGCCTGTACAGAGCTCTTAAAATCTAGTGGATAGCCTTACCAGAAGAATGGAGGTTATAATAACAGCAAAGGGGGTGGAATTTCTTGAATCTGCCATTGATAAACGCTTATTAAATAATAGATCTTCACTATTAGAAAGAGTTTAAATCCACACCTGCTCGTGGCTTTAATGCAGTAAGTGTGGCCCCTGATTGTTCTTGAATTCCAGACAGGTTGGGTGTGAGCTAATCCTTCTGATTTTAATCCTGATCTTATTAGTTTGAGATCCAAATCATGGCTTTATGACTGACTTTGAAGACCCCCGTTTCAGACTCTGTTATTATTGATCAGTAGAGCAAAGGGATTAAATTCTAGAGTAATCTGGCTAAATGACCTTAAGACATCAATTTAAGTACTTATTGCTTGCAGTCTTTGACAAAGGTGTTTTACAATTTATTTTTAAGCAGTTACTAAGTGTGAAGAATGTGTGTCCCTTCCTCAAGTAGTAGAAGCGATGTTTTATTTTCTTCCCAGCTGATTCCTCAAACCTTCAGATTGGCATGATAAATAGAGCACCAGCTGAACAGTTTATTTGATGAATTGCTTTTTGGCTCGCTGGGCCGCCATCGATAGTGCCGATCAGTTGTTAAATAATGGAGCCCAACGAGCGAAGTGAAAGTTTGCAATACAGGCAGTTAAAGTGATCCATCTCGGCAGTCTGCTATCATTTGAAGCCATTACGTGTCCCACATAAATGTTGCTGTAATTCATTCCACCTTATTGCCTAAAATGTATGATTTAGGACGGTTGGTTTAGTATTTGAATTAAAGCATCTACATTTTCCATAAATTCTTGCTTGCAGCTGTACTCCATCTTGATTACATAATAGCGTTATGTATTGCCTGTTGTTCCCATGCATTTCGTTGTATAAAGTGGAGCTCATGCTGTTTTAATGTACCCATATATATATATATATATAGTGTAACAGCCTGGAATTTAAATGGGTTCTTCGAACTTGATTTACACCATATGTATAAAAATTTCAAGGTGTCTTTTTTTTATTGTGGTACAAAGGCTAATTAAGTATTCTTCTTGGCAAAATTGTTCAAGCTCTGTGAAATTGGATGGACAATGTTGAATTTTAAAGACTTCCAAGATATTCTCATTGGGATTGATGTTTGGGCTTTGAATGGACTATTCTAACACATTTAGGTTCCTGGCCTTGAGACACTACAGTGTCGTTTTGGCGATTATGCATATGGTCTTTGTCCAGTTGGACAATCAAGCTCCCTACTCTCAATTCGCTTGCAGACTGGATCAGGATTTCTTTTTGAATTGCCCTGTATTTGTATCTTATCCCATCTTCATCCCTGATCAGTATCAAAGCCTGATGCTGGCATGTCCACAGCATTGTACTTCACTGTGGAAACGGTATTCTCAAGGTCATGAACAGTATTCGCTTTCTGACAAATCGTGTGTTTTGTGAAAAGGCTAAAAAGCAGTAATCCATATTTGTGTTCTTATGCAAGGCACTGTATTTATACATGTATAAACATAAAATCTTCACTCCCCGATTTGAGCTGTAATAACTGCCCTCCAAGCCAGAGGAAAAGAAAATACTTTTGAAGCATCAGGAACGTTTACACTTATGTGGTTATCATACTCATATGTGATTTTGAACAGCCCATTTCAGATGTGTCCATCCTTTACTGTTATTATATTCTCCACTCTTCTGGGAAGGATTTCTATTAGATTTTGGAACGTGGCTGTGGGGATTTGCCCATTCATCCACAAGACCGTTAGTGAGATCAGGTACTGAAGTCAAGTAAGTTGGTCTGGGATTCATTCGGCCTTCCAGTTCATCCCAAAGGTGTTCAGTGGGGTTGAGGTCAGCGCACTCGAGTTCTTCCACTTCAACATTAACAAACCATGTCTTCATGGAGCTTGCTTTGTGCACAGCAGCATCGTCATGGTGGAAGAGGTTTGGGCCTCTTGGTTCCAGTGAACGGAAACTAATGCTACATCATACAAAGAAATTCTAGGCAGTACTGGGCTTCCAGCATTGTGCCATAAAGTGCGCATTGACAAAGAATGCATTCTTATTATTACTGTAGGTTCAAAGTCTGTAATAACCATTTGACTATTTGCTTTGTACAGATTTCTTGTTTATATATTTTTTTCACTTTGCACAGTTTGGGACTGCTCCAGTGGGCATGCCTACATTGCAGTCTGTCCCAGCCATGTCGTCGTCTTCGTCATCCTTTCCACCAGGACCTCCTCCTCCACCCCCTGTTCCTGGAGCTGCTCCTCCTCCTCCTCCTCCTCCCCCACCTCTGCCAGGCTGTGCTTCCATACCTCCTCCGTTTGGTGTCCCTCCGCCCCCGCCTCCTCCTGGACTGGGGGGTCTTATGTCCTCCCCCACTCGGTATGTGCTGCCGTTTGGTCTTCAGCCCAAGAAGGAGTTCAAGCCTGAGACCATCATGAAGCGCCTCAACTGGTCCAAGGTATTACATCTGTCTCCGTTCCCTAAATACTTCCAGAAACAACCATGTATATTATGTTGTTCAGTATAGTACACAATGCGTAGAAAATAGAAATGCATGATTTTAAATAGAAATTTATGGAAATCTAACTGCAGTAAAATATCATATGTGCTTGAAGAAAATGTAACAGTATGGATATTTTTATTTGAGTGAGTCACATGTCTCAGAGCATTAGTGTGGGTTAAAATGGAATTTAACAAAAAGTAATTTTTATCAATTTTATCAATTTGTATAGCGCTTTTTACAATGGTACATTGTCTCAAAGCAGCTTTACAGAAATATCATTTTTACATTTTTACATTTACAAGCGACTTACTAATGAGAGCACATTCACACACCAATGGTAGCTGCATGCAAGGTGCTAGCTTGCCATTGGGGGCAACTTAGGGTTCAGTGTCTTGCCCAAGGACACTTCGGCATGGGATCACCCGGGCCGGGATTCGAACCACCAACCCTACGATTAGTGGATTAGTGGACAACCCACTCTACCGACTGAGCCACAGCCGCCCTATAAAAGTATAAGTATTAAAAGTGCATATATGGAAGCTTGTGTTGGAAGCAGGATAAATAGGCATGTGTAAGGATCTGAGCAACTTTGATATCAAAAACAGCAGGTCTTGTGGGGTGTTCCTGGTATGCAGTGGTTAGTACCTACCAAAAGTAGTCCAAGGAAGGACAACCGGTGAACCAGTGACAGGGTTATGGGCGCCCAAGGCTTATTCATGCACGTGGGGAGTGAAGGCTAGCTCGTCTGGTCCGATCCCACAGAAGAGCTTCTGTAGCACAAACTGCTGAAAAAGCTCATCCTTTGTCAGAACACACAGTGCATCACAGCACACTGCGTATGGGGCTGTGTAGCTGATGACCGGTCAGTGTCCATGCTGACTCCTATACACCACCGAAAACACCTACGATGGGCACTTAAGTATCAGAACTGGACCATGGAGCAATGGAAGAAGGTGGTCTGATAAATCGCATTTTATTTTACATCATGCGGACAGCTGTGTGTGTGTCTGTCGTTCCCTTGGGAAGAGACGGCACCAAGATGCATTGTAGTAGAAAGGCAAGCCGGCTGAGGCAGTCTGATTCTCCGGGCAACGTTCTGCTGGGAAACCCTGGGTCCTGGCATTTTCATGTGGATCTTACTTTAACACGTACCACCAACCTAAACACTGCTGCAGACCAAAAACACTCTTCAAGGCCACAATATTCCCTAATGGCAGTGGGAATGGTTTGAGGAATATGACAGATCAAGAGTTCAAGGTGTCGACTTGGCCTCCAAATTCCACAGATCTCAGTCCAATCAAGCATCTATGAGATGTGCTGAACAAACAGGTTCGATCCATGGAGGCCTCACTTCATATACTGTGTATCTATATATGTGTGTGTGTGTGTGTGTGTGATATGCACAACTATAATGCTACTTAATTTTTTTATTGTAAACTGACTGCTTTTTCTAATATTGTTCAGGAGGCTGTTGGGAATCTGACACAAATCTTAAATAAATGTGTGTAACATTTTAGAAAACATAAAAAGTGATTGTTGGTTATATGTGTCCTCACAGCCCACAGGCAATGCGAGTGTTTCCAGGCTTCAGCTTATCACCTTACCACCATTGACGATCTCCATTTTATCTCAGTAATAGTGTGCTGGTAGTTTATCATGATGGTTACATCCTAAAAAAAATTATGTTGACTGATTACATCACTACCCGCGTAAACCCCATGCCACACACATTACCCAGAAGAAGATGAGTCAAAGATCCGCAAAATTCTGAGCTGTGTTCTTTTCTTGAAATATCCCATCATACCGAATCTGCAGCTGAACCCCAGCAGTGCACAGACATTGAAATGTCAGTTATTTTGTAATGAAAATCTTCTCTCTTTTTTTTTGTTGTTGACCAAACCAGTGTTAATTGACATGTTGCATGTCTAATTTCAGCATTTTTCCACTCAATACAATTTGACTGCATTCTGATAGTGGCTTGGTTTTAATTTCACATTTGAAAACGCCATTGTGATTGTGTAGATAATCTCAGAATAACAAAATTCTCATGGGAATAATAAAATACAGCATCAACTGACGAATCATTTAAACACAGCTCAAATACTTCAATCTAAGCATATTCAGTAGAATATTTCACTGTAGAATATGCTTTAAATTGGCATTTCAGGTATGTAGTACATACCTGATATAATGCTTGTTTGATATTTCTAAAAGTGCCTACCTACCTTTATGCAATTTGCGAAGGAACTCCACATTATAACATTGCAGAATCTTGCCATGAGTCATCACTCAAATAGGTCAAAAGTCTTTTTCATTTCGTTCTCAAAATATATATGAGTAGACAACATACCGCTATACACTATCATTGTGTGGTTTTGAAGCCCTTAATGGGTGAAAATGGTTTTGAAGGTGAGGAGCAGAAATTTGAATTTGAGGTGACAGGAGACGGGTAACCAGTGCAATGCAGCCACAGTGGGGGTAACATGTTCGAAGTTTTGTATGGGTAATAACGCCTGCTGTAGAGTTTTGAATGTATTGTAATTTGGTAATCAACTTGGATGGGAGGCCAAAAACCAGACAATTGCAGTAATCAAGTCGTGATGTTATGAATGCAGGAACCAGTGACTCAGCATCCTTCATGCTATGAATGGGACGCAGTCTGGCAATTTGTCTGAGGTGAAAAAAAGGCAGTTTTGCTGACAGATTTAAAGTCAGTGATGTGTCAAATGTAATTCCAAGATTTTTTTTTTGGTTTCAGTGGGTTTTGTGAGGAAGCCATCAATGTCCAGGCTTATTTCTACATTTTGTCTGCGAGTTCGTGAGCCAAAATTCATTATTTTACTATTTTTGTGCATTGAATTTGAGAGAGTTATTGTTTAGCCATTGTTTTATTTCATGAGGTTGATGTTGGTACACTGGTTGTGTCAGACCGGGCGGTTGCATAGATCTGTGTCGTCAGCATAGTTGTGGTATAGGAGACAAATGTGATCGAGGGGAAGCATATAAATTATGAAACTGGAGAGGGCCAAGCACTGAGCCCTGGGTAACGCCTCGGACGAGGGGGCCAATGGGGTATTTAAAGCCTTTAATAAAAACAAAATATTTACGTTCTGTTCGAGTATCGCCAGTGATACCTATGTCTGTGAGACATGAAAGGAGTGTTTTGTGGCAGATAGTCTTATAGTGTATTATCTTGTATATTTATTATATAATAACCATAACTCCTATAAAACACATTTATCATAAGACAAAATACTGGGGAAGGTATCATGTTCAACTGAACCTCTAAAACGACAATGATGCAAGTTTGGTTCTTTTCCCTTTCACTAACCTGAGAATGCCAGCCAGCCAATAGAGAGCCTCGGAGACATTTTGGCTTCACTTTTGAGTGCCTGTTACAACATCCAATCATGTATACAGGCATTGATGAAGTATCACACTTTACATCGGGACCACACATCATTTCTCTTTGGGGTTGGCAGTCTTTCCTATGTAGGGAGCATATACAAGAGGGGTGTCCAGTCTTATCCGGATCGGACTGGTGTGGGTGCAGGTTTTCATTCCAACGAAGCTGGAGCCACACCTGATTCCACCTGTTTAATCAGTTGCTTTTATCTTTCAATAGACTCAGGTGTGGCTTCTGCATGGTTGGAAAGAAAACCTGCACCCACATTGGCCCTTTCCGGATAAGATTGGACACCCCTGCTATGTAGTGAACGTGAGGCAACTTGGAATTTGGCCTGACTGTTTCCGAGATAGCAAAAGTACAAAACAAACAAGAAATCCTCCGTAAAGATGGTAAGATTAAATAAGCACCTTGAGGTGCCTAAGAAATCTAAAATCTGTAAGAGTCCCCTTGAATTCGAGAAGAACACATGCACAGTAGCTCTGCTTTGTTTGTTTGTTTTTGTTTACGGCTTTGTTCTGTCTTTATAGTAAGTACTCTATACTTGAATCTGTTCCCCACACAAAAGACCCTCACTTAACATCAGAGCACAGCAGCAATAATAAAAAAAAGACAGCTGTTCGGGAAGTGACTGTGAAGAAAACCTCTGCTGCTCAGTGCCAAACCTCATTAAATACGAGCTTTTAATTTCTCCACGAAGGATCAAAAGGTATCGTCAGACACCCTGTTTCCTTCCCTTTGGAGCGATATTAGTTTGCCATACAACTATTAATATTTCATCTTCATGCTCTTTGCGGTCGACATACAGATGTTACACAAACTTAGCCATATGTTTTAGCTCATCTAAAACCTGTTTGCTAATTAACTATTAGAAGGATAATGGTGCTCTTTTGAGGATTATAATGGCTGTAGATGACACATTAGATGCGGTATTCATGTTTTCCTTCCCTAGAACATTTATCTCTTATTTAACAAGAGCTGTGCAGTTGGATTGTGGGAAATCTGTGCACCCCTGCCTGTAGAAGCAGCTGTGTTACTACTGAAAGCAGCTGTGTTACTACTGACACTTATATTAGCACATTTCTTTCTCTGTGTGCTCCCTTACATGCACCAAACAAATGCTCTGAGTAAACTAAAATAAAACGTAAAAAAAAATTAAAAATGCAGTTATTTATAGGTATAGTTTGTGTGCGAGTGTGTGTGTGTGTACAGTGCCTTGCGAAAGTATTCGGCCCCCTTGAACTGGTGGGCGGCTGTGGCTCAGTCGGTAGAGTGGGTTGTCCACTAATCCACTAACCGTGGGATTGGCGGTTCGAATCCCGGCCCGGGTGATCCCATGCCGAAGTGTCCTTGGGCAAGACATTGAACCCTAAGTTGCCCCCAATGGCAAGCTAGCACCTTGCATGGCAGCTCTGCTACCATTGGTGTGTGAATGTGCTCTCATTAGATG
>JAFFST010054237.1:745-41623 GCA_022414735.1 Noturus placidus
TAACTCAACACACAGACATTAATGTCTAAACCGCTGGCAACAAAAGTGAGTACACCCCTAAGTGAAAACTATTCAATCAAATACTGGTCATTTTGACCCCCTTTATGCATTCGTGAAGGTTTTTTGGCTCATGCATTGTAGTGTTAAATATCAAAAATCTAAAAGGTGTGCGTCATAGCTGACACCTAGATGAACACTTCACAGTTCGTTTTGTGACTGTACGTCATTCCCTTCAAATGCTATTGAGCTTTAAATTATGGTATATTTTGTGTATGAGCCCATTCTGCAGTGAAATTCATGTCTATTTTAAATGTGATTTAATAATTCATTTTAATAAGTATAAAAAATCTAAAAGGTGTGCATCATACCGGAGACTTGGATGAACAATGTGCAGTGATTTGTGACTGTACATCACTCCCTTCATATGCTATTGAGCTTTAAATAAATGTTAATTTTGTGTATGAGCCCATGCTGTAATAAAATACATGGCAATATTTATGTAATTTAATAGTTTATATTAATAAATATCAAAAAGCTAAGAGGTGTGCATTATAGCTGACACTTTGATGAAGACTTTACGGTTGGTTAAATGACTGTAGGTCATTCCCTTCAAATGTTATTGAAGTTAGAAACGTGTTTGACAATGTCATATGTAACTTTAGAGACGGTCCCTTAATTTCCGCATATCCACGAATATCGAACGTCCAATGTCAAACAAACTTTATTCCACTGTGCTCCATGTTCTGCACATTTCTGTGTTTCCCTGCTCTAACACACCCAGATTCCTCTCAGGAACCTTGAAACTGTGCAGGATATGGGGTCCAGGACAAGAGTTGGGAATGTGTACTCTAGCGATCTGCCAGCATAACCAAGGCTCTGTGACTTTGCTTTGTTTGTTGACAGCTCAACACACCATTGGCAGAAATAATTCCAAAAGGAATCTAATGGCAATTTTAATAAAATGACTTTCATCTATGGAAAGTTCAGGAAGAATAATAATTTTTAAAAAAGCTCCATGGCTCCAATAAATAGCCAAACTTTTATTGTACATATCTAGTTTTTAATAGTTTGAATTTAAAATTAATCTGACATGTCCCATGAATCTTTTTACAGTTAAAGGGGTGGGTCCCGAATAGGTTTGAGAACCCTGCTCTACAGTAGAGTATGATTATGATGATGATGATGATGTTCCCTGTAGGAGAGCATGCATGCTTATGCATCAAACGTGTACACCACCGTTGTGGAGGAACTGACCCGAGTTAAGAACCGAAAATTCATTGCGGTTGAGCAGGAATTCTTCCGACTATGGTGGGATACCACAGCGTCTGAGTGGCACAAGAAACAGGTGAGTAATAAACCTTCACTGCTGTCATGCTAAATTATGACTTGGAAATGATGGCTGCTGCATTTTCCTCTATTGTGAGCTTGTTAGTGCGGGTACATCCTGTCTGTTAATGGAGACTTGTTTCCATGTCAGGTGAGAGAGCTTCTGCAGGAAGGGCGTCTGGAGTTTATCATCGGTGGTCAGGTGATGCATGACGAGGCAGTGACGGATATTGATGATGCCATCCTTCAGCTTACAGGTTTGTGCTGTGGCTATTATGTGCCATTATGTTTTACTTGAATATTTAGTCAGGTTGAAGGAATAACTTAGCAAAAGATGTCAGATGTCTGGTTGCTTCTTTTGTCTTGCATTGGACCCATGAGGTTAAAGTAGCTGATGTACAGGTGCTTCTCAAGATAATTAGAATATCATGGAAAAGTTATTTTTTTTTCCTGTAATTTAATTCAATCAATGGAACTTTTCATATTTTAGATTCATTACACAAAAAGTGAAATTTTTTTTGGTTTAATATTGATGCTTACAGCTCATGGAAATAAAAAATCCAGTATCTCAAAATATTAGAATAAAGAACTTATAATGCAGAAATGTTGACCTTCTGAAAAATATGTTCATTTGTTCACTCAATTTTTTTTCTCTGGGCTCTTTTTACACGAATTACATCATCAATGCGGTGTGGCATGGAGGCAATCAGCCTGTGGCACTGCTGAGGTGTTATGGAAGCCCAGGTTGCTTATGGCAGGTGTTATGGCAGCCCATTGGCTGGCCAATCAAGCACAGTAATACCAGCGTCAGCAAACCAGTTACTAATCGTTTTGGCACTGTGGGCCAGTGCCGAGACTGCTGGAAAAGGAAATCAGCATCTCCATAAAGCTTGTCAGAAGAACTCCTGGTAGACGCTGCATTGACTTTCGACTTGAGAAAACACAGTGGACCAGCACCAGCAGATGACATGGCACCCCAAATCATCACTGACTGGAAACCTCAGACTGGACTTCAAGCAACTTGGATTCTGTGTCTCTCAACTCTCTGGGACCTTGATTTCCTAATGAAATGCAACATTTACTTTCATCTTCTCCATGATTGTAGTTGTGTACTGAACCAGACTGAGAGATTAAAGGCTCAGGAAACTTTTGCAGGTGTTTTGAGTTAATTATCTGATTAAAGCTCTTCTCCGGTCGACGTTTCTGTATTATAAATTCTTTATTCTAACATTTTGAGATACTGGATTTTTGATTTCCATGAGCTGTAAGCTGTAATCATCGAGATTAAAACAAAAAAAGTCTTCAAATATTTCACTTTATGTGTAATGAAAGTTCCACTCTTTGAATTAAATTATGGAAAGAAATTAAATTTTCTTGAGATGTTTTGCGATGCACCTGTATAAAATGTCTGTCCCATGCAACCACCAGTTCTCAAATTATATCAAGCACACCTGTTGATCTTGGACAACTGACATTCAGTTTCATAAATTTAATTAGTAATAAGATTTATATAATCTAGCTCTTAGGCCCCACATCCCAAAATTTGAAGGCCAAGTTGTATCATAAAGTTAAAGGTTATATAGGTGGTAATATAGATTGACTTTCAATTTTAATTTGTAATTATGGACCATTCCTGGTGAGTCAGAAAGACATTTAAAATATGATTACATAGTTTTAAAAGAATGCTTGCATTTACAATAATATTTTGAGTGATCAACTATATATCAATCTGCGGTAATGGAAGTTTTATGTAAATTAGACTTTTCATTGAACTCTCCCTGACATTAAGTACACACTTCCTTTTCTGATGCATTCTTCCTCTCTTTATTATAGAGGGACATGGGTTCTTGTATGAAACATTTGGTGTCAGACCTCGCTTCTCCTGGCATGTTGACCCCTTTGGTGCCTCCGCCACCACTCCGGTCCTTTTTGCCCTGGCTGGATTTGACGCTCATCTCATCTCTCGTATTGACTATGACCTCAAAGAGAATATGCAGAAGAGCAAGGTTATCCTGCTTTCCTAATTATTCCAGAATGTATTTTTCAGAGCATGTAAACTGTGCATAAGACCATGATAAAGGTGTTGACCAATATTATGACTGCGCTTATATTTATACAGAGACTGCAATTTGTGTGGAGAGGGTCATCCTCATTAGGGGAGGCCCAAGAGATTTTCACACACACAATGGACCAGTACAGTTACTGCACGCCATCATACCTCCCCTTCTCAAACAGGTAAGCCATAATAATATCTAATATTAATCTATATCACAAACTATATACAAATTTAACAGAATAATTAACTAATTGATGTCATTGTAGATGCATGTGTATATAATCCATTAACATTCTTCTGACATATTTTATTGTTCTAAATAGGTCAGGATTTTATTGGAATGGAGTTGCTGTGTTTCCAAACCCACCTAAAGATGGCGTGTATCCCAACATGAGCCTCCCAGTTAAGAAGGACACTTTGGAGCCCTATGCCCAAACCATGGTGACCAACATTAAACAAAGAGCCCAGTGGTTCCAGACCAACCATGTTCTATGGCCTTGGGTTAGTTTAGATTTATACTGGTACCAACCAAAGGCACACACACTGCTGTTATTCATATACCCACTCACCTGTGTGTGCATTATACTTTTTCTGTTGTTCAACAAAGTCTGTTGACATTTTTTCTAGGGATGTGACAAGCAGTTCTACAATGCTTCAGTGCAGTTCACAAATATGGACATGTTAATGAATTACATCAACCAGCATAGTGAGAAGTTTGGCTTGACTGTTCAATATGCCACTCTTAAAGACTACTTCCAAGCTTTGTACCGATCAAATATGTCTTGGGAGGTGAGGGGAAGCCAAGATTTTCTCCCCTATTCCACTGGTAAGTTCTCTTTAAATATTATAATATTCATATAATATATAAATGAATAGATTTTTTTGGTGAATAGTTATGTTAGTATGGTAACATGTAAGGTAACAGACTACAGGAAAAACCATCATAAAAGGTTTTAGTAATGTTTTGGGCCCCCAACAAGCTGCCAGAACAGCTACAATGAACAGATTCTACAATTTTCTGGACTGGTAGTGGCTGTATGAACACCATTCTTCTAAAAGATATGTTTTGATAATGGTGGTGGAGAGCGCTAACACTTTAGTAATAAATTGCCTATACGGTACATGTATGATTTGGTTGATATCTGGTGACTATGAAGGCTCTAGCATATAATGTAATTCATTTCAGTGTTGTCCTGAAAGTGACCACTCCCATCAGGATAGAAATCTTTCATTATAGGATAAAGGTGTTTAGTCAGGATAACGTTATTCTGATTTGGGTGGCTGTGGCTCAGTCGGTAGAGCGGGTTGTCCATTAATCCACTAACCGTGGGGTTGGCGGTTCGAATCCCGGCCCGGGTGATCCCATGCCGAAGTGTCCTTGGGCAAGACACTGAACCCTAAGTTGCCCCCAATGGCAAGCTAGCACCTTGCATGGCAGCTCTGCTACCATTGGTGTGTGAATGTGCTCTCATTAGTAAGTCGCTTGTAAATGTAAAAATGATATTTCTGTAAAGCTGCTTTGAGACAATGTACCATTGTAAAAAAGCGCTATACAAATTGATAAATTAAATTAAAATTAAAATTTGCAGTGACACTTCCCTGCTGTCCATGGAACAATAAAGCAACTTTTTTTTCTTGTTTATCACCCATCTCTAGAAGAGATTACTTCTTTTCTGCATTTCCAGCCTGATCTTGTTTGTTCATTGCTTTCAGAACAATTTCAGGCATGGACAGGGTTCTATGCCTCCAGGAATGTTCTGAAAGGAGTTGCAAGACGAGCCAGTTCCCTTTCCCATGCTGCGGAGTCTTTGTATGTGAGGTACCGGATCAAGTACCCTGATGGCCCTGTCAGGAAAGAGTGGGCCATGGACAAACTCAAAGCCATCAGATGGGCTGTCTCTGAGGTGTGTATTGTGATGGTTTTGTTTTGTTTTGTTTTTTTTAAACATGATAAATATATTTTTATGTAAAATCTGATATGATTTATATAATTTATCTTTAATGCTTTTTGCTAAATGGGTTTTACATGAAACTAGGTTCAACATCATGATGGCATTACAGGAACAGAATCCCCAAAAGTGGCTGATATGTACATGGATCACCTTATGCAAGGTATGATGGGGGTGCAAGAACTCTTGGCAGCCATGTTTCTTCTCCCTCAAAATCCTGGTGTTTCTATCAACTCCTTTAGCCCAGGTGAGCATGTACTTCAGGTTCATTGACTCTGTTCCTTCAGAAAATGCTTCAGATCAGCACCTTCTTCTGATATAAATATTAATTTGAATATAAACTGGACACAGATAAAAGTAATTTGAGTCAATATAATAATGCTTAATATAATTTTTTTAGGTAATACAGAGTTGTCAAACGACCTTGAGCAACACATAATTGTGTACAACCCACTTGCTTGGAACATTACAACATACATCAACATTTCCGCAAAATATCCAATGGCACTTGTGTTTGATGATGATGGGAAAGCAGTTCCTGCTCAGGTAACTCACTCAATCAGACTCTCAACATCTACACCGTCATGTTCTACACTCAATGCTTTTTATATGTTAACAATTTGCCATGTGACTTTTGTGACTTGCATGGTTTGCTATCTTTTCTTGCTTAGCAGTTTGGTGTGTGGTGCTGTAGATAAGTGATCAGTAAACCTATGCAACATATTCTTTCAGATCCAGCCATCTGCAGAGTCACCAGATGACTATGATCTTTTTATTATGGTGGAACTGGGTGGACTTCAGTACAGAAAATACCTCATCCAGTTCCCACAGTCAAAGTGTAACACTAGTACCAGCTGTGGACTCACCTATGCAGCGAGGGTGGTGAATTTTAAGAGACGGAACATTAGTGAGTGGAAGAAAACTGGGCAAATGCTCTTACCTGTGCTGAATGACTGCTACATAATGCTGTTTGACCAGGAGACAAATCTTCTGCATAGTATAAAACTCAGGTCACCTCACATTTCTCATATTATTATTATTATTATTATTATTATTATTATTAATATTAATTATCGATAATTTATTATTATTATCCATCCATCTTCAACCGCTTTATTATTATTATTACTAATAATAATAATAATTTTTTATTATTGTGAAGATGTGATCATAAAGTGCTGGGTAGGAGTTATTGTTTTTTGTTGTTGGCGTGTGTGTGTGTGTGTGTGTGTGTGTGTGTTTTTATAATAAACATCAGTTTTACTTTCCTGCCTTTCATGAGAAAGATTAGTCAAAGTGAAATCTGCACTAACACATTTGAATCATCCAGATTGCTGATTTAAAAACAATGTTTATCAAAGAGATAGGAAAGTTTGATACAGAGTGAGGTATGTCTGCTGTTACATCAGTGCTTATAGCCTGATAACTAACTTGTGACTTTTTTTTTTTTTAAAGTTGTTGTTATTATTATTATTATTATCATTATTATTTTTATTATTATTATTATTAAAGACTACTTAAAAATAATGAAATTAAATGTAACAGTTAAATTTGGTGTGACAAAAAATATAAATGGTGGTCTCCGGTACAATTACTGCAGTTTTATAAGTAAATGAGCTGTAAGTATTATTGAGCATCTTGCACAACCAGCTACACGTAGCTTTTTTTTTTTCTTTTTTTCTTTTCGAAATTGTGTAATTGTCTTTCGGTATGAGAGACCTTTTTTTGTCCTGTTACAAAACACTGATCCCAATCATACTGTCATCACCTATAAATGTAACTTCTATGGTGGCAGCACTTCTACTGAACTTTAGCACTCATTGTCATTAGGTTTGTACATATGGTTTTCCAATCCCTATTTTGCTGATGTGCCATTTATGTATAGTTCTGTTTGAGTGGTGATGTAGGCTGGGGGTCTTGGACAGAAGAATAAGAATATCATGGCCATATTCAGATCTGATGAAGTGAATTCACTGGTGTCTTGTTGTTATATTTCTGTCTTGTACTCTGGAACTTTATCTTGTAGTTAGTAGCATCTCCTAGAATTAGTAGAGTAAGACAATTTTTGCATTTATCTGTGAAGGAATTAATTTATGGTTTCTGAATGTTTCGTTTCAGGCATGAGAATAAGACAGTTAAGATACAACAAGACTTTTGGGAATACAAGGCCAACGGAGATGTCCATTCCGGTCCTATCTCGGATAACTATGTCTTTACAGCCAATGATACTGTTCTTGGGTACAAATCTGTCTCAATGCAAATAATTCCAGGGAAAATCATTTCTGAAATACGTCAGTATTTCTACAGGTAAACAGGTAGAACCTTTTACTAATTACATATGTTTTATATTTTTATCTTGAGGGATAGACCATTCTTCTGTAAATATATAGATAAACATTTAATAACATTGGTTGTAAAGAATCTAATGTAACATCTCTCTACAGGGAAGAATCTGATAAGAACCACACTTACTCAGTAGTCACCAGGGTTCCAGTGGGTTTCAAGGACAAGTTATTGTGCCAGAGACTGGATCAGAGCTATGTGGTGGGCCCTCTACTGGTGAACAGAGAAGCTGTACTCAGAACCACCTCTAGTCTGAGTAACAACAGGACAATATATACTGATAATAATGGCTACCAGATGATGAAGAGAGAGTACAAGAAGTATATCAACAATACATTATCTCGAGTAAGAACAAGAAAGACACTTGCATTACTGTCTTGAATTGATCATTTTAAATATATTTTTATGTTTGTGTGTGTGTGTGTGTGTGTGTGTGTGTGTGTGTGTGTGTGTGTGTGTGTGTGTGCAGAACTACTACCCAATGGTACGAGGAGCATATATTGAAGATGAAGACAGCAGAATGGTGCTACTCAGTGAGCGAGCTCATGGGGTAGCGAGTCTCAGCCAGGGCCAGATAGAGGTGCGAGTAACTTACACACACTAACACATGAACCTATATACCATTTTTTGTTAGATTAAGGTTAGCTTTAATATAATTTTTAATCCTGACATTATAAGGATTGAGACTGTTCACTGGTTGAACTAAATAATTCAGTCTATATAGACCCTATTTCATCACGTTATTCAAAGACAGAATATCGTAAGTTTACATGTTGAACATCACTTGATCGGCTGGGTGCAAGGTGCTAAAGCGGACAGTCCAAATAATATCAGAGTGTGGAGTGTCTAAACCCAATTGAAAGTTTGCACTTGTTTACAGTCAAAAATGCAAATTGATATTTAACGTGTTTATATCAGTGTTGATCATTTGTACATCATTTGTACAGCAGTACAAACGTGTATGTGCATTACTACTATACTGTTCTACTTAAATGATAAAAGTGTCATGTGTGGGATGGGATTACATGTATGACTAGTACTAGTATTTACTACTTGTAAATACTTATAAATGGAGCCAATCACCATGTTAGTAAAGGCTTAACGGAAAAAAACAGACCTAGGCCCTTTGTGATGGTCCTGAGTGCTTTTTGTTACAAAAAAAGCATGTTGCAAAAGGCCTTCTGCGAAAGACATTTATCCTTTAGTTTTTCTACTCTTAACAAAAGTTGAGTCAATATTATGAAGTGAATACATAGTTTGTCATCGTTGTTGTTGTGTTTTTGTTTTGTGGATTAGGTACTTGGAGGTATTTGAGAGCAGGCTACACGTGTTTGCAATTCCATACCGTACTGTCTATTTAAAGGCTACACTCCTAGCTTGTACACTAGCGAATGCGTGTTTAGGTATTAAATAAACAGGAAAGGGCAGAATATCTAAGCTTTAGTGAACTAGCTTATAGCATTATAGTTAACAACCCTAGAGATATGTTGAATCATAAATAGCTGTCTAATGCACTACGTACAGTATGGGAATCAATATGTTATATGCTAGGCAGTGCATGTATAAAGAGATAATAGAAAACCATTTCTGTCTGTTCATCATCACCATCATAGAAGGTTGGTTTCGACAAGCCCCCATTGTTATGGAGATGCATATAGTTGCTGGAATACCCTGTAAAATATGCTTTTGTGCAATTTGAGTCGAAGACCACATATCATAGTAGTCTGGTTTGGGGTATAGCCGAGTAGGCAGACTTGCCTGTAATAAGTATGGTTAAGGTTGTTGTGCTTTTTTTTGTTTGTTTGTTTGTTTGGGTTTTTTTTTGTTTTTTGTTTTGTTTGGTTTTTTCTAACGGTGGTGGTTTTGTAGGTGATGCTTCATAGGCGGCTGTGGAACAACCAGGAGTGGAATCTGGGATATAATCTGACCCTGAATGACTCCTCAGTGGTGCGGCCAGTTCTGTGGATGATGGTTGGCTCTCCTGCAGCAATGGCCTCTCTTTATCAGCGAGCAGCGCTACAGCTACAGCACAGACCTGTGGTCTTGGCTATTGACAAACCTGGTGAGTTCACACACACTTATGTAAATACTATTTGAATATTGCAACAGCAGAAATAATTTTCTTTGATGGTACAACCTGAAATATCACTATTAGAATGGGAGTATACAGCTGTAGAAGAGTCAAGACAAACAGTACTAAATTTGTGCTAAAAGGATGTTGAGTATGAAACATGTTGTAAATGCGATGCTTTACTATTGCAGCAGCACTTCTTTATGTACAAGTCTACAGTATCCACTGAAACAAGGTTGAGTCTTGGGCATAAACTGTTGTTGCGATATGCAAAACTTTAGATTATCCATGTGGGACCATCTACGGCAGGGGCCATCAGTCTTCTAAGCGAAAGGCCAGTGTGGCTGCAGGCTTTGTTTGGAGCCCAGGATGGGGTGATTAAACAAGTGTGACTCCTGCCTGGTTGGAATGAAAGGCTGCAGCCACACTGGTTGTTTGTGGACAGGATTGAAGACCCCTGAAACAGCATGCAGGATCATTCTCATTAAATCCTCTTTTTCTCTTATCTTTAACAGAAAAACCATGGAATAGGAGAGCATGCTTGAATGGACCCACTGTCCAGACTGTAGTTTTGCCTCAGAATCTCCACTTGCAATATCTCGGTATTCCTGGTTGGAGCTACAACCCAAAACACATCCAGCACCTCCAGGATCTCAACTCTGGTACGCAAATCCCTCCAGATTATACACACATTGAGCCGGTCCTAAGTTTTGGGCACTTTAAATAAATCTCAGCCTATTAATCCACTTGTGATTTTACTTAAGCAGTTTGAAAATAATTTAATGTAGATTGTAATTGATTTGTAGGTGAAGAAAAAACATCTAAATCAGACTTTGACTGGGTTCTCTTGAGGATTACTCACTTGTATGAGAAAGGAGAGGATCCTATTCTGTCCAAACCTACCATTGTCAACCTAAAGGTAAAACTATGACATACATACTAATTAATTTATTGTTTGGAATTTAATAGCTGGAACGCGAGAGTAGAAATGATGGAACCAATGAGGCCAACAGACATTAACAAGACTGAAATGAGAGAGTAGTGGCTTTCTCTTTGCAACCCTGCCATGCACACCACTGTTGTTCAGTGTTCTCCTGATGGTGCACTTGTGAGCATTAGCCAATGTGAGGGAGGCCTTTAATTGCTTAGAAGTTACCCTGGGTTCTTTTATGACCTCGCTGACTATTACATGTCTTGGAGTGATCTTTGTTGGTCGGCCACTCCTGTGGAGGGTAACGAGTCTTGAATTTCCTCCATTTGTACAAAATCTGTCTGACTGGATTGGTGGAGTCCAAACTATTTAGAGATGGTTTTGTAACCTTTTCCAGCCTGATGAGCATCAACAACTGTTTTTCTACGGTCCTCAGAAATCTCCTTTGTTCATGCCATGATATACTTCCACAGACATGAGTTATGAAGATCAGACTTTGATAGATCCCTGTTCTTTTAAATCAAACAAGGTGCTCACTAACACACCTTTTGAAATAAATGCTAATCCTAAAGGTTCACATACTTATGCTACTCAGATATGTAATATTGGATTATTTTCTTAAATAAATAAATGACCAAGTATAATATTTGTTTAATTGGGTTCTCTTTATCTACTTTTAGAAATCTGATGATGTTGTAGGTCATATTTATGCAGATATATAGAAATTTCTAAAGAGATCACGAAACTTTCAAGCACCACTGTTCATGTATTTTGCAGCATCCTGTATCATTTACAAAAACTAAAAAATGTTTAGCTTTGTTGAAGTTCATGGTGTTTGCCTGAGGCCACCAGCTCCTGATTTGCTATTTAACATTTCCACATGTTTTTTTTTCTTTCCCATTCAGGAAGTCATGCAGGGCATAGGGGAAATAAAGGAAGTGCAGGAACGTTCCCTCACAGGAACCTGGGATATCTCAGACCTCCAGAGATGGAGCTGGAGGACAAATGAGAAGGGACAGAACACAGGTAGTACCAACTTATTGTATAGCACAAAGTCCTGCATATTGTTCACATTCTATTGTGAATTTAATGTGTAACATTTAGTATATGATGGTGTGTGTCTGTGTGTGTGTGTGTGTGTGTGTGTGTTTGTTCGTTCGTTCCAGAGAGCACCAGCTCCTTTAGAGGTGTGACCAAGGACTTCAGTGTAACCATAGCACCAAAAGAGATCAGAACTTTCTTGCTTAACTTTAAATAGTAGTTTGCCCTTTCATTTGTTTGTTCACTCACTGGTTAGAATCACTTACATGATAAATCACAAGGCTTAAATCTTGGAGAAGCCGTCTTTTAACACAAACAATACAGTATTGTTCTGCAATGACCAATTTCTTAAATTCAGACTCCTGGTGAAGAAAATCTTTAGGTATCTTCTGTGAAGATCATAACATAGAACTGTTTCTGTATTGCTTGATGTGATTTATTGATGGTTATTTTTTTCTCATATTACAAATGTTTTCCTTTAGTAATTTTTCAGAGGAATTTTGACATTTCAATAAAGTGATTCTTTTTGTACGAGTTTGCTGGCTGTCGGTATTTGACTACATCACCTCCAAAGAAATGTTTAACAAGTTTGCTGAAATTCTTCATTTTCAGTGTAACCAGTTACCCAGTATAAAGGCACTGCAGGGATAATTGGGAGATGGAAGCAAGAAAAAAAACGATGTTTTCTGTTTACTGTATGTGCTGTGAGATTTAGTGATGCATCCAACAAGCATACCCTGTACCCCATTAGAGGAATTAATGCATACATTATATTTTTCTATGGCCTTTTTCACTTGCATCAACACCTCTTTGTGTTGTGCATAATGAGAGTTCACCTCTTTGGATTGCATATTGAGAGTTATCTCTTTAATTTGTCATGAAATATTAAGGAAACAGGCCAAACCCGGCCATGAAACTGCTTATCCGTTAATTGTCCAGTTAATTTTGAGCCTGTGAAAATGGAGGGACTCCATTAATAATTAAATGGCTGTAATACCTAAACGGTTAATGCAATATTTTTGTTAATCCCCTTGAGTTAAAGCTGAAAGTCTACATTTCGATGACATCTCGACTTGCTTTGTTTCAAATCCATGGGGGTGGTGCACAGAGGCAAAATAATTAGAGATGCACAGATACTAAATTTCTCAGCCGATATCGATTACCGATAACTGATTATTCAGAGTGATCTCGGCCTGATATAGTTTGGAATATCTGATCTAGTTTGGTGGTTTTGCCTTTAAATAGCTTAATTTAAATGAATAATAATTAATTCCACAATTCTGAAAGAAATGCAAATAAAAACTTTCTCTCCATTTCGACAAGTTGTTTCACAGTAACTGCTCTCATAAACAGAAAACACATTTCTCAAGTTAACATTAACACATGAACTAAACTCTGAATATTAAAGTAAGATTTCTTACCTTATTGAATGTTATTAATTCATATTAACATTGACTGAATTCTAAAAATCCTGTTAGTCTCACATTCACTCACCACAAACAAAAGCATTTCTACTTCATCACTGACATCAAACTGGTCATATATATCAACTTTTTTTTATATGATATTAACAGGATATGAAATATAAGCTACTAATCTACAAATATAATTTTCTGTGCAATATATACACTTTTTTGTCAACTCCTCTTTATTTAAATCTTTAAATGGTGTACTGGCCATTTTAATTCAGCGTGAGCAGCGCGGCAAAAAAAAAAAAAAAATTGAGCTGGTGTCGAAACTCCCGCTTCACTGCTGCAGCGTCCGGTGTAAAAGCGCTCTTTCATTAACATGCATGCCGAAAAAATACGCACTGCTTCTGCTCTGCTGCAGCGTGCAGTGTAAACATTTAAGCAGTGCAGACCTTACAAAATGCAGTTTTGTTGTCAAAGCTGATCACGATTATTGACTGATACATCAGTGCATCTCTAAAAATTACGAAAATTCTTATGAACCTGACAGTATGTCAAGGATGATACCTGGCTACAGGCCATCATCATCTCTCAGTATGTACCATTGTCCAAGGACAACTGGATTTCTCCACTTCCATGGGTCCGATTGTCTGCTGGTTGTGCTGCTGCACTTCCTTTGTGTTTCTGCTGCTGATGTGGGTGGCTTTTCTGACATAAGATGCCTGTCAACTTTTAAGCGGATACATTACATGAAATATTAAATGGAGTTATCTTTATTTCCATAGGAATATATTTAGGCTACTGAAACCATGACCATTTCATATTTTTTTAAATTACAATTATTGATAAATGACGTGAATAACTCAACCCTGTCACAAGTTTAAAACCCCGAAACAATAATATGTGACAGGGTTGGGTGTGATGGGGTTGTGTTTATTTTCTTAAAATGGCCACTGCTCCTCATGTGGTGTAGGAGAGTACAGCACACGTCAGCAATAAAATAAGTATATTTTACATAGTAATTTTCTACCATTTTCTACCCCAAATGGCATGAACATTTGACAAGATGTCTTTAAAACACATTAAAAATACAGACATCTGCATATATCTGCATATATCCCCTTATTTATTAATAATTACATCTTACATTGCATTACATTAGGAATTGTGTGTGTGTGTGTGTGTGTGTGTGTGTGTGTGTGTGGTTGTCTGAGAGGGAGAATTTATTTTTCACACTAAATTGTTGAGGCCACTGGCGGCCACCAAGGGGGGCGCGCCCCCACTTTGAAAACCATCCATCCATCTTCAACCGCTTACTCCTTTATCAGGGTCACGGGGGAACCTGGAGCCTATCCCAGGGAGCATCGGGCACAAGGCGGGGTACACTTTGAAAACCATTGCCATATAATACCGTCAGAAACCAGGAGTGAGGTTTCAGTGATTTTCCCCTGTGCTGCCAGCAGGTGGCGATGTGAAACATTTCTGCGAAGACAACTCTTCTCTCTAAAGAAGCCGAAGAAACAGCTTTACAGCAAGTCTGGCAGGTCAGTGGTCTTACGAAATAATTTCAGTCGTCCAAACAGGAAGTTATTCATTTGTAAATCTCGTATTTAGAGAAGTTTACTCGCTATTCTTATTTAAAGTAGTCAAGCCTTATCTGAACTATTAATGTTCCTGTGTGTAACAGTGTGTGTTGAGGGTAAAGGTGTGAGAAGAACCTACAGGAATGGGACAAGGACAATTCTGTACCATCATTTAAAGTTATATTGAGATATAAATAACTGCACTGGCATTGCTGGGTGTTTCTTCAGCATTGGCAGTGTTTTATTGTGCATAAAACGGCTGAAATGTAGTTAGGTGACAATGTAAATGGTGAACTTTGTGCCACTGACTCCTGCTCTGCATGGCAGTAAACTGCAGGTAGTGTTTATCAGCTGTCAATGATAAACATCTGTTTTGTGTTCTCTGACATTTAACACAACATCTTTATATGTTAATACCGAGGGGGGAAAAAAACATAGGCCGCCTTTATCATTCAAACAAAAAAGCATTTCTTCCAAGAGCATATGTAACTTTAATAGATCACTTAACATAAGTGCATTTAAAAAAATAAATTTTTATACAGGTTCATCTCAAACCATTAGAATATCGTGGAAAAGTACATTTTCCCCTGTAATTTAATTCACAAAGTGGAACTATTCCAAATTGTAAATTCATTACCCATGAAGTGAAACATTTCAAACCTGTTTGCGCTTTAATCTTGATGATTATGACCTACAGCTCATGGAAATCAAAACTCCAGTATCTCTTTGAATAAAGAATTTATAATACAGAAATGTCAACCTGAGAAGACTCTATTATTATCTCAAAACATCTGCAAACGTTTCCTGAGCCTTTAATCTCTGTTTGGATTTTTTATTGAATATTCTGACACGTTTTTTCCCTCTTGCGAGTATGAAACATTGCTATTTCTTTAAATGTGCTCTTGATTAGGAGCTATTGGGAATTCTGCACACTGCATTTCCGAATTGAGTTTAATAACTGGTCATTAATAATGAGGTTTTTCATGCCTGTGCTACGATAATTGCACTTAAATGAGCTGTAGATATGCACACCAAAACAATATGCTCATTAAAGCACAGCCTTTGCTACATAGTGCTTTATCTTTTAGTTGGTAGTGCGGGTTGTCCACTAATCCACTAACCGTGCGGTTGGCGGTTCGAATCCCGGCCCGGGTGATTCCATGCCGAAGTGTCCTTGGGCAAGACACTGAACCCTAAGTTGCCCCCGATGGTAAGCTAGCACCTTGCATGCAGCTCTGCTACCATCGGTGTGTGAGTGTGTCTCATTTGTAAGTCGCTTTGGATAAAAGCGTCTGCTAAATGAATAAATGTAAATGTATCTATATTTACTTTTATGGCATTTAGTATGTCATCTAGAGTGACTTACCGAATTGTTTTGAACTACATAATGTATATAAAAAGTGCATCCTCATGCTGGTTCACTAGTCAGTACCATCAGTAATGACCTAGTCCTATGAGTACTGACCTAGTATTGCCAGTACTGAAAGACTTTTTTTCAGCATCTTATAGCTCTGTTTCCAGAGTTAAAAGTATTTTAAAATACTGCATTTTCAGAAATGCTTATATGGAAAGCTTCCAATGACCCCATAAGTTGTGTATATATAAACATCAGATTAATTGTTATTTATTTAGAGTTGTAGTATAAGTCAAGTTAATACTTTTGTATAGAGCTCGAAACTTTTTTTTTTTTTTTTAGTAGTAAAGATTAGTGCTAATGATTCTCAGAAGTTAGTCAGGGTGTGAAGAGTATCTCATATCGATCTAATTCTTCATTTTATCCTTAAGGGCCCAAGAAAATGGGTTTGTCTGAAGGATTCCCAGAGCTTCCCAGTGGTCCTTTAGATGTATACAGAAAAAGGGCTTCATTCAACTGGAAGGAAATGCTGAGGTTCATGGAGGGAGAGGAAATCATTGCTTTCAAGGTAACAGGATAGATTAATTTTTTTAATTGAATGCAACGTCTTTAGATGTGTGTGTGTGCGTGCAATAGCATGTTGGAATAAAAGTGTAATAATGTTTCACTTCCTGAACACATTTATAACCTGTAATTTGTCTAATGTAGTATTGTGATTCTTCCTGTGTTTTGTTAAACTTCCCGCACCATTATCTCCTCATGTTTCCAACTGCCTGAGCAGCAGCACATTTTCCACACCATAGAGAACGACCCACTCTTTGCCAGGCAGCCGGGTGAGGACATCTCGATGGAACGGAGGAGAGAGATCACATTTCGCCGCTGCAAACAGCTGTTTAAGTACAACTTCCTGACCCAGGATGAGATGATGCAGAATCCATGGAAGTTGACGGTCCTCAATGACTGCTTGGGCATGTACGACTGGTCTTTAGGGGCCAAGCTCTTCCTCAATAAAGGGGTGCGCTATTTAAAAAAAAAAAAAAACATTTCTGCTGATATATTATCACTCAGAGGGTTATCAGAGCCACTCTTTTATGCCACATAAAACTGTATTCAGTCTGCTCGAACCTGATCCTACCTGTTTGTTGGCACCTATATTGATAGGAATGTTTTTTCTTCAGATGTTTGCACGCACTGTGGCTAGCTCTGGATCTGAGAGGCACGTTAAATTTGTGCAGGATGCTGAAGATATGACGGTAAAAGTTCTTTTCTCGCACTTGCTGTTCACCACTGTGGTTAAACCTGCAGTAGTTCAGTGTTTGGGTCTAAAGTTCAGAGTGTATGTGCTGCCATAAATATAGTCACTTGCACATAATGACGCAAATATCCTCCATAAAGCCTGTTTTTGTCTCTTACTGGGCCATGTAGATTAATTTTAAATAATTTTGTATTTGGCCCTTAAATACAGATGGGTGATTTAAATTAAAAAGGAAAAAAATAAACATTGTTAAAGTGTCTTAGTAAGGTGAATAGTGATTCTAGTATGGTTCTACCAGTAGTTCCTCAGTTGGTGTTTTGATGATGGTGATGAAGAGCTCTGTCTTTCACATAGCTCCAAAACTCTCCCATAGGTGTTCAGTAAGGTTGAGATATGGTTTGGTGACTGTGAATGCCATGACATATTATTTAGATCAAGTGAGTCCTGTCCTGTATGGGAGTATTTTGCACACAATACTCCTATCTGTGGATGCATAAATTGTGACATAATTGAAATGAAAATGCAAATTGTGTATTACCGTTTGCATTTTTATTTACACGAACGTGCAGTGTCTGCCAAAGTTAAAATTGAAATACAAAGTCTATTTGCAATTGCATTTCCTGTGTGTTACATGTTATGACCCTGTCATATGGCTCCCCGACACCCGCAAATTATATGCAATATCCTGAAAATCCATTTTTGTATTTTTGCAAGCGAGAGAGAGTTGGTCAATGGTCATTTTTAATGGTAGACGGGCTCTGGAGAAATCGAGAGAGCGCGTGCGAGACGTGGTGAGAGAGTTACACAGCATGCGTCCTGATTGGTAAACGGTAATACACGATTTGCATTTTCATTTGAATTATGTCACAGTTTATGCGCCCACAAATAGGGATTGCAATTACAAATACAGTTTGCAATTGCCTTTGAATATTATCCACAATAAAACTTCCATAGTCCTGTGCTTTGGGGTGGGGTCATCTTGAAGGATACCACTCCCATCAAAATAGAAATGTTTAATTATAGGATAAAGTTAATCAGTAAGAACAACTTGGTAATGATTTGGCAGTGATTCTTCACTTTAAGTGTGTTCAAACCATGCCAGTAAATTCCCTCCTGCAAGACCAGCAATTTTTCATTTAATTTGTCACTTTTATGTGTTAAATTAATGAAATTATACACATAATGTACACACACATTGGAAGCTTATTTCAATAAAACTATGATGCTAACGTTAAATTTGCCTTGCAGCTTAAAAATAGGGGTATATTTAAACTAATTATTAATTACCGCAACCAGTTCTACATATTGTTTTCCACAGGACGTCATTAGCTGATCAAATGTGCCATGTTTTGCTTTTTAAATACTAACTGGTTTTTGACATTTACCTTTTAAATGTTTATCAAAAAGTTGGTTGAGGCTAAATCCCATGTTGCTCCCTATTTAACACTGAACATTGGGGTTATTGTATACTATATTTCTGACTGAGTAGGGATCCTTTTTGGGGATTTTGCCAAACGTGGAAGTAAAGTTTAAATTCTTTCAGTGGCAAAGTTATTTATTTTTCTCTTAGATGTCGTCATTGACATATAGTGTCAAGTCTAAGGAGTAAATTTTGAAGACAGCGCTAAACATTGGGACTCACCAGAACATCGAGACAATGCTAAACACACCAAACTGGATTTCTAATTGATAATGATTTGAAGGGGCGAATAATTAGTGACAATAATAATAATTAATAATTATAATTTTTCTTCTAAGTAACAACCAGTTCCTGGGTTATAAGAACATGGTGGAATACAAAGGATGTTTGAAAATGGTGTGCATTTGTGTTTGCAATTTCTGCTCCATTTTGTTATTGTGTATTTAGATATATGGATGTTTCGCACTGACGGAACTGAGCCATGGCAGCAACACGAGGCTCATGAGAACAACAGCTACATATGACCCCAGCAGCCAGGTACACGTTCACTATGCAGTGACAAGTTATAGATTCTGCTGGACGAGAATATATACATACTAGGGATGTCACGAGAACCGATACTTTGGTACCAAGTCGGTACCAACATTCTTAAAACGTGACGGTACTCGTTTTTCTGCAGTACCATTGGTATCGATTGTAACGCAAGTACAGAGGTTTCTTCCAGACCACAAGTGGTGAAGAAGAACAACAACTACAAGCACACGGGAAAAACTACAGAAGATTTGCTTAGCTTAACAAGTATAGCGCTGCCCTGATTCGTTGAGCGGAAAAGAGAGGAAAGCTAGTATCAGTTTCCGGTGTAGAAATATTACATGTTTAATGACATTAGTTCTATGTTTTAAATGATGTTAGATTTCAGTGGTAAAGAACAAACATTTTCATTAAGTACAATCAGTCCCTTCAGTCTTGATGTCATTCTGGTGCTTTTACTGCAGTTATGAATGAAGAACGATTTATAAGCCCCCCCCCCCCCCCCCCCCTCTCCCTTTTTTCTTTCTCTCTCACTTTGTCTGCACGTGCTCAAATAGGAGTTTGTAATAAACTCCCCAGATGTCGAGGCAGCAAAATTCTGGGTTGGAAACCTTGGGAAAACTGCCACCCATGCCATTGTGTTTGCCCAGCTTTACACGTCTGATGGAGTCTGTCACGGCCTGCACTCTTTTGTGATTCAGGTACTTCGTTTTTCTGACTCGAGCTAATTTGTTCTGCATTACCTAATCCATTTATTTACTGGAATAAGTGAGTACGTTCAGCAGTGTGTGACTAAACTTTAGGCTGGCCATTTGAATGTTGTGATGTGCAGTCATGTGATGTGGTATTTAATATTGCAGGTTAGAGATCCCAAAACATTGCTGGCAATGCCAGGGGTAATGGTTGGAGACATGGGAAAGAAACTGGGCCAAAACGGACTAGACAACGGGTGAGTTTTTTGCTCCATGCTAGTCCACACAACATTAAATACGTTTCCTTTTTAGCACAGGTAAAGGGGCTTGTTCGATTAAGATACCACTAGATGGCAGTGTGTATACGGTGAAAAGATCTTACATACTGTTTACTGTTGAATGTTTGTACTCGCTTACATTTTCCACAAATATCAACGTGTCTGTGTTTGTGTCTGCATAATGTTTTGATGGTTTGTGCATTACAGTTTTGCAGTTTTCCACAATGTGAGGATCCCTAGGGAAAATCTGCTCAACAGTACTGGAGATGTGACGCCTGTCGGACAATACGTGACCCCTTTCAAGGTCAGCACAATACCAGGTTCTATAAAAGCTACCAGTACCAGAGCACCTGTTGAAACAAGACCACAATCAGAACAATATGAAAAGATTCTAAGCCAGCTTTTTTTTTTTTTTTTTTTTTGCACAAAGTTATTCTATATATTAAATATACTTCGCATTTGTTCTGATTGAACTTTCTAACAAACCAGATCACTTTCTAACAGGATAGTTTTATATGGAGTGTGTAATTTCACACAGTATTGTGCCAGCAGTGGTGAGAGCTGTTGGGGAGAATCTGTATGAGCTGTAAAAACAGAAAAAGAGTCTGTGTTTCTATTTGCCATTCTAGATGTGCATGAACGAATCCCCATGTTTTCATTTTAATAATAATAATTTATCAATTTGTATAGCGCTTTTTTACAATGGTACATTGTCTCAAAGCAGCTTTACAGAAATATCATTTTTACATTTACAAGCGACTTACTAATGAGAGCACATTCACACACCAATGGTAGCAGAGCTGCCATGCAAGGTGCTAGCTTGCCATTGGGGGCAACTTAGGGTTCAGTGTCTTGCCCAAGGACACTTCGGCATGGGATCACCCGGGCCGGGATTCGAACCGCCAACCCCACGGTTAGTGGATTAGTGGACAACCCGCTCTACCGACTGAGCCACAGCCGCCCTAAATTTTAAATGAACAGTGCTGGTGCTGCAGCTGCAAAGCTATCAGCTTTTTAGAATGATGAAAACATGTGAGGAGGATTTTAGAAAAACAGGCAGAATGTTTTTAGCCCAGATGTTTTAGCAGTGCTGTATGACTAATTTTTAAGTGCTTTGCTTGTTGGAAGTGTCGTGCAAGTCTCAAAGAACTTCTTCCTGTCATTTCTCTATCAGGACCCTAATAAACGCTTTGGGGCCTCACTAGGTGCCTTGTCTGGAGGAAGAGTGTCCATAACGAGAATGGCAGTGGTCAATCTGAAGTTGGCTTTGACAATCGCCGTGCGTTTCTCAGCTACACGACGTCAGTTTGGGCCTAAAGATGATGAAGAGATACCAGTTCTGGAGTATCAGCTACAGGTGTATTTCGTAAAGCTGTATAGCTCACTGTTCTAACTTTTACAAAACGCAAGACCAGTCGTGAAGATTGCCAGCACTGACACTGGTACCGCCAGCACTTCCAGTGTTCAGTCCTTACACTACAAGGAGGTTTGCTTATTCTTTACCATTGCATTATATTGTTGAAAAATTATTTTGGAAATAAATAAAGAACACAATGATATAATTTAATCATAATTTTAGTTAACAAATAAAATCTAACCAAGAAATTAAAATTCTTACTGCAAAAAAATCAACAAATTAATTGAAATCAGTATGTTCATGATAATAGAATATAATGCAAAACAAGTTGTAATTTAAAAAAATAAAACATTTAATAACTAAGAATTTTTGCTTTTACTAGGAAGCAATAATTAGGTTCAGTGTTTATTTATTCTTCAATTAGGGTCTTGTATACAGTCCTAATATGCTTAGAAAGGCTTGAGGTTATCACAAAATTCCAAGGACTGCTTTCAAGAAGTTCAATGACCAAAAAAGTCCTTCATCTGACCTCGGAATTATATTTGTTTTCATTCATCGGTCAACAAATCAACCTCGTTTCCTACTAATTTAGTGGTGTTCTGTAGCATGATGGCTACAAATCAGAGAGAAGGGATAAATATGTGAAGCCACCATAGCTTTTAGAACTGCACTAAAAGCGTTTGGAGGAGAGCTGCCCTAGTCCGTATACATGAGCTCAGACTAGTTCTGCTCTGATTGCTAGCGGACAGAGTAATGTCATTCCTTCCATCCAGAGAGCAGAGCCAAATATACTTTCTCAGACTCCCAGCCAAATTCACGATAACCCTTCAGTGGTTTGAATTCTTTACTGTCGGGCAACTTGAGACCTAATCCTAATTTTTTTTTATTATTATTTATTTATTTTATTTTTTATAGACCATGGACTTCCTTTATATTTTTGTAGGTGAATGTTAATCATTATAAGAGAGGAATATATGAATGTCTATTGAGGATAACGTTTTTGGTTATGTGTTTTTGGTCATCTGTTGCAGCAATGGCGACTTATACCATATGTGGCAGCGGTCTATGCGCTGGACCTGTTCTCCAAATCCTTTTACATGAACTTTGTGGAGTTTCAAATTGGTCTCTTGATGAAGGACAGCAGTGACCGACAGGTACCCAAGTGCACTTCAAAGTGAAATCCATTTGGTGTAATATTGTTCTAAGCAGTCCAGTACAAATACTTTGGATCTTATTTTATTTCCTCTCACAGATTTATTTATGTAGTGTGTGTGTGTATGTGTACTGTGCTCTGTAAGGCTGAGCTGGGTAGAGAGATTCATGCCATGTCATGCGCCAGTAAGCCTCTGGGTGCGTGGACTGCTCAGAGGGGCATTCAGGAATGCCGTGAAGCCTGTGGAGGTCATGGATACCTGGCCAGTGAGTCTTACCCTTGCTACCCTGACACAAGAAACTAAATCCATATTCACATTAAGAGGTCCCTTTCAACGAGAGTTGGTCTGTGTATGTATCACTGTGCAATATTCTACTGCAATATACAAACTGCAGGTTTTCGCTGTTCTGTTAGGACATGGTGGTACCCAGAAAGTTACTGTAGCATTCCATATCACCTTGCAATCAATCCATCCATTCAGATCTGATCTTTATCTAAGTCAAGGGTATTGACAAATATAATGTGTCTAAAATAATAACACAAAAAAAATCTGATCTTTCATGTCTTTATTGAGAACAACCCAGAAAACCTCATAGTGCTTGTGGAAAAAGTATGTGACCTCAAAAAAACCTAATTCTTAAAAAGAAAATGAGTTTGGAGAAGTACAGCTACTTTGACTGATAAAAACCCCTCAAACTTTTGGAGTTTGCGCTGCACAAGAACCACATGCTTATATGAGCCATGCCTCGCCAAAAAAAGTTTTCAGAGGATCTACGATCAAGAATTGTTGATTTACATAAAGCTGGCAAGGGTTACAAAGTGATTTCAAAGACTTTACAAATTCACCAGTCTACATTTAGGCATACATTCTACAAATGGAGACTGTTAAATTGGGACTGTTGCTACTCTACCAAGATGTGGGCACCCAATAAAATGACACCAAGAGCACAACAAAGACTCATCAGTGAGGTAAAGAGACAACCCCGAATGACATGCAAAAATTTGAAGGCATCATTGGAACTGGCTACAATCTCTGTTCATGAGTCTACAATACGTAAAACATTGAACAAGCAGGTTATCTACGGCAGGACACCAGGAAGGAAGTCACTGCTTACTAAAATAAAAAAGAACATTGCTGCACACCTGAAGTTTGTAAAAGAGCACATCGACACTCCAAAGTAGTATGGGCAAAATGTTTTTCGTGGACTGATGAAACTAAGATTGAACTATTTGGAAAAAGCACACAGCACTACATCTGGCATAGAAAGGGCATTGCGTATCATCATGAAAACATCATCCCAATCGTAAAGAATGGTGGAGGAAACATTATGATTTGGGCCTGCTTTGCTGCATCAGGGAATGGCCAGCTTGCAATCATTGAAGGGAAGATGAATTCCCAGGTATATCAGACAATTCTACAGGAATATATGAGAATGTCTATATGTCAGCTGAAACTGTGTAGAAGTTGGGTGAAGCAACAGGACAATGACCCAAAACACTGGAGCAAGTCCACAACAGGATGGCTTCAGAAAAAACAATATACAATACAAACACTCTTTTTGGAGTGGCCAAGTCAGAGCCCAGACCTCAATCCAATAGAGATGCTATTGAATGACTTGAAGAGAGCCATACACATGAGATGTCCAAAGAATTTGACTGAGCTAAAGCAGTTCTGCCAGGAAGAATGGGCTAAAATTCTTCCTGAACAATGTGCATGTCTGAGCCACAACTACAGGAAGTGCCTGGTTGAGGTTATTGTTGCCGGGGGGGTCAACCAGTTATTAATTCTAAGGGTTCACTTACTTTTTCCACTGCCATTTTGAATGTTGAATGACTGTTCAATAAAGACATGAAAGATCAGATTTTTTTTGTGTTATCATTTTAGACACATTATATTTGTCAATACCCTTGTCTTAGATGAAGATCAGATCACATCTTATGACAAATTTATTCAGAAAACCATGAAATTCCAAAAGGTTCACATACTTTTCCTTGCCACTGTATAGCATACTTGTGTATAAGTAGATGCTTACTATTTAAGCATGAGCATGCAAACAAGTTCATAGATCTAAAGTTTTAAGAAAAGGGGGTGCTTTGTTTTGAGTTAGTAAAAGTGCAAATTCCATCTTGTGTTCATTCCCCAGTGAACCGCCTCGGAGACATCCGTGATGACAATGACCCTAACTGCACATACGAGGGGGACAACAACGTCCTTCTGCAACAGACCAGCAGTTACCTGCTTAGCCTGTTCCAGCACCAGCAGCAAGGTCTTTCCCTCAGAGTATAGAACTTTTTAATGGGCACTGTAATGTCTGCATGCTAATTTTCCAGTAAAAAAATAAAAGTTTGTGTGAAATGTTTTGGTGCATTGTGGATAACCTGCCCTATATGTTCTCTCTCTCTCTTTCTCTCTTTCTCTCTCTCTTTCTCTCTTTCTCTCTCTCTCTCTCTCTCTCTCTCTCTCTCTCTCTCTGTCTGTCTGTCTGTCTGTCTGTCTGTGTTTTCTCTTTGTCTAATTCAACTCTAGGTAGAGGAATGTTTGAGTCTCCTCTGGAGACAGTGAACTTCGTGGACAACTGGAAAACAATTCTGGAAAGCAGCTTCACAGCTGCCTCAGTAGAGGAGTGCATGGACTCGGCAGGTAGAGTGTGTAATAATGACACTGTAGCATTGTTTTCCTGAATAACTTACTATGGAAATTTTGAACCCTATCCTTCGGGTTGACATTTTTGTACAGGGAGGACCACAGTAAGCTAATTTACTTATTTACCCCAGAGAAAATAATAATTTTTTCTGTGCATATTGAATTCCTTTCTCATAACAAAGTGGGTGAGGTGACAAACCTACTTACCACCTAAAAATCTGAGAGAAAGCGAACTCTTTTAAAAACACCCGGTGTCATGTTGCATACGTTTTATCATAATAAGACTGCTTCTTTTCTCTGGAAGTTCTCATGCTGCACACAAGCCTTTGTTGCACATCTGCCACACATCTGCACTCTTTTACTGACCTCATTCCTCTGCTCACGACTTGACCGTCTGTTACCTGGCAACTGAGGTCAGAAGAGTAGGTTTTTGATTGGTCGGTTGGAATACTTACTGTGCAAAACACTCAGCGTGTCACGTGAACAGTGTCGAGGGGACGTTTTAAACTCGATGAACGATTTAACAATGCTACAACTTACTGCATGGTACCAGTATTTATTTTTTTAAATTATTTTTTTATTTTTACTATGACCTGTTACCCTGAAACTTGGTGCCAGCAACACAACAGTATAGTTTATTGTCTATCCAAACCCTGGTCATATGTCCATGTTCCACACATCTGTTTATCTGTTTGTTTTCGATTTCAAACTTAGTCAAGCTGTCCGCTGACAAACTTTTGCACTGGGAAATTGTAACAAATCAAGCAGTGTGCTTATAGAAAAGAGGCTATCAAAATGTCCAACCTGGAGGTCTCATTATCTTCCAAATGTCAAAACCAAACATGCCCATTTCCTTCCTACGGCTTTTGTAGTATCTCCATATGGTTATCTCTTTCAAGCCACTTATTCTGTAGCCCCATATTCAGTATGTGTAACGTTTTTGGCCTTTCAGAATGTAAATTTGCAGTGGTTTCCAAAAGTGGTTTATTATGTGGCGTTTATTATATCAGTCAAGAGGGAACAGTAGGAGGAACCAGATGAATATATGGCAGGCTAGTTTAATCCTTAGCTTTCCTCAAGGGCTTTTTCGTTGTCTCTGTTCATCAGCGTTCACGCCTTTACTCTGCTGATAAGATGTAAGCTTATAATATTGTCATGGTTCCAAATCCCCAATGGGTGTATATGAGTTTGTGCATGTAGGGAATTATATGCCAAATACCTGATCAAATCCAGAGCAGCTGTACAATCACCACCTGTTTCTAACATTATCGCCTTCTACAAGTCACAACGCATTTGGATTTTATCAGTGATATTTTACTGTATTATTAACATGATAAAATTATACTGTAATATCTGGCTGTACAAGATGCATTCATAATGCATAGACTTTTATTATAGAAGCCAGACTACATCAAATGATTCCCCAAAATGTACAATGTATTTAAGCAATAATTTATTGCTTAATTTCAAATCAAATCACAGTTTATGTGCATTTATTTTTTATATTTTATTCACATGGTCCAGTGCCTCTGGCAGCATATAAGTGGCTGGTATGTTTCTTGCTGGGAGAGAGTCAGAGGAAGCTGAGCGAGCAGAGAGCTCTGGGGATGGGAGAGTTTGAGGCACGCAACAACAGCCAGGTATGCTTTTAATCTGTCCCACATACACCCCAGAGACACATGTGTATCAGTGTATTCATATTGATTACCTAGGTGCAGAAAATCCAACATCAGGTTATCACTGGGAAAGTAAAACATGCAAAATAACGATGTAATCTGGCAAAATAAGCCACATTAAACAGCAGTCAGTAGCAAAATATTAACTTTTGAATGTGTGAAAGATAGAGAAGGATTAAAAGTCAGTTTGAATGTAAATGATTGTGGTGGACAAATCAATAGCACTGGAAGCCGTTATTTGTAGTTGTGTGTCAGATAAGTAGAGATGCAACCAGTGCAAATCGACTGTTTCAGAAGAAAATAGTTTATTTGGTATGTATGTCAATGCTGTTACTATAGCGCACACATCCGAATCACACCACCTGCTGCACTACACACATCGGCTTAGATAAATAAAACGTCTCCAAGATAAGTTCGTATCAAGGAAATGTGGAAATATCATTTTAAACATACAGGTTTGAAAAGTCATATAAACAAGTTTATGTAAAGTATAATGCTGCATTTGACATTTTTTGACCTAGGTTCACTGACTAATTGGAAAAATGGATGCCCCATGTTCATTTTTTTTGTTAGCAACAAGTTGGTCAGCTATTTGTGCTTTATATTTTCCTACTCATACAGCAAACTGCGTAGTCAACATTTTAGATTTAACAAGCAAATATATCTGTATGTTGATTATTAAATGCTTTTAATATACCATATAACTCATTTAAAGGTAAGAAGTTCTGCTTTGTTTTATTTTTTGCTGTTTTTATTTCTGATGCTGTGTGCACCCATGTTGATTTGACGTCACTTTATAAACTGGGAGGAAACTCAACTTGGAGAAGAACATCCTAAGTTGACGTGCAGTGGAATTTCCTGATGTGAAATATATTGTCCCCATTTAGTCTGTTGATAAAGAAGAGTTCAGTAAGTTGTGCAAAAATAGTAACAGTGCCAACCATTGCAAATAGTGGAAACAATAAATATATTTTATTTAAAAGAATCGTTTGCGCCATTTGTTATAGATGTTGCTGTTACTATTGTTACTATGTCTATTCTGAGAAAGGAAAAAAAAAAACCTTTCTTTCTTTAAAAAAAATTTTTCAATTACATTATGTAAGAGTAAAAAGAAATTGTAATTGAGAATTGTTCATAAATATATTTATTTTTTTTACATTTCTATTTTTTATTTAAGGCCTAAGGCCCTAGGACAGAGCACCACATCTCATAGCCAAATATTTACCAATGATTGGTGTTTAATTCATTAGGTTTCCAGACAACCATGGGACTATATAAGTTTATTGGAGATCCTAACAACCCATTGGGTTAGCTGCTGAAGTAATCATTTGTCCACACCTGCTGAAAAATGTTTTATTTTCAGTGATTGAAATCCTAATCAGCTTTTCTTTCACCGCCAGTTCTAAAACCTCTCATTAGATTGTTTTTTACACTATTCCTGAACCCTGGAGACCGAAACCATGATTTTGATTCTGGGCTTGTCAACGCAAGTCTGGTGTGCATATTCCTTTAATATTTATTTAGTGTTTCTTAATTTTTATTTATGTAGTTATTCCTTACTTTTGCTCAACGCTGTTCAACAGTTCGGGTGAAGCCTTTTAGTTGAAACTATACACTTGTATACAAAAAAGTCTGACATTTATTTTAAGTGAGGTCCAGTCCATCATTTTTCAAAAGGACCAGAGGTAGGATCGCACATGGGACTGTAAAAAGCTTCCACACTCAGCCAAGTGAACGTAACTATCAGGTCCCGTGTGTAAGTGTGAAAAGATCTGTCCAAGCATTATACCTATATAACCTCTAACACAGTGTTCACTGTTAAAGAAAGTTGTTGAAAAGAAGTAGTTTCATGTAGGCTTTGAAACTACAAATGTGTACATCCTCAGAAGTTCTGCTGGGCTTTTGAAATGGTTTTTTTTTCCCTTCTAGATTCTTTGTCACAGAACATTGCCACAAACACCCATGCATATAACAGAGGAACATTCCAGTAATTCTCAATGGGTTATGTAATATGTTTTGCACATTTCTGAAGATAAAGCACGGTGCATATTCACATTTGGGGTGAATTAAAGTCACATTTAGATTTAGGGTGTGCCCTGGGCCTGGGTTTTACAGGTCTGGTTGTGCAGTCATGCAAGGGGCTGCATGAATGTACAGTGTTGTGAAAAAGTATGTTCTGTTTTTGTGTACATCTCATACTAAATTGTGTCAGAAATTAAAACAAAATCTTAAGATAAAACAAGGGCAACCTGAATAAACACAAAATACAGTTGTTATTAATTGAACATGTTATTTATTGAAGCAAAAAAGTTATCCAATCCCAACTGGGCCTGTGTGAAAATGTATTTGACCCCATAGTTACTAATTCCCCAAATCTATGTAACTGCATTCATAATGGGGTTCGGCTGGACTAGACACAACCAAGCCTGATTACTGCAAACCCTGATAATCAAATCAACACTTCAATAGAACTTTTTCAACAGCATGAAGTTGGTTCAAAGGTCTTATCCAGTAACACACTATGCCAAAGTTGAAAGAAATTCCAGAAATAATGAGGAAGAAGGTGACTTGAAATACATTAGTCTAGGAAGGGTTACAAAGATATTTCAAGGGCTCTGGGGCTCCAAAGAACCACAATGAGAGCAATTATCTCCAAATGGAAAAACTTGGCACACTAATGAACCTTCCCAGAAATGGCTGACCTTCTAAAATAACTAACTTGACTAACACCTAAAATGCCAACCCAAGATTTTTAAATAAATAAGTAAATAAATAAATTACTCTGCCTCCTACACCTCCACTCTGCACACTTTGCTTCTCTAGAACTCAATTATAAATCTTGCATGGCAGCACTTCTTGTATTGTTCTCCACTTGATGTTCTCCACTTGATTGTTCTCCACTTGGTTTGTATTTCCTCCTGTAAGTCGCTTTGGATAAAAGCGTCTGTTAAATGATTAAATGTAATGAAAAATTCCTCCAGGAGTACAACAACTACTCATCTAGCAAGTCATAAAAGAGCCAAGGACAACATCGAAGGAACTACATGCCTCTCTTGCATCAATAAAAAAATCACTGTTCATGACTCCACTATCAGAAAGACATTGGGCGAAAATGGCATCCATGGAAGAGTGGCGAGAAACCACTGCTAAACCAGAAGAACATTTAAGGCTTGTCTGAATGTTGCCAAAACAAACCTTGATGATCAGACCCATTCGGAGAATGTTCTGTGGATTGCTGAGTTGAAAGTGGAGCTGTTTGTAAGACCGGTGTCCTGTTACATCTGGTGTAAACCAAACACAGAATTCCAGAAAAAGAACATCATACCTACTATCAGGCATGGTGGTGGACGTGTGATGGTGTGGGGATGCTTTGCTGCTTCAGGGCCTGGGCAACTTGTAATAATTGAGGGAAATATTAATTCTGCTCTCTACCAGAAAATCCTAAAGGAGAATATCCAGTCTTCATTCCGTAAGTTGAAACAAGCGGAACTGGATTATACAGCAAGACAATGATCCAAAGCATAGGAGTAAATCCTAGTCCTAGAAGTATGTGAAAGACTGATCTCCAGTTAACCGGAAGTTTTTGGTTGCAGTTATAGCTGCTAAATGTGGCACAGCCAGATTTAAATTTTAAGAGCGCAGTTAGTTTTTCACATGGGTCATAAGTGTTGCATAACTATTTAGTATGAGATGTACACACAAAGAGAAGAAAACAGGCAAATACTTTTTCACAGCACTGGATGACATAATGGCAATAGTTTAAATATCTGGCAGCTGTCCAGCTCCATCCAATGTGTGCCTAATTCCACATGTTACTCCACACCCATCTCCTCATCCTCCTCCTTCTTTCTACTTGACTTCAGTTAGTCTTTGTGTCGGACGCCCTGTCTACAAAACAAAACATTTCCTGCCAAATGACCTCAAATTGTGTGGGGGGTTTTTGTAAAAAAAAATTTTATTATTATTTTTAATTTATTTTTTATTTTTTAAATCTCTCACAATGTACACTAATGAAAAAAATGTTCATACTCCACCCAGACCCAGCGACATTAGCAGCTGAACTTTCAGCCTGACAATGACTCGGTGCTCTTTTCTCTGGTGTGTTAGAGGGCTGACTCTCTTTGCAGCATGTTATACGTAGATTCTGTTCCTCTTCATTCTTTTTCCAGACATGAAATGCAACATTTACTTTCATCTTCTCCATGATTGTGGTTGTGTACTGAACCAGACTGAGAGATTAAAGGCTCAGGAAACCTTTGCAGGTGTTTTGATTTAATTATCTGTTTAGAGCTCTCCTCCGATTGACATTTCTGCATTATAAATTCTTTATTCTAATATTTTGAGATACTGGATTTTTGATTTCCATGAGCTGTAAGCCATAATCAAGATTTAAAAAAAAAAAGCTTGAAACATTTCACTTTGTGTAATGAATCTTGAAAATGTGAACGTTCCACTTTTTGAATTAAATTACAGAAAAAAATGAACATTTCCACGATACTCTAATGTTTTGAGATGCACCTGTACATGCGTCTACAGAAGGGATCTGTTTGAGGACTAACAAAAGTTTATATTGTCTATCTCTCGTTTTTTCTGCCTGTATATAGGTGTATTACTGTCGCTCATTGGCGATAGCCTACATTGAACACACAGTTCTGCAGCGCTTCCATGATGTGACTAGCGATGAACACACTACACCAGGTGTCAGCTCAGTCCTGAGGAAGCTGTGTGCTCTGTATGGCCTCTGGAACCTCACCAACCACATGGGCATCCTCTACCAAGGTATGCCTTTTTATACCTTCTCAATCATGAATCACGTGGAAATCATGCAAAATAATTTTACTGCTTTGTCCAGGAGGCTATTTGTCTGGAAAAGAACCTGCTGATTTTATGCAGGATGCGATCCTCAGACTCTGTAGACAGGTCAGCCTAAAACACATATATACATATGTGTAAACAACAGGTGTGTAATAGCGGTCATATTATAAAGGGATTGTGATCTTTATTCCTACTAGCTCAAGGATGATGCTGTGGCTTTGGTTGACGTAATCGCTCCTCCTGACTTTATTCTGAACTCACCCATTGGCAACGCTGATGGTGAGGTAAGCGACCTAGTATTGCTCAACACTCAGCTGGGAAAACATACACACACTCACTTCTCCTGCCTTCCTGTGATTGGGGTTTTGGAAAAACGTATGCAGCAGAGAAATTTGTAAAACCTTTAAGAATGGAGGTTTTAATTTTTGTCTTATACAGTCTGTTTTCCAGGGAGCCCCTATGCTGTTTTAAAGATCTTTTTCTTTACCAAAGGCTGTATACTCTTTAGTTTTTATGGCCCATTCATTTAGTCCAGACCTCTTTTTTTCTGCTCTTTTTGTGTCATTTGGTTTCAAATGACTAAAAAAAGGAGAGGACAGAAATCTCTGATATAAGAGAGAGTGGGAGCCAAATTCATGTATAAGATTTCATGAAAATTTTCTGATAACACAATAGTTGATGTTCTTTAATAGTCAGATGTTGGGTGTTCAACTAGCAGGTTTATAGGCAAAGAAAACCAGCTACGATTTTTTTTTTTTTTTAAGTCTGAAGAGAGAGACCCAGACGTTTAACAAAACAGTGAAACACACACGACACCAGCCTTATTCCATTGGCCGGTCTCGCACGCTTTAGCCTCGTTTATAGCCGAGTTCGTATTTACAGGAAAATCACTCTTCAATCTGTTACCAGGCCAATCCTCTGTCTTGTCTCCACAAGTTCCTGTAAAAGGGATTTCTAAAAAAAAAAATATATATATATAATATATAATATATATAATATATATAAAATATACAAATAACAGACAGCATTGTTTAATTTAAGCCTGCTTGAAACAGTGCTTCTGTAAACTTTCTTGGGATAGACCTTAACAGATGTTTCATTAAACATGCAGGGGATATAAGAAGTCAACTTTTTAAGATTAAAATTGCAGGTTTTTGTGATGTAAAAAAATGAAACCATGATATATCATGCCAGATCTGTTTCCTAATTAATGGGATGATGTGTAGCAACCAGCAAAAATATTTTTAATAGTGACACACATACCAGATTTCACGAGAGCACACACCCATTTATAATTGGTCATGTGACTGTACTCAGAATTTATCACTTTCAAACTCATATTCAAAAATATTTATCATACACCTGTCATCAATTAAGTGATTCTGATTAACCCCAAATAAAGTTAAGCTGTTTTTGTAGGTATTTCCTGACATTGTCTTGGTTTCAAAGAGCTTACAAAGCATGTACAGGATCTCATTTTCATTAGGTATTGATCAGGAGAGGGGTACAAAAGAAAACATTCTGAAGGGATCATCACATACCTCCAAAATTGAGGAAAGAACAAATGCTGGCCACACCCTGCATGTGACATCAATCGCTCATATTCTTTATGTGTCTGGAATATGGGGTAGGGTCGCTGGACAGAAGCACTTCCCCCTAACCACAGAAAAAAAATACATCCTCTGTTGGTGCCAGCATAAAACAGTTCATCAGCCAAAGAACACAATACCCATAAAGAAAGCATGGTGGTGGAAGGATCATGTTATGGAGCTGTTTCTCCTCAACTGAGACTGAGGCTCTAGTCAAGATAGAGTGAAGCATGGATAGTTCCAAATCCCAGTCTATTTTGGCAGACCTCTGTTAGACAGCTGAAGATGAAGAAAAAAAAATCATCTTCCAGCCATGACCCACAGTCAACGAAGAAATGGCTTGAGAAGATGATCCACATTTTTGAATGGCCTAAATCCTATCAAATACATGTGGGATGACTAACAAAGTATTAGTTATTAGTTAAAGGATGTGCACCCCCCCCCCCTACACACACACACACATTTGTTTGTCTTTCACTTGAATGTTGTTGGTTGCTATATCAAATTAAAGGTGGAAAAAGATTTGACTTGATTTTTTCTTTTTCATTTTTTCTTGACTTCACAGGGGTGTGTAGAATTTTTAATAGGCATTGTTTCATTCACTTTCCAGTAGATGTTTTAAATACGTTGAACTTAATCTGGCAAGATGCTATACAGTTTGTAAAGTGTATTATCCTTATCATATTTTTGTATTTTGTACTTCAGCTCTATAAGAACTTGTGGGCCGCTGTCATTCAGGGAAAGAACGCTCTGGAACGTCCGTCTTGGTGGGCGGAGTTCTGCGCCGACAAGCCGGTAGTGGGATCCCTCCGAGCCAAGCTCTAGTGTCCAGAGGAGGTCTGATGAGTCCTCCTAGAAGTTCTACTTTGGTATAATGTCCAAACACCAGAACTACATGTTAAGAGGGGGAATACCTTTCTTCACACCTCTTGTTTGTTATGATTAGGAAGAAGATTGTAGGATTATACATTTTACAGACTACCAGAAAGCAATGGCATTAGATCTGGTTTAAAAAAAAAAGAGGAGGAGGAGGATGATAATAATAATAATAATAATAATATGCATTGTTGTTTTGTGCCTTAAAACAAATCCTATAGTGAGTTTTGTTATGTGTTTTAGTTTATCATGTTGGTAATTTCAAGTAAATGTAATGTTAAGTGAATTCAAGATTACTATGATCAACTGTGATATTTGTGCAATAGTGTTAGCTGTATAAGAGACGCATTTTTATAACATACCTGCTCTTATCTGAATGTTACAGCAGAAAATTATGCTAACACTTGTAAAAAAAGAAAAAAGAAATGTTAAATCATAAAAACAATTACAAAAGCTTTTCATATTCTATCATTTGCATGGTTTCTGTAATTTTCTGTACTACAATGCCATTTATATTCTAACAAAGTTTGTTAGAAAAAGCAGTTTGATGTTGTACAGTTTTGACTTTCTTGGCATTATTAGATAAATATTACAAACCATTTGTACAATCCCCAAGGAATGATGTCATATATTCTGAATATTGTTACAAATTAACCTATAAAATGAACTTCATGGCTTGAACATGTGAAACTCAAACTCATAACAATACTTAACTGGTCTAAGTCACATCTGTGTTTCCCTTCTGTGTCAAACTCAGATCATGGTAGGCTGCAGCTCCACAGAGATTTATAAAGATTTATGTTCTTCCTGCTTCAATTTCATGGAGTTGTTGAGCTGTGGACCTGCATCAGGTGTGTTAAATGAGGTAGAATACTCTCATCTGAGTTAAGCTGCAGTGCTCAATCATTCCCGAATTCACATCCACACCAGGGATGAGAATTTTTTAGCATGAGTCCAACTGACTCAACAACAGTTTTCCTTTTCCATAGTCTACCGGTAGTTCTTCTTTTAACACAGGTGCTGCGATCTTGAGCCAGCACCTGGCCTACAGTCTGCTCCAGAACTATAGAACTATTTTCACTCTTGGTAATGATGAGTTTAAAAAAAAAAGTTGTTAAATTATTTACTTTATTGTTAATTAGCTTAATCTCACACGAAATATGAGACATATCTAACAGTTAATTGACATTCATTTATAATTAGAAAATATAAACCCCTACCAAAATAAGTAATTTCTTTACCAAATCCAGATGTTTCACTATTATTGGCACATACAGTACAGAAATTATTAAGCTCAAAATGTAAGTGAAACAAGTTCCCAATTATGATTAACATTTGTTCACATTACTCTATTACTGAGGTTTTAAAATTAGGTGGCAAAGATGACAAATTCTCTGACATTTATCAAAATCTGGACGATTAGAGAATACACAAATGAGAGGAGACAATGGTTATAAATGCCTGAAAGTGTCCACTCCGGGCTGTAATTAAGTTTGAAATAATTGGAGCTGTAATTAACCTGACTGGAAGAGGACATAAGTGTATTTTTAGAGTGTATGATTAGAGAGGCAAAGTCTCCAAATCTATTATTAGACACCACCTCCATACTTAAAGCTATTAATAAGGCATGTCAGAAGAAAACTAACCACAAACGTAAGTGACTGGAGCACTCTGCCAGCCCTGATATTAGTCCATCCCTGTCCATATTGCATATAGTTCCTTCTCTGGTTCCATTTCTCCTTCCATTGTATTGTGCCATCTCCCATGGCGTGTGTTTATGTAGTGTCTACATTCCACTCATTCATGTGAAGGCTCTAGAGATGATCCTGGACGACCACGTTCCCTTCATAGCCAAGTCTTTGTTTTTGTTTCAGGAGGAGATCAGCTTACTGAAGCAACACTCCTCCCCACACAGACACGCACACAGAACTGTCCGTGGCGCTTTTACAGCAAGCTTGTTTGGAAAGCCCCTCAGGCTTCGTGATTAAGGTCAGCTAAGGGTTCAGGGTGGTAAAAGTTTGTGTATTTAATTGCGGTGTGATTCATTTTGTGAAGGGTGGAGAAAAGTTTCATTTAAATACCAGACTAACATGTTGGTGTACCAGTTCACCTTAAGTTTAAAAGAGGTTTGCAAAAAATGTTAAACATTTTCAAAATACAATACACAACATATCTATGCATAAATATGTATTGTGTGTCCAGCCTCTGATGTCCCTGTGAAGATATTTCAATTTTCATAATGTTAATGGAATGAGTCATGGAAGAGAGATTGTTGATTTCCATTTTACCCCACATGTGGTCTCCACTTTAAATAAGAGCAAAGGTTTTTTGGCTTGTTCACAGTACTGTGCTTGTATACAAAGGTGAAGAAATCACTACATACCACAGTTAGCCATCATCCTAACCAAGACCATGTCTCCTCTTTCAAAACTCTCTCCAACCACACCATTCCAAATGCATACACAAATTGTAGGTTGGTCTTCAAATTGCAGTCATAGATAAGTCAGGCTTCTAGATTCTAAGCCAAGTTAAACAGTATAGTAGAAGAAGAAGGTTAATGGGAGTGTCTGAATCGTGTGTTCAGTATCCGGTGCACTAAATATAGTCCCTTGACCATGTTTAATGATCAAGTTTATCACTTTGCCATGGTTTTGTAAGGCATCTGAAATGGTTGAAGCTGACGTAGGCAAAAGCTGCAGTGGAGTTAGTATGAGTATGTTATTATGGTTATTATGAGTATATTAGTATGGCCTATTTGAAGTCTGTGATCTTGAGCAATATGTATTTTTGAGATTTTCACTTCTGCAGCAAAAAAATGTATTCCCTGTCATTTTCTAGGAAAAACACCTGGAAAATGAGTAAAAGGATCAAATGTCCTGGAAATATTCATGAGCTATTGGAAAATGTAATGCCATCGAGACTGCATATTTCTGCCTTATTTTCTCCTCATCTGATATCACAGACATTTAGGCTACCGAAAATTATTTATTTTACTTTTATTTCACCAGGAGAGTTTTAAGGCACTTAGTATTCAAATGGTTCTTTGATTGTTTTCATACAATCTTTTTCAATTCTACTTAGCTTATTCTAAACTAAAACTGTCATCACTTGACTGGCTACAGGCCTGTACATTTCAGCTCTAATCAGTGTTAGTCAATGTATTGTTGATTTTAATGGTAAGATTGTCAGCGAACATGACTGTTTGTCTCGTCTGCATGGAACTGAAAATGTCCTGGAAAATAAATCATAAAAAAATTATTTGTCTATAAATGGTTTGGCTTGCAGGACCCAAAGAAAGGCCAGGTTGGCTATAAGTGGAGCGTGTTTGATGTAGTTGCTGGCATGGTGTGCAGTATGACACATTTTTACCGTTTATTCAGTCATCTTCAATAACAGCACGTTTGCCTTTAATTGTTCTCCCAGTGCTTCGGGGCTTTCCTCCAGTTTCCTCCCCCAGTCCAAGACATGCGGTGTAGGCTGATTGGCATGTCTAAACTGAGAATGGGTGTATGAGTGTTTGTGTACCCTGCAATGAGTTGGCACCCTGTCCAGGTTGCCCCTTGCTTTCTGCTCCGAGTCCCCTGGGATAGGCTCCAGGCTCCCTAGGCCCCTGTGTAGGATAAGTGGTACAGAAAATTGATAGATGGGTCCAGATAAGTTCATTAGAAAATATTGTGGACATGTACAAACAAAAATAATAACTGTGAGAGTGTATGGGATTGGCCAGTATTTATTTGGGAGTGGGATTAATAAACGGTTCCATGTGTCACAAAGATTGATTTAGAGAGGAATACAAAATAAAGACTAGAGGATAAAGATTTTCCAAGAACATTTTAAATTGTGCATTTTCTAGCATTGTGTTACAAATGACATTTCCATACTTAGTGTAGCAACGTTGGAATATTAATCAAATTAGTTATCATTAACTAAATTTCAAGTTCCGCTTGAATATGCCAGATACACCACCTGGCTAATACAGGAAGGGAAAAGTAATACATTATAAATGTACACTTTACAGGTATGGAGGTGAAAGCCTGTGTTCGTAGCCTTCTAGCCTGTGTAATAGCCTCCATTATTATTATTATTATTATTATTATTATTATTATTATTATTAATTAAATACAAGGAGAACCAAGCTGGTTTGTTCATGGCCAAACTGGGTGACATGATCATCAGAAATTCTGCCTTTATTGGTATGACCCAGCAGACACAGTTGTAAACATTTTGACTCAAACAAAGTTGGAATTTGCTTACAGTCATTACAAAAGTAGATATCAAACATTAAAAGACAGTTATAAAGTGAACAGCAATAGGATGTGTTGGTCACATTTTATACAACAATGTGCTAATGCATAGCATATTTGACATTTTTCCCAGTTTATTTCTATCGTGGTGTCTTGACACACATTAAAATACAAAGATGGCATACTGACCATCTACATGTGCATACTCTGTTTCACCCTGGCCTGTGGAATAGTCTCGGGCACAAATCTAGCTGCTTTTCGATATCACCAGCATTGTCTTTAAAAAGCAATACAGTACTATACATTTCCTTATCCACCATAAACAAACTAATACTAGACTTTTCATCTCCTTCCATATATATGTACAGTATTTTGGTGACAAAACACAGTAAGGAAAATCCTACTCAGTTGTGATGTTTGGGTTCAGGCTTTGGCTGTTATTGTCTGTGGATGCTGGCGTGCCATCCGTGTTCCCCTGTTTGTCCCTGCATTACCAGAGCAAGGTGGTACGGTGCATAAATTTGTCACTGCATGATAACATCAGGCTCGATGTTGAACAGCAGATCATCGTTGCCTCTGCGGACTTCCAACAGCAGAGCCGTGTCCTCAATCAATGCCTCCTTCAGCTCACCAGTGCTGGTTAACGGCCGGCCGTTCAGCTTTACGATGATGTCGCCATCCTTTATACCCCCTCTAGAGTTGAAGACACAAAGGAAATTGCAGTATTTCGGTCAGATTTACCAAAGCACTTCTTAGTAAATGCGCCTGATGTTTAACAAGCGCTACCACAATCTATGAGGCTCTTCAGCCAACATGATATGACTGCATTGTGGTCCTTTCCTTATTATCTCCATTCATTTATTAAACAGCAAAATTATACCTTACATTACAGCAGTGGTAAACACCATCTTAATCTGTCAGAATGAGTTTGCTCTGTTTTCTTCTACATTCTGTTTTTATGGGCTCCCAAAAGTTCAAAACATAAACAAGTCAGAAAACTAAAGGGTTATTAACATTACAAGCTTATTGCTGATTACCATGCATTAGTTTGAGAGACCTTCGAAAATGGAGCGCTGGAGAATGTTTACAGGTTTAAAAAAATATAAGCCTAAATGAATTTCTAATTATTTTACTAATGCTTTTTTGTGTGCACCATTACTATGAGTACACAAATTCTGAAAACCCAAATAAAGGAGGTCTGGTTATTCAGAAGACAGATTTCCTCCTCACTAAAATAAAGTGTATAATAAAGTAACTTCACATTAAATAAGCAGCATGTGGTCGGTTGATAATTACTTTTGAGCAGGAGAGTGAGGAACCACCTCATGGACATAGATTCCACTGGTAACATCAGGGAACTCTGGGTTCTGCTGCTTGAGCTCCTCTACAAGACTACAGAAAGCACAAGGACATACTGAACATACCAAAAGCACCCAAAAACATGTGGGTATCTGAGAAAATACTGAGCAGTTTAGCGTAGAATAATGCGATGTTTGTCACTATTATTAGTGTATGAGTTTTGGGCAATCCAAAACTCTTAAAAGTGACTATAATACAAATACACAATATGGCCAAAAGTACAATATGTGAACACCTGACCATCACAAGCAGATGTTTCTGCCGAACATAACTTTCCAAAAGCATGGGCAGAAATATGGAATTTGTCCCCCCTTTGCTGCTATAACAGTCTCCACTCCTCTGGGAGTTTTTTTTTTCACCGAGAGATTTTGGAATGTGGCTGTGGGGATTTGAGTTCATTCAGCCACAAAAGCATTAGTGAGGCTGGTCTCTAATACTGGACAAAAAGGCCTGGTTCCAGTTCCAGTTCATTCCAAAGGTATTCAGTGGGGTTGTCATGCTGGGATCGTCATCTTTGGGCCTCTTAGATCCAGTGTTTAATTCCATCTTAATGCTACAGTATACGGAGACATCCTATACAATTGCATGCTTCCAATTTTGTGGGAACAGTTTAGGGAAGTCCCACATGTGGGTGTAATGGTCATGTGTCCAAAAACTTTTGGCCATATCGTATATAAATCAAAGATATGAAAGGCACTCACGTTTCAGTAATAGTGAGCATGCGAATGCCAATGAAACGCTTCTTTACTGATCTCACTTCTGAAAGAATGAAGCACAAAACTGTTAATGATTTTTTATTAACCATAAACCAGCACAAGCTTGGACCCAAAATACAGTGGTGTGAAAAAGTGTTTGCCCCCTTCCTCATTTCCTGTTCCTTTGCATGTTTGTCACACTTAAGTGTTTCGGAACATCAAACCAATTTA
>JAFFST010054237.1:81088-91746 GCA_022414735.1 Noturus placidus
GTCAGGTGCCACAGCAGCAGTGTGCTGATCGTTCTTTGGGCCGTGGGTATATCGGTAGCATGTTTTTGCAAGATAAGATAAACTAAGAGAGAAAGACATATTACTGTGATATGGTTTGTCGAGGAAATGTGAAAAAAGGTCACAGTGTTCTCAAAGAGAGAGATGTCACATAAACTCATGAGCTAAAGTAAGAGAGCGTGCAATATTAATATTTATCAAGCCGCTTAACTGCGAAACAAATAACATGGACTCCCCCAGATTTATTTTTTGCATTTAATCTAACTATTCAAATGTGCCAAGCAATATGTCTGTTTATTTGGAACCCATGAGGTTTTTATTCCTAAGATGTCCACTGACAGAACATGTTACGTCCAGTTGATGTGATTTACAGGTCTACTTGTTTTTGAGCTACTGAGGCTTGGATTAAAGGCATTCAAATCAAGTGAGCTGTCAAACAGGCTAATAATGATAAGAACTCAATAATAAATATAATAATTTCAATCATGGTAGGTTTCATGACTGTAATAAAATAGAAAAAAAAATTCCCCCAAGGCTATGCTTTGATAAGCACTGACCTATCTTGGGTAGATTGTGTTCACATAGCTATATACCAAAACGACAAATATTTTAGAGTTTTACTTTGAGTGCTCGTTGCCATATGTTTTAGCAATATAAACAGTAAATAGTGCTGTGTACAAAGGTCATTTACATAAAATATGCATTCTGTGATTACACATCCATAATGCTAATAAATTGCTTTATATCTGAAGTGTATAACTGAGAATCTTATTATTAAATATGGATCTGCAGTTTTCCCGAAAGGTCACGCAGAAATACACTCACCGATCACTTTAATAGGAATACCTGTACACCTGCTCGTTTAATCCAAACAGCCAATCATGTGACAGCAGCTCCATGCATATAATCATGCAGGTGTAGAGCTTCAGTTAATGTTCACATCAAACAACAGAATGTGGAAACAGTGTGATCTTAGTGACTTTAACCGTGGTGTAGTTGTTGGTGCCAGATAGGCTGGTGTAAGTATTTCAGAAACTGCTGATCCTCTGGGATTTTCACACACAACAGTATCCAGAGTTTACACAGAATGGTGTGGAAAAACAGAAAACATCCTGTGAGCAGAGGGTCTGATGGCTCAAACACTTGAGAGATCAGAGGAGAATGACCAGACTGGTTTGATCTGACAGATAGACTATAGTAACTCAAATAAGCACTCCTTACAACCGTGGTGAGCAGGAAAGCATCTGAGAATGCACAACACATTGAACGTTAAGTTGGATGGGCTGCAACAGCAGAAGACCACACCGGGTTCCACTCCTATCCACCAAGAACCAGAATCTGAGGCTTTCAAGGGCAAAGACTCACCGACACTGGACAGTCGAAGACTGGAAAAAGACCAGAAGAGTTTTTTCCCCTAATGTTTCCAGTCAATTACTGCCTGAAATCTGGAACTCATGGACATCACCAAATGCTGAGTTTCCTGCATAGAGATGCTTAGCCAGGCCTTTTCGAAGCCATCCTATCTTGTTTTGCAGCATTTGACAGAATCTGAGCAGAAAGTATAGCTCCATATACTTCATAATTCATCCTGCTTTTTTCATCAATAAACAGCAGTGACCCAGTTTTATAGTAGCCATATATGCCCACACTATAACACTGCCTTCACCATGTTTGACAGATGATTTGGTATGCTTTGGATCATCAGCCCTTCCTTTACTTCTACATACTCTCATCTTCCCATCAATCTGGTACAAGTTAATCTTGGTTTCATCTGTCCAAAGAATCAGATGGTGTCTAATGATGGTGTTCAGCCTAATGATGGCCTCCTTCACACCTCTTTGGGCCACATATTGAGATTTCCCCTGAACAACTGCCAAATGTAAATTTGATGCTTGGAATCAACTCCAAAACTTTTATCTCCTTAATTTATCATAAAATTACAAGGAAATAGGCCACACCTGGCCATGATACTGCTTATCAGTCAATTGTCCAGTTACTTATAAGCTCATGAAAATGGAGAGCCTGCAAAACATGGCTGTAATTTCTAAAAGGTTAATTCAATATTTTTGTTAAACCCCTTAAATTAAAGCTGAAAGTAATTTTGTTAACTTAAAAGAACAACTTTTGTCAACTTGAGATTGCAAGAAATATTATGCAGGGACTTTCTGGACTTCCATATAAATGGCTTCAGGTCCCGAAAAAAAAATCCTGAAAACAACATTAAAGTGTAATCCTGCAAGTACCTCAACCATTTCTCTTGTATTCCTAGGAACATCGTCCATTTTTGCCACTTTCCATTAGGGGAATAGCAAATATATAAAATACTTTAAATATAAAATATTTAAGTATTCATGCTTTGTGTGTTTCTAAGATGGTGGATGAGGAGGCAGTGAAGAAAACACTGCGGGCTGTTCTGCAGTCCAGGTCTCCAATCTCCCTGTCACGACTTCAGGCTGAATATAAAGAATTGACAGGTGATACCATACCATACAAACAGCTGGGTTATACCACAGTGGACGCCTTACTGCACAGCATGCCCTCCTTGGTGCAGCTGGACAGGAATCGCTCTGGGGAGGTGAGATGCCGTTGCTGTGAGAATTTCTTTTTTCCTGTCACATATAGACAAATTAGTTATGTGGAGGTGCTGGTAAATTCCTATTTTTAGACTATAGTGCGAGATGAGAGCTGACTCTGACCCTGTCCCAAATTAAGATCCTATCTCCTCCATTCTTCTCTGTGTGAGGGGAAAAAAAAGACATTCTGTGGACTTTACTGGGACGATATGATTAATTAATTAGTAATATCATATATATGTATTTAATATCAGCTTCCCAAAAGGTATTTTTGAGTGTATTTGAAGCACAAAACATACATTTCAGGGGGACATATTGTGGTTATGTCAAATTGTTAAACAGTGATGCTTAACTTAACAGTGCTCCTTGCTCAAGCCAATATCATGCAAGAAGATTCAACTTAAGTTCAAGGTCAGAATCGCTCCTAGCCGAAACATGCAAACTCTACCATCTGTACAACTCTCATGTGCGGCATATTAATTTCTCACTGCACGCAATCTGAATAGGACTCTGAATATGACCCATAGTGTTGTTTGGAGAGTCTGTGAGTATTAAATGTCCATTTTCAGTTGTGATAAGATTGGATTGCATCTTTAGGATTTCTGATGTACCTTATGTATATGTACAAAATATTGTATTGATGACAAAAACTTTGACAAAAGAAATTTTCAAGTTGATCATGGTGCACCATACACCATAAGTATTTTGGGCTGCTATGCAATCTCGCAGACCTCATGTTAAAAACCTGAGTTGCAGTTGATGTTTGAATTTAAAAAGCACATCAGGCTGCAGAGACATTTGACTTTTCTGTATGTGTGCTGTGTTTTCTTCTGACATTCTCCTTTTTTTTTTTTAAAGGTGATGTGTTATGCTGCTGTGGGGAATGAAAAGGCAAACATCACAAAGCTAGTGGCTCGACAGCATGCAGCTAAGAAGACTGGCCGGCCTCAGATGGTCAACTGCCAGATGAGAGTCAAACCCACTTCTCCTCTGGCATTAAGTTGTAGGTCTACATTACATACACATGTACTTTTTACGAACTATTAAATGGTTCAATAGTTAAATAGTCAATGGCAGTTTAATGTACTAAAAATATTCTCAACAATATATATTAGAATATATTCATTTTCATATGAGTACATGCTCAAGTTTAACATTTGCGCATTTGTTCTGTCTTGCACTCACAGACTTTTTATACAACGTGAAATATATTACTGATGTTAATTTGAGTGTGGAGCATGGGTGTGGTTTGTTCCTTCTCAGAAGATGAGATCTTGTACACCCAAATTCTTTTAGGGGTGAGGCTTAAAGATGACTGTGTCCCAGTTAAATGCCTCTGAGGATGTAAGGTTGCTAAGAATAAAGCTAACCATGAGGCCAGACAGCAGCCTATACGCTGTACTGCTAACTTCCTGGACTTTCAGTGCTGAGACTGATCCTGGATCAGGCAGCAATAGAGCTGTAGGATGATACAGCAGAAACACAGCAGCCGTATTCTCACTCACATCAGAGATGCAGTGAGAGAGAGAGAGAGAGAGAGAGAGAGAGAGGGCAATGAGGGAGAGAGAGAGATGGAATCGAAGAGAAGGAGCCAAATGAAGATGCACACCACTGGCAGCGCTTTTGCTATTCGTCTGTTGTTTATCTTTTTTCCTCCTTCTATTGCTCAGCGAATGCTCTTTCCTCTCCTCTCCTCTTTGCCAAAGCTTCCAACCTGCTGAACGTTTAGCATAAGAGCAGTCTGGGCTACAATACATCCTATATATCCCTGAAGCACGATCCGGAAAAAAAGGAATCATTCACAATATTGCTGCACTCTGCATCTGAATGCTCTAATCGAGATGTACAATGTACAACCATCGTCTTTCATTCAGACACTGAGGTATGAGTGCTACAGTGAATGTAAGCAGGAGGTTATGATTAAGGTGGATGGGATTTGTTGAAGTGTGGAACTGGTGTAAAGGTATGATGACTTTGCATCCCTTTGTTTGGCTGTGTTATTAACGATCATACTGTATGTTGGAGATCATAATGTCTTGTTTTGTCATGGAACTACTGAAACCACTTTATATGAATGCTAGCAGTTTACATGAACAAAACCACAGTTTTCTATTTGCATTGGTAGTATAGGGTTAAATGCAAACAGGTATAGAAAAATCTGGTTTTAATGTTCTTTTTTTCCTTAGCCAAACCCAGCACGTCTCTCAGGCAGCCTGAATACCGGGTTCGTCAGGGTCGAGGCAGTGGTCGCACAGTGACCATGAGGGAGACGCAACCTGATGGGAGAGGCAGTAAAGTACACAACACTCCACCAAACATGCCCAGCAGAAGGGGCAGTCTGCCTTCTGACAAGTATGACAGGTATGAGAGAATAGAAGGGCAGCAGGAAGCAGACTGTTTCTGAAAGGGCTGTGATTGGCAGTTTGTTATTAGAGTTGCAATATAAATGAAGTATTGCATGAGACACATGATTTGTACAAGTACAGAGTATAAAGTGTGACAGAGCTATCAAGAGACACACATAGGAGCGGATGGGGAAAAAACATTTCCTCTTCCCTTTTTTTCTTTCTGTTCTGCTGTCTTCTCTCTCTGTGACTTGAATAAGAAATGCATAGTAGAGCTCAGCTGAATGTTCACTTAGTCTGGTGTGTGTGTGTGTGTGTGTCCATGTTTATGTAGAATCATTCCTGCCAACAGCCAGCGCTTTTCAGAGTAAACAACTGACTTCACTCATTCAGCTGTTTTGTGTATCTCTAGCTGTGGCATTCACACAATACAGAGCAGAGAGCTGGTGTGGCATAGCTAAACGACTGAGCCGGGGGTCGTTAATCCTCCTACCATCCCAGATTAGCAATTCTAAATGAGACTGCAATGAATCAGCACTTTTTCATTTGGTAAAGATTATGGTGGACGCTCAGTCCATATGACACCTGGAATCAAATGAATTAAGTGCTTTACCTAATATCTGCATAACAGTCTTGTGCACCTGGGGCACAACATGTTTTGAATATTAATATGAAAACCGCTTTATTGAAGCTCATTGATGTAAACAGGAATCTAACTTAACAGGAGTCATTCAGTCATGGTTTGAATTAAGCAAAATTATTTCCAATCTTTTGTAAGATTCCGTATAACCAACTTTTGGGCTCATGAATTTCCAATTGATTATATCCTCGGGTCAGAATATTGTTTAGAGTTTATTGAATGAGGCACAATTATAGCATTTATTCATGGTGTATGTTTGCTTTGTAACTGGATTGCTAGGCAGAGAAATGCTTTGAGTAAGGCAATTGCAACGCAGTGTGTGTTTTTTGAGTCATTGTTCAAATTCAGTTGGGGTTGAGGGACTAATAAAGCATCGGTCGATTTCAAACACGGTTCTTATGGTGAACCTAAAAAAAAAATTTGTTTCGAATACTGTGGTGGGGTAAAAATACAGAAAATGAAATAACACCACAACACTGCTTTTGTTGCTTTGTGTATTCTTCTCATTGAAGTCTCCACTTCAAATTCAGACCTTTATCTTTTTCAGATCAGATAAAAGGATGACCCTGCCACCCAGATTCCAAAAGGAAGTGCACACCCATCTGTCTAGGAATGCTCAACCAAGCAACGGTGAGTTTCCTTTCTTCTTCTTAAGTTCAGTGTAACTCGGCAAGAAACTGGGACCCATCTCCATGAAATCATTTTAACTATGCAGAAAGTCTAAGACAGGCCCCAGTTTCCATGGAGTGACTTTATAGACTGCTGTAGGAGTTGATCTTTCATCATTTAGGGTCCTGTCACTGGAAAATGCTCATTACTAAAGAGTGTCTTCATTACTGCATGAATACAGTTATATTCAGCCCCAGGCAGGCTCACCTCCTGTTATTACACAGTAGGTTCTAAGACAGGCATCCAAACAAGCTGATGTTAATGGTTGCTTGTACTGATCATTTAGCACTCATGCAAGATAGGAATACAATTATATCTGGCTGCATTAAGAACCTGCCTTTTTATTCAAATCTTTTGCTTGACATTTTACTTGCAAACTTTATTTAAGCCACATGCACTCTCTACTTTGTTTCCAGTGGTTTCAAACTTGGCAGTTGCTAGTAATTGCACAGTGTTTGTATTTTGACCTACCTGAACATTTCCAGCTCCTTCAAACAATGAAAACACCCCTCCATCAAAACCCGGGACCCAAATAAGCCTCTACAGTCCCAAACTGGTGCAGTCCCGCCTCAAAGAGGTTCTAAACAAGCACAGCAATGGCTTCTGGGTGTCTAAACTTCCACAATTATACCGAGAGCTATACAAGCAAGAGCTGCCCAGTGAAGCCTTGAAAGATCTGGAACAGTGGACCCATATTTGCACAGTGAGTTCAGCTATAGACTGACCAAATTTACTCTCAATTCTTTACAAAGAGTAAACCACAGACGTGGGTTATGCATCTAGACCTCAGATCTCTGATGTTTTTGCTATTTTCTGTATGAGGCTAGTCAAAGGTAGTCATTGTAAGAGGCATTCTATTAATGGTTTATTCATAGTTCATTTTGGTAGCTTAGCCATGTATGCTATATGGTCTATGTATATGGTAAACGTTTGCCTTTTAAAATCAGAGATATATAAATCGTGACTTAAAAAAATGAAGGGATTTTTCTTCAATGTGCAGGTTGAGAAGTCATGCAGTAGCAAATCTCAGGAGCTACTGTTGTACCCTGCCATGGATGTTAGCCAATACACTAACACATATAGCCTTCAAATGACACACTTCTCAGACACGCACTTTCCATCACCTCCAAAGCCCCAGAAAGTGTCTAGAAAACCTAAGAATAATATATCAAGCCCACTGGCATCCCCCAAGGCTCTACCTGAGGACCTCAAACAAAACCTGGCAGAGCTGCTTCTTAAGTACAGCAGTGGCTTATGGGCTCATGCCCTCCCCAAACTCTACCAGGATACCTACAAGACCAACCTGCCTGAGTATGTCCTTGACAACCTCCCCTTGCTCTCAGATATATGCACCATTGACTATCCTGTGCCAGACAACCCCAAAAGGGCAATTCTGTACGTGAAGGTACTAGAGGATGAAAACTGTAATCAGACAAATTCAACAGACCTGAAGGCGAGAGAGGAGGCAGGGAGACGTCTCAGTTCTCAATCTGTGCCTCCCCTGCTTATTCCCCGGGAGGAGTACCCCTCAGTACTGGTGGTCGAGTCAAGCAGCACTAACAGTGTAGTTCTCAGGTAAAATTATCATGTCCACTCACCTATTTTGTGAAAAATATATAATTCATTCAGAAACAAATAAGGCACTAGATTTAGGTATGTTTGCCTGAATGTGAACAGATACATCGGTGAGGCATATTCCAAGGCCCAGGAAAAGCTGGAGGATGATATGAAGGAATTCTATGGACAGGATCACACCCGGAAGCCACTGATCTCAATATCATCAGGCCAAATAACTGCAGCCATTGCTGAAGAAGAGGAAGAGATCTTCCGGGCACAAGTGTGTGAGGTCAAGTCCGATAAAGTCAAGGTGCGTTTAGATCACAGTACGTCTAAGTACACTGTAAAGCCCAAAGTTTGTGGTCACCTGACCTTAACACTCGTAAGCATAAAAAAGACCAGATTTAGTCCCCCCCTTTGCTCTTATAATAATGTTCACTCTTCTAGGAAGGCTTTCCATTAGATTTAGGAACGTGGCTGTGTAGCTTTAGTGCGCTCAGGCACTGATGTAGGGCGAGAAGGGCTGCAGTTGGCTTTCCAATTCATTCCAGAAGTGTTCAGTGCAGGGGAACACTCGAGTTCTTCTACACCAATCTTGCCAATCCATGTCTTCATGCACCTCGTTTTGTGCACAGGGGCATTGACATGCTGAAACAAGTTTAGGCCCCTTAGTTGCAGTGGAGGGAGCTTGTAATGCATATAAAGAAATTCTTTACAATTGTGTGCTTCGAAAATTGTGGAAAGAGTTTTGGAAAGGCCTACATGTGGGTGAGATGGTCACATGTCCACATACTTTTGGCCATATAGTGTAGTTAGTGACTAAAGTAAAAGCCGGTTTTAGCAGAATGTCTGTGATTACAGTATTTTTTCAAGACTATTAGTTGTTTAAGATGAGTAGTTGTACAAGTTAACCATACTTAAAAACATGTATAATGTCAGATTATATGATGAGGATCCTCTAATTGTGGACCTGTGATTAAAGAAAATTAGGGGCAATACTAAATCAGCTGTTGGCGTGGACATCACATTATATGTTAGACCACTACTGTCAACTCAACTGCCAAAGAATTCTTGTACAATGTGAAATGTTTGTCCACAACAGCAAAATCATGCATCAATTCGTACAGTGTAAACCTGGCTTAACTAAAGTGCAGCAGGTTTAACACTGTACGATTCTTTTACAGTTGAAGTAATTGATTAAGATAATTAATTAACCACTGCTGAATTGTTGTTCCAGGTTTATTATGTGGATCACGGCTTTTCTGATGTTATTAGTAAAAGCAAGCTTCTTGAGTTGCATGAGAAATTTTTCAAACTGCCTTTCCAAGCTACCAAATGTAAACTGGCTGGTGAGTTTGAGAAATTAATTTGACGATTCATTTGTATACTTTACACTATTCATATTTACATGGGAATACATGTCATTTTGATGCATGTCACTGGATGTGTGTTAGGCCTTGAAGCCTTTGCTCTGGAGCCAGCAGTGCTGAAAAAATTTGACTCCATGGCAAGTGGTAAAATCCTACTGGCTGAGATCCTAGAGCGAGAAGACATCCCTTTGATGGTTTTATATGACACGTCACAGGAAGATGACATTAATATTAATGCTTCCTGTCTGAAAGCCCTGCAAGAGAAGTCTTTCGAGAGTCCTCTGCAGGTACCCAGCATAACCACAACTAGACCCATTTGAATGATCTGACTGTGCTATGGCTTTTAACATCGCACTGGTTTTTGTTCCACAGATAAACAGTGGCTACATGAATGTGAGTGTGACCAGTGTGTGTTCGGATGGGATGTTCTACTGCCAGCTGCCCTCTCGTGGTTTGACCAAACTCTGTGAAATCCTGGAGAAGACCGAGACCTATTTCCACAACCAGGTACAAAGGTCGTAGTGGGTGTGTAAGCACTAGACAATGTGGAACTATGCATTTGAGGTCTGGGCCTTCAGTAAATTCTGTCCCAATAATAACAGTTATTTAAATCTAATAAATCACAGTGTGGACATTATACATTACAAACCCTTAAATTAAAAACAGGACTTAGGTTTCTCGACTATATTTATTATCTGGATTGATCATTATTATTTATTTAACAATACTAATGTTACAGTGCTTGTAAAGATTAAGATTTATACATAAACATTAAACAGTACTCTAAATAAAAAAAATTTATAAAGATGATGCACATGGAAATTTAAGTTCACAGAAATCTGAAGGCTCTATGGATTCCTCATTGCTAGTAGACTATTTATTTGATGAGGTGTGTGAGCCAAGACAGTGACTGATAAAGGAACATAATCAGATTAGAAACCGTAAGATGTATAATTGCTAGTAAACAGTGAGACTCTGACATTAATTCTGTACGATACACTTCAAATAGCACCTTCAAAATTATATGTTCCAAAACTCTTATACAAACTAAAGTGAAACATAGAGAAGGGGGAAAATACAGTATTCTAATGATATGATATAGTAAGTGTTTCAAGAATTCATAGCTACAGTTTTACCTTTTTACAATCCCTGTGTCATAAAATGACACCACTGCATTGTTTCTTGCCCACAAGGTTACATCAGAGTCGCTGGTGTCTAGACCTTTCTGTGGAAAACCCTGTCTGGCTCGATACAAAGGCAAATGGTCTCGAGTCGAGGTAAGAGAGAGCAGGCTTTGTCATATGGGAATATCAATGTTTGAACAGGTTTTGAAAAGCTTCTCTCACAAAAGCCGAATTAATAAATTATAATACAAAAGGAAGTTATCGAACCAGATGAGTTTGGTTAAATCAAGCTACAGTGCCTTGCCAAAGTATTCGGCCCCCTTGAACTGTTCGACCTTTTGCCACATTTCAGGCCTCAAACA
>JAFFST010054237.1:101328-127667 GCA_022414735.1 Noturus placidus
TAAAAGGCCGTTCATGCTCGAAAACCCTCTAATGTAACTGAATTAGGACAATTCTGCAAAAATGAGTGGGCCAAAATTCCTCCAGGACGATGTAAAAGCCTCATTGCACGTTATCGCAAACGCTTGGTTGCAGTTGTTGCTGCTAAGGGTGGCCCAACCAGTTATTAGGTTTAGGGGGGCAATCACTTTTTCACACAGGGCCATGATGGTTTGGATTTTTTTTCACCTTTAATAATAAACACCTTCATTTACAAATTGCATGTGTGACAAACATGCAAAGGAACAGGAAATGAGAAAGGGGGCAAGCACTTTTTCACACCACTGTACATGTATAGAGTGTATGTAGTACACTAAGTATATAGTAGTATATATTTAGACTAAGATAAAATGAACGTATTTGAAAAGGGAACAAGATCTGTGAAAATTACTGGAACATTATTGGAAAATCATGCACATCGGAGAGCAAGGTCCCTCCGCTCACATCACACCACCCCATAATGATTCGTTACTCATTTCCATCTCTGCTGTTTATTTACATTTGAGAAACTGACAATTGGAGCTTAACTAAAGAATTATGCTTCATTTTTCACAATAAAATGACATCATTCATTATTATTATTATTATTATAAATATTTAGTATTAATTATCACAAAAAATACTGTCCTACTGAAAATAGAGCTACCTGTGAAGGGGTCTGCTCCAAAGCCTTGTCTTGGGTCTGCTGTCCCTGGAATATAACGTCCTGCACCTAAAAAAAACAACAAAAAAAAAACAGAGAGGTGCAGAGGAAAAGGTGTGGCATGACCCATATATCTAATTTAATAGATGAGAAACATGTATACACTAAAGAGTTTTAGGGAAAATTAAATGTTCTTAACTTCTTAAAGAGATTCTACTTGGAAGCAGTAACAATGACTACGTTTACATGGACAGCAGTAATCTAATTACTGATCTTATTCTGAAGAAGACAATATTGTGTTTAAGGTGTTTACATGAGTCGCTTTTCGAGTTTTCCTTTCATGTTCCCGTTTTACATGTTATAGAACATAGATCGATTAACGGCACACGTCATTACTTCACCGCGCCACACCTCCAGAATTTCACGCATCAACACATGGTTGGTCTTCGTTATGGTACCGTATACAGATTTGGACGTTTTTATTTTTCATCTTACGAACGCTGAGATACACGTATTTAACCTACTATATAGTAGGCGTTTCTTAATCAGAGTATCGTCTTAATCGGGTTGATATCGGAATATTGTTGTCCATGTAAACGTACTAAGTGTGAGAGAGAAACAGGAGCAGTGGGCAGCTTGCCTGTAAATGGATCAACAGCGGCAGCTGGTGCTGGGCCCAGCGTGTGTCCCTTGGTGTTCTCGATGATGAAGTTAGCCACCTGGTCCAGGAACATGGGGTTGAGGTCATTCTTCTGCAGAAAGTTATGTGCTGCCAGCCAGGGGTCTTCAGTCACATTATAGGGAAGCTTCATGGAGGGCGCGCCCTCGTTTATATCGATGGAGAAAACAAAATCGTATTCCTGAAGGAGGAGGGAGAGTAACAGTGAAAACGTTACGGATGACATCGTTACAGTACGTTGATTTATTCGGTTGTTTCCTATACAGTTAAATAATGTTGCATTCCACATAACCCGACATGGTATGAATTCTCAGCTGTAAGTTTAATAATAATAATAATAATAAGTTTATAATAACCGGAACTGTATTTGGACTATAAACTGTGCTTAACATATCTAAGACTTACTAATAAATGTTTTTGTAAGAACTGTAAAATCTGAGTTCTGGCAATAAAGCTACACTTTTTATTTTTGGTGGGGAAAAAAATCATTCACAAATCTAATCACCAACATTAAATTAGCCTCAAGAAAATACCTTTATTATGTTTGTTTTATAAATATTTGGGGGGAAAAGCCCCCAAAGACCCCCCCCCCAGTTAGCTCTTGATGGTTTACACAGTATTAATGATGTTAATGTACACTTCCTACCTTGCCCTCATACATTACGCTCTTGGAGCTCTGCTTGGAGGATCCGCCCACCACATCTCCAATCTTCATCCAGCGGCTATCACTCATGCTCCACTGGTACGCCTCGACATTGCCGTCTTCCTTTATGAGCCGTGTCTGTCCATCTCGATTCCCTAAAGACACACACACACACACACACACACACACACACACACACACACACACACACACCTTTAACTCTACCTTCATTACTACAGCTTTATTGTGTTTCTGGTACATATGTCTATGGTAAATACATGGAGGTCAGTTTGAACTGCCATGATGCTCTGGCACACCTTCACTAATATTAATTATTTATTAATTCTTTAATTATGATATCTAAAACATCTCCCAAGTTATTATCGCTAAAACAGGTTTTGTCCTGAACACAGACGCAACCTCTGCTCACCTGGCTCGTTTAAATGCTCTCTGCCTGGTAACTCCTCTACCTTGATGTCTCCCAGGTCTCCAGTCTTGGGGTCTATCGTGGCTTTGGAGAGCTCTTCCTCATACGCTTGCAGATCCTGAGCACTCGCAACACGTTCCTCGCTCTCAGTAAACACTCGGATCATGCCGTCGCTGTGGATGTCAAACCAACATTATTTATATCTTCACTAATCTGCAAAACTCGACAGCCTTATTACAGGTATAGTCCTCTGTAATTAGTTTCATGTGTAATTAGTTTCAAGCACAATTTAGGTACTTGAAAAAAAAAAAAAGGTAATTTAATCAGAGAGTGTAAATGATACCTTGCCCCTATAACAATGTCTCCGTTGAGAAGCACACAGCAGCACCAGACTGACTGAGCAGGCAGACGGATGGTCTGAGCGCATTCACCATTTTTCCAGATACGGACTGTCCGGTCCTCTCCTGTGCTTACGAAGTCTAACAGAGAAAGAACATATGCTATTTGTATAGGACATTAAGAGAACTTTCCTGGACTGATTAAGTCGTGGTACAGCATCCAGGCCTCATGATGACCACTCATGAAAAACTACCTTGACATTTTCCTTGTTTTCCCCCATATGAGAGCGCATATGACTACAGTCTCTCTACATCCTTCCCTTCTCATTTGTTAATTAAATGTTAGAAATCCATCCCTGTTAAAAATGCATTGCATCTGCACCTTGTCCATTGGGAAAGACAGCCAAGCTGTAGATGTAGTTGGTGTGACTGTAATAGACTTGGACGCATTCTCCAGTCACCATCCATCGTCTGATGCTGGCATCATTGCTACAGGAGAAAAACTCCTGGTTGTTCAGCACAGCTAGTCCTCGGACACAGTCTTCATGACCTGCAACACAAAACCCGAACTTCGCATTACCGAGCCTAGTGTTGAACTGTCAAACAAAATGCACACGTTTGTGTGCATGTTTGATACATGGATACGCTTCTATCAACAAGTCCTGTGATCTCAAACCAATATATATTAAACTCCAGTATACTGTACACACACACTCACTGAGCACTTTATTAGGAACACTATTCTAATACTGGGTAGGGTCAACCTTTGCTCTTAAAACAGCCTCATTTCTTCATGACATGGACTCCATGTCATGGAAACATTCCTGTGAGATTCTGGTCCATGTTGACATGAACACATCACACAATTCCTGCAGATTTTTCAGGTGTACTTTCATGCTGTGAATCTCCCGCTCTACCACATCCCAAAGGTCTTCTATTGGATTCAGATCCAGTGACTGGGAAGATCACTGAAGAACACTGAACTCTGTCATGATCATGAAATCAGTTTGAGATGATGTTTGTTTTGTGACATGGTGCATTAACATGCTGGAAGTAGCCATTAGTAGGTGAGTGAACTGTGGCTATGACGGGATGCACATGGCCAGCAACAATACTCAAATAGACTGTGGCATTATAGCAACTGATTGATTGGTATTAATGGGCCAAAATGTGGTAAGAACACATTCCCCACACCATTACACCACCTCCACCAGCCCGGAGTGTTGACAAGGCTTCACTGTGTCAATACAGATCTACCTGGGGCCATATGGGCAAATCAAATAGATGCAAATCAGTCAAATTTCAAAATTATTGGTTGGCAATGGAGTTTATAGCTGATGTAAAATTATAAGTTACAACAGGCACTTGTCGCACAGACGTTCCACAACACTAAAAGTAGCTATAAAAAGGTTTGAAACAAACAAACAAAAAAATAATAATGCAATCTCTGTGAATTTGTTGTAATCGGAAAATAATAAACCTCGGTATGGTAAAAGTAACTGCTTCACACTGGACCTCATCAAACCACCTGACTTAATAATTTGCCTCTAACAGCATGATCAGTAATGTTTCCTCCTTCGTCCTTATCATACAAAAAAGAAATGAAGACTCACCCGAGTATGTTCTCTCACATCGGCCTGCTTTCCAGAGTTTAATAGTTTTGTCAGCCGATCCTGTGAGCATAAGACCCTGCTCTGGCAAAATGACAACCGCCCACACTGCTGCCGTGTGTCCCTACCATCCAGCAAGATTAAACAAACCAAACAAACAAACAGTGTTTGTGCGTATACAGCATCAACAGCACTTATGAACGCTTTTCATCTATTAAACTGATTGCACAATACCAGTCAAGATCTCAACGTGAGCTTACCTGTAAGGTCATCATGCATTTGTCACTAAGCCAGACTTTGGCCGTTGTGTCCCATGATCCACTCAGCAATGTCCCGAACTTCCCAGCTGAGAGCGTACACACTGCAGACAACACGATTACTGTTATGATCTGGTGTTTACACGGATTTTGACAATTTTCTTGTGGAGGTCTGTTGAGAGAACCGATCCTTACATCTCTACTCTAATCTCCATTTCCAAACCGATTGGCTACTCTTTAATCTCATATGTTATGATGTCGTTAGGTGATTTTCTTCATCAGACAGCTTCATGGAGTGATGTGAGCACATGAACAGAGTAGAGCTGCAACAACTAAACGATAAAATGGATAATAACCGATTAAGAAAACCATCGTCAACAAATCTCATTATCGATTAGTTAGTCTGCGCACGACACGGGGTGTGTTTACTCACTACGTTTCTTCTGTTCCGAAAACACACCTCGGAGAGTAAATACTAAAGTTGTGTCCCAAATGAAGTGCTATACACTTACAGTATTCACTCTACCGTCTAATGTGTGGATTTTAAAAAGATATCATCTCAAAATAGAACACTAGTGGGTTTTTTTTTACTAACCGGAAGTATAAACCTTTTCCTAGACGATGGTGCATGATGTCATATGTACGTAATGTGATGCAGCTAGCTTTAGCAAATACCCAGAGTCTCCGACAATAACTTTCTTCAGTTTACTGTTTATATACTCAGTTATATACTCAGTTTATTTTATATACATAAGTATTTATGCATTATTTTGTATGAATGAACAAAAAGCACCGAATTAATCTACAGTCCTACAGTAAGAATATATATTCTGGTGTGTGTGTGTGTATTGGGTTCTTTACATCCATCTATGGATGGATGGGTTCTTTTCAGTCTTATATAATTGGATAAACAATTGCGTAAAGTTTGAGACTAGAGTTTATATTTGTAATTCTCATTTTGTGGATTTTATTTTAAATAAACGAAAAAAAATGGTACTGAAAATTTGACCCCCCTCGGATTAATCGAAATAAATAATCGATTATGAAAATAATCGTTAGTTGCACTGTAGAACAGAGAATTGAATGATCCCTCGAGGTATTTAACTGTAAGTACAATTTACTGGGCATTCATTGATGAAAATCAGGGCAGTCTGTATTGTGATAAGAGCTATGCTGGCTGACGTTTGTATGATTAGGGATAATCTAGCAATCATTGTACTTGCCCATGTTTATAATTTACCATCAAAAACTGGGAATCAATCTATGGTCAGTGACACACACGTCTTTCTCATTTGCCAAGTTCACCCTTGTGAAGTCAGGTCTTCTCATTCACAGTGAGCTCTCACTACAGCTGTGCGTGAAGCTGAACACTGTTCATGATGATGAGATCTTTCCACGCTCATGACTATCGTAGACAGCATGCACAATAGTGATTGTGTAAACTGCTCACGTTCCACTTCAGGCAGATTTCCTCACTCTGACACACAACTACATAAACCGGTGATGAACTGTGAAGTTGGATCAGGGTGTATTAGAGAAGAGAAATCACTGCACTGGACTGTATCAGGTTACACAAACAGACTTCCTTAACGTGTGTGTAAAAAAAAAATTTAATAAAAAAAAAGACGCCGCTAACAGCACCTGTGTTTTTATGCCCCTTTAGAGTGAATAGCGGATCCGGCCGGTCCAAAGAGAAGATGCAAATGTTGTGGTCGTTGCCGCCGGTGACGATGAGGCCGCGGGGGTACGTCTCGTTGGGGGCGATGATGCACACGCAGGACACAAAGTTGGTGTGGCCATTCATGCAGTGCATCTCCGTGTAGCCCCTGTTCTCACTATAGGGAAGGAGACAACAGAAGGTTTGCTTTGTTTCCGTTTCACACTACTCCGGCTTCACATAGCGGTTCTTGCTCTTTTTGTCGGAATAAAAAAATAATTTCACAGGCTTTTCTTACATTCTTAGCTGTTCGTCGATATCAGGGCAGAAAAACTTAAAATATATTTAATTTGTTGTGCTTTACCTATTCTATGTGCACATAAAGCAAGCCGCTATACTATGAAGTCGCCAATAGGCGTTCCCACTACTGGTTGCCATAGTAACATTTATCAATGGGTGTAGCAACTGGCACGCCACTTTTGACAACAAACCAGTTTACTTGCTACTAAAATTCAGTGTTCTGGTTGAAGAGCGTTTGAAAATAAAATTCACTAGCATAAATGGTCTGCACTTATATAGCGCCTTTTTAACCTTAGCGCTTTACACTGGTTCTCATTCCCCTGTTCACACACAACAAAAGGTAGCAGAGCTGCCAAGCAAGACGCAAGAGCAACATGGGGTTCAGTGTCTTGCCCAAGGAAACTTCGGTATGGAGTCATGTGGGCCGGGAATCAAACGGTCAACCCTTACGATTAGTGGGTAACCCGCTCAACCACCTGAGCCACAGCCACACATGTATATCTGAATCATATCCTACGAGATGGACGAAAAGCAGTATGAGCTCTTTGCCACTGTGGTCTGTCTGCGTCCACAAAACAATACGGACCCGCAGGCAGCATGGCGGATCACGAATCACATGCGCTCTACTGTCTTCACTCCCATTGGTAGTTGCTGCACAAAGTTTCTCCAAATTTGCATAAACTTAAACTTTTCTCGACTCTGTCGCGTCACTGGACACGCCCGCATCTACTCGCTCATGCCATTGGAATTCGCCAGCTCGTGTCAGTCACTCTCTCACTACGGGTCGCTGTGTGTGAACGTACCTTAATCATGCATGTGACCACACGGTGTGTAAAATCACAACGCAACGATCAACGTTATTGCGCTTAGAAGTAACTGGAATTGAATGATAATCTGAACAAAAATGGGTTATATGGGCACAGAAATAAAAATAGAAAAAAAGAAAATTGTACATATTTAAAACGGGGCGCACGGTGGCTTAGTGGTTAGCACGTTCGCCTCACACCTCCAGGGTCCATGTGTGTGCGGAGTTTGCATGTTTTCCCCGTGCGTCGGGGGTTTCCTCCGGGTACTCCGGTTTCCTCCCCCAGTCCAAAGACATGTATGGTAGGCTGATTGGCGTGTCTAAAGTGTCCGTAGTGTATGAATGTGAGTGTGTATGTGATTGTGCCCTGCGATGGACTGGCACCCTGTCCAGGGTGTACCCCGCCTTGTGCCCGATGCCTCCTGGGATAGGCTCCAGCTTCCCCCGTGACCCTGAAAAGGAGTAAGCGGTTGAAGATGGATGGATGGACATATTTAAAACAATCCATCCAAATTCTATACCGCTTATCCTTCAAGGTTTCAGGGAGCGTGAAGCCTATCCCAGGGAGCATGGGGTACAAGGTGGGGTACACCCTGGACGAGGTGCCAATCCATCACAGGGCACACTCACATACCCATTCATACACTAGATATTTTGGACATACCAATCAGCCTAGCACGCCCGTGTTTGGGTGTTTGGGGAGGAAACCGGAGTACCCGGAGGAAAGTTAAAGGGGTCCCTGAATGTACAAAAAAAAAAAAAAAAAAAAGTTTATGCCCCCTCACTTATGAGAAGGTCAATAGCACATGAGTATCTGGTATAGGACACACAAAAGCAGCCCATATACAAATACGCAGTTTTCATCTCTTTCTTGTCAAATGTCCCAAGAGAAATGCAGAAAACAAGCAAACTTCTAAACAAATAACAGACTGAGGACCTCAGAGTCTTACTGTGAACACACAACATCCATTTTCAAATCATCTGCATCTTTGACACTTTTACAAACAGTCTTCTGCAGCTTCACATTTCCCCACATCTGAGAAGAGTGAGGACTTTTAAATCGCACACTTTCCCAGAAGACTCCTGCTGCAGTTTCGGTGAGCTTCGGGCGGCGAGCTCATTCCGATAACGAGGAATACATTATGTCACGTGATCCGTTCGTTAACGTGTTGAACATTGATAAGAGTTTAGTTATATACAGTGTTCGACACGCCTCCGCTCTGTACCCTACAGCGAGCTGACGGACAGCGAGCGAGCCGGTTACCTTGAGTGTGGCACCCAGACTTTGGCTGTTCTGTCTCTGGACACGGAAACAAAAGCTCCATCAGGGAAAGCCGTCGCGGAGAGCCCCCTGACATCCATCTCATGGCCCGGAATAGAACAACTCAACCGGTACGTGCTGCTGGAAGCCATTATGGAGCTTCACTCCAGAAACAATATCAATTGACAGGCGCGCTAAACGAATGTGCTAAAAAAGTAAGCAATTACAACCCGGAAGTGACACAGCAACGGCAAGTGTGTTCCCATTCGTATTCCGACAAAGCCGGGTCGTGCGCAAGGATTGGATGGTTGGAGCTCGTCTTGTGCGCTGTGATTAGTTAGTATCTCGGACGTCCAAGAAATGCACCAATCGGCAGAATTGTTCGGAATATAGGCGGGATCGAAGAATATTTTGAGAACACTGTACAAAATAAAAGACCCCTGTTTAGGCTTGATTTGTATTGTTTCCATGTGTTACCGAGCGCAGACTCGTCTTAACATAGCTTGAAGGGTTGTGTATGACAATTGGGATTTGTTGAATTTATTTAGGCATGTTTTCCTTTTTTTTTGTGTTCATTTTAAATTTTTTAATTTGAGGAACTTTTGCCCCGGAAGAAAAATCTCCGGAGTAACTTCTTATTTTTGTAAATACAGCTAAAGGATTGAACTATTTCGAACTAAATGTTCAGTGTCAAAATAGCGACGTATTTAATCAATTGAACCTTAAGTTTTATTTTTATATTCTGATATTTTTATTTTGTATTATGTGGGGATTTTTTTTTTTTGGCTGAACTTTGACCCCGGAAGAAAATATTATCTCCAGGTCTGTCCTTTTCTGACAAGTGATAACAAACATGGCGAACAGAAAATTGACGGTGTTTATATTCGGAGGCTTCGTAACTGCGGTAGCGGCGGTTTTTTATCCTATATTTTTTCATCCTCTTATTCACACAGATGATTACAGTAAGTGTGTATAAATATATATTTAACAGAAGGTTTCCACAACCGCTCCATATGGCATTTCCTGGCGCCGCTTGTGTGCGAACCATATCCATTAGTGTGAAACCTGCAAGTTATTCTTGTTATAAAACGGCATACTTATCTCAATAATAATAATAATAATAATAATAATTATCTCCATCATCATCATCATCATCCACGTGTCTAATCTTAATGTAAACCTCTACAGAGCAAGTCCAGAAAGTTAACCGAGCTGGAATCAATCAAGCAGAAGTTCAGCCTGTAGGTGAGTTGTACAGTCCATATCTCTGCTCCAGTCGCAGCTAATATCAGATTCATACTTTATATCAGTCTAATCTAAAAAAAAAAAAAATACCTCCTGATTATAAAACGAATAAAGACACACTTTTGAAACCTGATCAGACAGCAACAATACAAATCAGTCTTGTGATTATTTACATTTTGTTTCATTTTGTCATCCACCCTCTAATGGGCTTCTTTTCTTTCTCTCTGTCGCTCTGTCTCTTGATTTTTATTTTAAAGGGGTGAAGATTTGGTCGGATCCATTTAAACCAAAATCGTGATGTGACTGATGCTGAATGCAGACAGTAGAAGAGGTTCTTGGGAATGTGTTTCAGGTGTTTGACACGGATTTAAAACTCATAGACTGGACCAACAAAACACTCCTCTCCTGAGTGAGTGTGTAAGAGAGAGAAACTTTATGCCACTGTTTAGTATGTTTTCCACGGTAATGTTTCTGATTCAGCTCTTATACAGGGTTTGATGATTGCCCTTTAAACTGTAGCAGGGGAAACCGGCTGTACGGACTGTCAGTACACTGATACTTTATCCTATTTAATAAAAGTTTATGAAAGTTGCTTCAGATGGATATAACAGCAGTATGCATACTTTATTTGAGAAAAAGGGGCATATGATGTCCAGATTTGAAAACGCTACAGCATAACACTCCGAGCTGTGAGACTAAGATTTATCAAGTTGCCTAATACGTATTTAATACATCATGAATAATAAAAGGTGCGCATAAAAATACCAGTGTCCGATTGAAACTTTAATTTGGACAGTAAACTAAATCCAGCCTAACCTCGAATCAAAATTCTATCTACAAAAACTATATAGTATACTGAAAAATTAACAATTTATTGCTAAATACATAGATATAGACGAATCTGTGTTTAGCAAGCTCTGACTATAGCTGCATATCATATTCCTCTACTGCAGGAGTTCTTGTAAAACTAGAAACATTAAACATAAACAACAATTCCACAGCCGTAGCTTATTTATGCCCTTTTATAATTCAATTATTATTCATTGAAAAACCTTTTGATATGGGTCTGGGGTAAGCCGTTCCAAAACAACAAGAAATGGCAGTGTGAACATCACATCACCTACTGTATGCATCTGCGACATGTCAAGTCAAAAAATAAGTACACCCCATGGAAATTGTTTCGTGTGGTAGCTCAAGTATAATTTTGCACACTTGCAGTTACCTCCAGTCTTCTGGGAAGGCTTTCCACTTGATTTTGGAGCATGGCTATGAGGGTTTGTGCTCATTCAGCCACAAGAGCCTTGATGAGGTTGGGCACTGTAGTTGGGAGAGGAGAACCAAGGTGTTCAGTGGGGTTGAGGTCAGGGCTCTGTACAGGCCACTCTAGTTCAACTCCAATCTTGTGTGCCTCTTCGTTCCAGTGAAGGAGAATCTTAATGCCACAGCGTATAAAGTTATCCTATACAGTTTGTAGCAACAGTTTCAGGATGAAACCCATGAGTATCACAAGTGTCCATCTAGTGTATTAACAGAAAACATCCAAGCAAACTACATGTTTAATTCCATCTGCAAATTATTCTACATCTGTTATACCAAAGCGAAATTCTTTTAAAGTATATAATTTGAGACAAATTCGCACAACATTTTATTAGAGTTCTTTGGGTGTGGAATTCTGTGTTCATTTGTTTTAGTAAAACAAAAAGTGCATGTATCTGGGCTTCTGGATCTGTTCTACTGCTGCTTGTTATGAAGCGATACACACACTAGGGGGAGCACTTGTTCAACACGATCAGACATTTGTAAGGCTGCTTTGTTGGTATTAGATTCGTAACATATACTGGTACATGGCTTGATGATTCTTTAATTGTATATTTTATAAAGACTAAAAAACAAAAATCAGTCGTCATGAAGAAATTCACATCCTCCCAAGTGTCTTTTGTTTCTTTAACTTTGAGCTCAAGCACCACGGTTTTCTAAACGAAACACATCTTTAACTTTTTCAAACCCGCAGGCTGGAACAGAAATATTTTCCCGAGCTTGCATACGAGGTTGTAGCTTTTAAATGGAAGGATGAATTTGAAGTGCAGTCCGAATGGGGAAGATTGGCTACCGTGTTAGTGGTGAGTGTGGTGTAGCTCATTGTGTAAGTCGATCCTCGGAAGCCCATCAGAAGCAGGTTGTTGTTTCGGATTAGCCGATCTGCCACGTGCGTTATCTTCCAGTCTAAAATGAGAATTTGAATCGCATCAGACCGAACTTGATTAAATGCAGTTTCTAAACTCTTTCAGGGGTTTGCACCAGTATACAATTCCTCACTAATTTCTGTCATAGTTTGAGCCTTGTTTCTTTTTTCCTTTTGCGTCACTTTGATTTAGATTGTTATCGTGGTCTTGTACCCGAACAAACCATTCACAAAATGAAATCTGTAACCCGAGAGAACATACTCGGGCCTGAGTAGTGCTCTAGGCAAGTCCTGGTGTCGTGGCAACAAGCCTGCACGCACACCTGTGTGATAGTACGGCCCAAGGCCTCACTGGTGCACACATGTATAAACAATAGTAGTATATGTGTTAAACTAGACTTGTGGAATGAGTTTTGCCGCAGCAGCGCTTGTAGTATTTTGGAATTTTGTTCTTTCTTGTAGGAAAATGCTGTTGCAAGCTCCTTCCATTTTGCAACATGGGTGGTGCTGAGCTTTTCTCCACCACATGGATTCATCTCACAGCTGCGAGTGCATGTATTTAGACTAAAAAGTTACGTCCCAAACCACACAAAGCGCATTAATTGTCTGCACTTATATAGTGCTTTTTTCCAAAGTGCTTTACACTGTGTCTCATTCACCCATTCTCTCACACACACACACACACACCAATAGTAGCAGAGCTTGCCATCAGGAGCAACTTGGGGTTCAGTGCCTTACCTATGGACACTTCGGTACGTGGAGTCATGTGGGCCGGGAATCGAACCACCAACACTACGATTAGTGGACAACCCGCTCTACCACCTGAGCCACAGACGCATTAATTAGCATGAATATCAGTGGCACAAATGATGTCGTGACAATACAGTTTGAGTATCTGTGACTTTTAGAGAACTCCATTACAGACGTGTTTGGAGAATAGCAACGATTGTGTAATGACCAGTGTGCCCGAATCAGTTCCTGAGTCCCAGGTGAAAGCGCAAAACCTCTCAATAAGAGCTCGTCTTTCAGCGACCATCAGCCGGTTAGCTGTTACTGTGACAGCTTGATAAAACAGCAGTGCCCACGCTTCGCTAACCTGCTTCAGTGTAACCGCGCTCATTCTGCACAATCATAATACCACATAACCCACAGAATAACCTAATCACCTAGGCAGCTGAAGTATACGCTCTGATTATTAGGGAAAATAGCTGTTTTTTAAAAAATAAAATAAAATCTCACAGCACAGTCCATGCACCAGATTGGGGGCTCAGCGTAGAGTCTTTCACTGCAGCTCTGAATCTCAGAGGCTGTTAGATGCATCTAGCCCACTAACCCTAGCTTGAGATCTAATCTGTGTATTTTGTTCTCCAGCCTGTCCAAAAAGATTTGGCATAAACCAGATAGTGTTAGCACGCCAGCCCGATTTTTCACCAGAGAATAATTCTACATGAAATTTCAGTTACTCATTATTTGCGATTGTTGTTGGAGGGGTGCACACATTCACCTGAAGAGATCCCCTGCCAAAGTGTGCCAAATCCTGCTTTCTCATGAAAATAAAGGCAAGAGCTGTGAATGTCACTACTTTAAATGGGAACAAGAACAAGGAGAACTAATAAAAAATTTGGAGGAATTATTGGTCTTGGCAACATGGGCATGCTATAGTGAAAAAAAGCACGACATGCCAAAAAAGTATTTATTGAAGCCATTTTATTGCACTTACATTTTGCCCTCACACCCCCACACAAATGGATGGATGATCAGTTGGATTCATGGATCTGCTACACATGACAGCAGATGAATACGATTGCTTCTTGGGCTGTCACTGACTTTTTCCTCATTGCTGTACATGCAGGGTGATTCACACTATGTAATTCATTGCTGAGAAAATAAAATATGCTTTAAAAAAAAAGTGTGAGCCTTAGCACTGTAACCTTTTTTTTTTTTTTTTTTTTTTGTAACCTTAGGGCGGCTGTGGCTCAGTCGGTAGAGCGGGTTGTCCACTAATCCACTAATAGTAGGGTTGGTGGTTCGAATCCCGGCCCGGGTGATGCCATGCCGAAGTGTCCTTGGGCAAGACACTGAACCCTAAGTTGCCCCCGATGGTAAGCTAGCACCTTGCATGGCAGCTCTGCTACCATTGGTGTGTGAATGTGCTCTCATTTGTAAGTTTTTTTGGATAAAAGCGTCTGCTAAATGAATAAATGTAATGTAATGTAGCAATCGCTCAATGACTGAGAAAACGCAGTGGCCAGACGGTGCAAACTGCACACCATGTTGGTGCAGGAGCATGCATTAAGTAGTCTGTGAGGCAGGGGGAAGGGAGGCTTGGGGAAAGTCATTCAGCACCAAAACGAGTCAGCAGGCTAGAATCGTGTTGTGTATACTAGGCTTTAAGTGACAGATCAGACAAGCAGAGGGTTTACATCATTCACTCTTGCCCAATATAACAATCTAAATAATTTGCAAATACAAAAATTCTGAAAAACTCACCAGTATATCCTGTTTACAGTTACATAGCGCTTTTCTAGACATTCAAAGCGCTTTAAATAGTGTGTAGGGCAGGGGTGTCCAATCTTATCCGGAAAGGGCCAGTGTGGGTGCAGGTTTTCATTCCAACCAAGCAGAAGCCACACCTGAGTCTATTGAAAGCCATGATCAACTGATTAAACAGGTGGATTCAGGTGTGGCTCATGATTGATTGGAATGAAAACCTGCACCCACACCGGCCCTTTCCGGATAAGATTGGACACCCCTGGTGTAGGGGATCTCAACCACCCCCAGTGTGTAGCATCCACTTGGATCATGCGATGCCCACCACACAACAGCTATTAGTGGAGAGTGATGTAGCCAATTCAGAGATGGAGATTATTAGCAGGCCACGATAGAGAAGGGCCAATGGGGGAATTTCACCAGGATTATACGCCTACTCTTTTCAAGTGTCCCCTTCACTATACTGGGGCATAATGCCCTGAGGCCCCACACAGACCACTGGGTGAGCACCCCCTGCTGGCCAGGCCAATACCATTTCCAACAGGAAACCTTAGTTTTCCCCAGGCGGTCTCCGATCCAGGTACTGATCAGGATCAACCTTGCTTAGCTTCAGTGGGAAACCAGGCTAGAGCTAGTCACTAGTATGCTATCATGAGTTTTGTAGATGAACAGCTTCTTAACTGAGTAACAATATAAACACTACAATGAGGGTGAATAATTCACTTGCTTCCCACAAAATTAGACAACAAATAAATGTAAAATCTGTTCATCAAATAAAACTAAAACTCCATTAGTCCTGACTCCTTTTTTTCCTCTTTTAGTATAATATTACACTTTCACTTGCCCACTCCTATTTGTTTATCCTCTCCCTCTCTCACTCTCTCATGATGTGTAGTAGGACTTGTTTCATGCCTAAAGTTGGGACGTGATGGCGTTTGACATATACAAGCTGGCAAATTTTCCAATTCTTTTACTTGTTTGTTTGTTTTTTTCATTCAGAGTGTAGTCACAGTTACAACTAAATGTAAATGCAAAATAACAGAATAAATGATTTTCCTGTAGTAAGTTAGTAGTATATCTTAAGGACAGCAGCTATAAAAATGGGTTATGTTTTTATAGCTTCTGTGTCTTTCCATGTCTATGTCCTTACAGCTCTGTATTCTGAAATAGTATGTGTCTTAAAGTCAGCATCAGTATTTTTGGATATTTTTCCTGTGTCCCATTTGAAGCATTTCGGGGCGGAAGAATGGTATTGTGTCTGCTAAAAGGATCTGAATGACAGAGAGAGGAAAAGTGAGAGGGCTTATGAGGGGAAGCAAGGTCCCGTCTCCCGCGAGAGCTGCCGCATAGCCAAGAACTGACATAATATCTCCTCACCGCCACAAAGAGCACATCGCTAACCCTCAGTGGAGAAGCTGCCAGCGCGGCAGCTGCCAAACGCAATAACACTCTCACCCCCCATCCCCACCACTCCTCCTCTTTCTCATCGCACACTCTCTCTCCTTGCTCCCTCGCTGATCAACAAACCCCATTGTTTATGGGATGCTGTTATCGTTGGTTGGCGTTCAGAAAACAAAAGAAAAACTCCAGGGCCCCAGCCGTGCGAAGGACTATCAAAGCAAAGCGCGGAGAAAGAGCAACGAGAAGAGAGCAGAATTCCTTTCATTCTGAGCATGGTGTTTTCCAGATTCCTGAAGCAGCGACAGCCACAGTTCGACATGGAAGGGACACCTGGATGGAAAAATGACAAAAAATCCAAGTTCGTTAGATAATAAGAACCTCTCAGGCTGTCAGATATAGCCCTCTGAATTGTTTGTAATTACAGATATTTAAAAAACTAAATCAAAGCCTTCAGCTGAAGTTGCTTTGGCCCAAATCACAAGTGACATCAATCTCATATTAACATGTTGTTACATCTGCCGTACACACAGATGTTTTTTTTTTCTTCCCCCCTTCTTTGAATTTGCAGAGGTTGTGTAAGCTGAGAGAGAGCCGGGAATGTTGAACAAGCCAAAGTGACTGAGAAACAACTGGAAAAATTTCCATTGGGGAAAAATAGAAATAAATGCACAAGCAGCCTCCAGGCACGACCGGCATTGTCAGATTAGAAGAGAACAGGAAAAGCGAAAGCAGTTAATATGTGCTTTGGGACGTTTTGAGAGAGAACAATAACAAGAGCACCGAGAAAACCAGGCTTTCAGAGAGATAACCTCTTTAATTAAGAACAGTGAGAGTCGCTTGGTGTGTATTTTCTGTTCAAGTGCTTTTGTTCTCAAAGCAAAAGAAGCTGAGGGACAGTCAGTTTATTACAGTCTTGCAAAATGAAAAGAGGAATCTTTTATGTACTTATAAAAATGCACGCAGCCTCTGACACATTTACATGGTCAGTTATAGAGGTTCTTGTTCTCATCAGAGAATATTTCTTACCCTCAGAACAATGTAAGTGCAGTGAGGTTACATTCTTGGGTTACCAGCCTGAGAGAGCAGATAGCATGAGTATTCAGCAATGTCTGGAAAAATGAGCTCCGGGAGGTAGGCCTCTTTGTCCCTACTGACATGGCAGAGAGAGAGTGTGAGAGAGAGTGGGAGAGAATCTTTAGTGACAGAGCCCATTGCTGCATTTTCTGTGTGTGTGTGCATGAATGCAAAAATTCTTATGAACCGCAGACCAGAGCTGTGGTTAGCAATGGGTTGCATCTCTGCTTCTGACCATATCCCATTGTTTATGTCTTTAATTATATGTATTTTTTTTTTACATAACTAATTAATGCAGTATGTTAAGTCAGTAGATCTAACGTGCGTGTGTATGCCACTCAGCAGGCAGAGCTCGCTGGAGGCAACCACCGAGTTACTTTTTTTTATGGCCTTTTCAGTAATGTTATAACAGGCAGCAAAGGTCAAACCTAGTCTAAAAGAGCAACCCCAGGAGAGTCCATGATTTCACAATGACAACTAACGAGATGACAAACGAAAATACTACGACGCACAGGCAGGTATACAGTTCCGACCTGCAAGTATAACATTACTCAGACGTCGCAAAGGTACAGTAGGACAACACGGACTATTTATACACGCTGATGTAACAAAAAAATAAAAAGACACCGATGCAACTGGGGAGTCTGAAGCTAAAGCAGGAGAGATTCAGGCAGGAGTACAAGAAATGTGACAGCAGCACATCTGCACAATGTCTATAGTAAAAAATGTGTGGAAATATAATTCAAAAAACAATAAGTGGAAATATTGCAAAATGTGTCTACATTTTGGCTGGGGTGAAAATGTTAAGGCATGTTGACGAATAGAATATGTGACAAAAACGAAAGGAAACTGGCTGCCTAATTCCTCTGGCTGAAGGGTGTATAGCACAGATGATGTACTATACTGAAATACTATCTAGTATTATATAACTATGACTGTCTATTTTTGCGTTTTGGTTTACATGCTGTACTTTGCAAACACACAGAAATTCATAAACAATAATTAAAAAAAAAAGTATCTCAATAAAAGATGAACTTATAGAGTTGAAAACTATACTGTCTTAGTAAAATTAATATTTGCCCTGTCCATATTTAGTCTTGCCTTTGAAATGATAAAATAGTACGCTTGTCCTATTTTATAAGGAACTTGGCTGGTAAGTTGTTCCAAGCAGGTGCAGTATCCCACAAAAGTGTGTACACTCCTCACATTTGTGTAAATATTTGATTATATCTTTTCATGTAACAACACTGAAGAAATGACACTGCTACAATGTAAAGTAGTGAGTGTACAGCTTGTGTAACAGTGTAAATTTACTGTCCCCTCAAAATAACTCACACAGACATTAATGTCTAAACCACTGGCAACAAAAGTGAGTACACCCCTAAGTGAAAATGTCCAAATTTGGCCCAAAGTGTCAATATTTTGTGTGGCCACCATTATTTTCCTGCACTGCCTTCATCCTCTTGGGCATGGAGTTCACCAGAGCTTCACAGGTTGCCACTGGAGTCCTCTTCCACTCCTCCATGATGACAGGGTGGTTGTGGCGCAGTTGGTAGAGTGGGTTGTCCACTAATCCTAGGGTTGGCGGTTCGATTCCCGGCCCATGTGACTCCACTTAACGAAGTGTCCTTGGGCAAGACACTGAACCCCAAGTTGCTCCCGATGGCAAGCTAGCACCTTGCATGGCTGCTACCAGTGTGTGTGTGTGTGAAAGAGACACAGCCATTTACCATTTACATCATGTAGGTGGTAGGTGTGCTCCTCCACCTTCCGTTTGAGGATGCCCCACAGGTCTGCTTGGCCAGTCCTTCAGCTTCTTTAGCAAGGTGTCTTGGAGATGTGTTTGGGGTCGTTATCATGCTGGAATACTGCATACCGATCATGCTCTGCTTCAGTATGTCACAGTATATGTTGGCATTCACGGTTCCCTCAATGAACTGTAGCTCCCCAGTACTGGCAGCACTCATGACCATGATACTCCCACCACCATGCTTTACTGTAGGCAAGACACACTTGTCTTTGTACTCCTCACCTGGTTGCCACCACACACACTTGACACCATCAGAACAAAATAAGATTATCTTGGTCTCGTCAGACCACAGGACATGGTTCCAGTAATCCACGTCCTTAGTTTGCTTGACTTCAGCAAACTGTTTGAGGGCTTTCTTGTGCATCATCTTTAGAAGAGGCTTGTAGCCATGCAGACCAATTTAATACAGTGTGCACCTACATATTCATGCAATTATCTAATCAGTCTATCGTGTGGCGGCATTGCAAATCATAAAGTCATGCAGCTACAGGCCATAAGCTTCTGATAATGTTCACATCAACTATCAGAATGGGGGAAAATGTGATTTTAGTGATTTTGATCATGACATGATTGTTGGTGCCAGATGGGCTGGTTTCAGTATTTCTATAACCGCTATAATCTCCTGTGATTTTCAACCACAACAGTCTCTTAAGAGGTTACACAGAGAGGTGGAATAAAGATAAAACATCCAGTGAGCTACAGCTCTGCAGTTGTAAACTCCTTGTTGATGAGAGAGGTCAATGGAGAATTGCCAGACTGGTTCGAGCGGACAGAAACTCTGTACAATTGTGATGAGTTAGAAATCATCTTAAAATGCACAACACATAGAAACCTTGAGGCGGAGGAGCTACAACATCAGAAGACCATGTCGTGTTCCTCTTCTATAAGCCAAGTACGGAAATCTGAGGCTGCAGTGGGCACAGACTCACCAGAACTGGACAGTTGAAGACTTGAAAAACGTAGCGTGGTCTGATGAATCTCGATTATTTCTGAGGCACACAGATGGTAAGGTCAGAATTTGGCACGAACAGCATGAATCCATGGACCCAGTCTGCCTTGTGTCAACAGTCCATGCTTGGGGAGGTGGTTTAAGGGTGTGGGGAATGTTTTCTTACCACATTTTGGGCCTGTTAATACCAATCAATCATTACTTGAATGCCACAGTCTATTTGAGTATTGTTGCTGACCATGTGCATCCCTTCATGGTCAAAATTGACCCATCTTCTAATGGCTATTTCCAGCATGTTAATGCACCAGGTCTCAAAGCAAACATCATCTCAAACTGATTTCATGATCATGACAGAGTTCAGTGTTCTTCAGTGATCTCCCCAGTCACCGGATCTGAATCCAATAGAAGACCTTTGGGATGTGGTAGAGCGGGAGATTCACAGCATGAAAGTACACCTGAAAAATCTGCAGGAATTGTGTGACGTGATCATGTCAACATGGACCAGAATCTCACAGGAATGTTTCCAACATCTTGTGGAGTCTATGCCATGGAGAAATGAGGCTGTTTTAAGAGCAAAAGGAGGCCCTAAGTGCTCAATGAATGTGTGTGTGGTGGTGGTGGGGTTTTTGTTTTGTTTTGTTTTTTCCAGATTAGGACAATAATAACGTTTAGAGGTGTGATACTTTCTGTGCACGTTTAGAAAAATAGGTTAAATGTAAGGTTATTTGGTGGTTCCTTTGAGATTATTAAGAACCCTTAACAAAGAACGTTTGACAATTTTTTCCCCTCTTAGAGTTTATAGTAAAATATTAAGCATAGTAAGTAATAAGAGAATGATTAGCTTTCTGTTGTAAAGAATATGTTTATTTAATATGGACGCTTGTAGTCTTTTGCCTTGGGTTACAGTTCTTTTCAAATAGCTTGCAGTAACCACAGCACGGCCATCCGTCCTCACTGAGAACAGACTGAGGAAGATGTCTCGCATTAAAAAGCTGACAATTTCAGCCATGAAAATAGTTCCACTTCATATCACAACAATCATCCACAGTAAATTCCACAGAAACCTCTTTAACCTTGTTATTTCATGAGTTCCACTGAATTTTATTCATATTTCCTGGCAAAGACGTGTAACTTTGACCTCAAGGAGAAAATAACAATAAACGGGGAAGCCTCCAGGCGACAAGTGAGAAGTCTGTGGATGAGGAGTTGGTGTACAATGGCAGTGAGAGCCACTTAAATTCCAAGAGCCAAATATTTCTGTAAGAAAAAAAAAGCTCACCGTTAATCAAGAATTTATGAAACAAAACAATGAATGGTAGACAAGGAAAAACATTCAGATTCTATGAAATACTGGTGGGGGTTTCAGAGATTGCATCCAGTGGAAATGGTGTGCTTTGGACATCAATATGTTTTCCTTAGTCATTTGTTCAGGCACAGGGCAAAATATTTGTTTTCCGTAGGGGTCTGATCTTCCTACAAATAACGGTCAAAATAAACAATTTCCGAATCAGGCACCATGTTCTCTACAATATAATGCTTAGTGGATTGTGCATTCTTGCATTCACTTCCACTCGATTTGCTGTCTATTCCTATCATCTCACTACCTTCTCGCTGTGCACAGACCTACAAACAAACACTTCAGCTACTCTCACCAGTAGTTCTTCATTAAAGCACAGAGGAGAGCAGAAATCATATGACCTGGCAGAAGCTGAGGAAAGAGTGGAATATTGGATCTATGAATGGAACATGGTGCTGTCCATTGCTGGCTTGAATCAGCTTGTCCTACAACGTGACTGACTCGTCTGGGCTGAGGCGAGTTAATAAGTTCACATGCTTGAACGAACACACACACACACACACACACACACACACGCATGAAACCAGACCATAGTTGTAATTTTTTTTCAGTTTGTAACAAGGTTGTGTTTGGGCCCTCAACCGCCTCGTGAATTAATCTCATAGCTGCAATAGTACACGTTTCAATAAAATTTCAAGTCGTGTCCCAATCCACACAATGTACACTGAAGAGTCTCAATCACAATGACACCAATAGGGTAGTAATGTGCTATTTAGTATGGTAGTATGCAGTTTGGGATGTGGTCCAAACATTTGGAACGCACAATTGCTCAGGATTTCAGAAGTGTTATGAGCAGAAAATAATTTCAATGTGCGCATCAGTGTGACTGTCATCGTTACTGAGTACCAGATGAAAGAGCATCTCTCAACAAGGCTCCCATACATTCATTTATTCATTCATTGATTTTTCTTCATTTCTTCTGGTGGGGGTTGAGGTGACTGAAACTGAGACGGTCAGCCCAGACATCTCTATCTTCAGGCACAGATGCCAGCGTCCTCTTGGGGGATCCCTGGATGTTTCCAAGCCAACTGTGAGGTGTAATGTCTCCTGCATGTCCTGGGTCTTCCTTGTGGTTGCCATCCAATAGGGCGAGACTGATACAGCTCTAATGGGAGCAGACCAGGGAGCATCCCAACCACCCCAGCAGACTCCTCTTGATTAGGTGGAGGAACAGCTCTTCTCCAAGACTCTCCCAGATAGCCGAACCACTCACCCTACCATGGATAGTAAGCCCAGCAACCCTGTGGAATCACCAAGCACCATATTTCTACTTGATGCAAACACAAACAACAGACAGCGCTTTCCTCCATGAGTCTTGAAACCTCTTGAAGCAACCATCTCATTCACCTAGAAAGACTCCAATTGTAAAGCCCTCAGCTATGGACTATTCCTACTCCTGTGGGAACTCCAGAGTAGGAAAGAGACCACCCCCGATTGAGGAGTTTGGTAACGGAGCCCAAACTGTGTGTGAATTTATGGCCAACTATATCTAGTCCCTACCTTTCCATCTCACACACTAATTCAGGTTCTTTCCCTGCCAGTGAAGTGACAGCCCACGTTACAAGAAAGGTCCATTGCAAAGATCTAGTCCATCTAAAAATGACTCAGAAACAGATTATACATTTCTTTGGTTTTAAGGGATAGATTAGTTTTTGTATAAAATGTTACTACACAATTCACACTTTCCATTTAAACCAAACCCTCCAGGAAAACAAATAAGTTTATGAAATAAAAAGTTTGTCAGTAAGCCAGGTCACATATGAGTTTAGTTTGTAATGTAACAAAGGTTCAAAAAAATAAATGAATCAAAGTAGCATTTGGCGTAGATTATTTTAAAGGTTTGAAACGACATGTTCAGGGTGCTTTAAGGAAACTTGCAGGCCTTGTAGTGACTTGTAGTCATGACCTCTCCGAGCCTAGTGTTGCTTAACAAAATACCAGTCCTTCAGCTCATATGAATGACTCTGCTGTAAATGCTTACATACTCTGTGGGGAAATCAGTCCATTATAATCTGTCCTACTAGAGACTATTTAACCTTATTCAATTCAGAGTACTATTTGCAATATAAGAGGAGCTTTAAAGACAGCTTTAAAGCCTGTACAGGCAAAAAAAAAAAATCTACACAATCAGCAGCCCGGATCTACCCAAGCCATGTGAAAAAAGCATGTGAAAGCATAACAATCTTTATGATGTCAAAACCCGGGGCCCATAAAACTGTACTTTTCAGAGATGGATGAATATAGAGTATGCCTTGGAATTATTATAGTGTGGGAGATGAGAAAAACCATCACGAATTTCAGAAGTTACGGTTAGGATTTCAGTATTCTATAAGTTCATGTTGAGACCTGAATCTGAGTGGCCTTACCTGGTCCTTAAAAAAAAAAAAAGGGGGTAGGTTGCCTAATGTGGCTGTTTACCTGAAGAGAGGCGATTACAGGATCAGCTGTGAATGATGTATAGCTTCTGGATGAATGAGGCTTTATAGGGTTCTCGTCATCCCACCCACTAGCCCTCTTCCACAGAGACTGACCATTCCTCTGCTAACTCCACGTCTGTGACCTAAACTCAGAGCACATGTTTTGCAAGGCTGGCGAAGGCCCAGACCAGAGCTTTATTCTGCCCCTGGCAGCACACAGATTAGGCCTGTAATTACAGGCCTGGGTTTGGACCGAGCTTTGTTTGAGAAAATGGAGAGAGGTGGTGGTGGGGGGAGTGATGTCATCTCTGGTTTGGAACGGCATTGCTCATGATCATAGCACCGGTGTTGGCTGACTCTGCTGAGTGCAGCACAGAGGAGCAGTGATGAATAAAACGTTTCAGATACAGCACTCCTTGAAGGTTAATAAGGTACGACCTGTATGAAGGAATAGATGTTGATGATCATCAGGCAATCACTTCAGCAGGCCCTGTAAGCATGTAATGATTGTACTTGACAGACCGTCACGACGACAGACTCAATGATTCGATGCAGATAGGTATCTGAGATCAGTTTTTCCTAAAGGCAGCTGACTCAAGTGTCAGAAAAAGTGTCATCCACACCCCATCCAAGGCATAGCCAGATTGAACGTCTAGAAAAAGGCTCAATTTTATTTTATTTTTTAACAGCCTGTAGCTTTCAGTGTTTTATGAGGCATTGTTAAAAAATGTGGGCACCCAGAGAATTTATATAGCAATCCCACTTTATTTGTTATCCTTTCTTTCTACAATATTTGGACGAATCAGGCCCCAATTCAGAGCACTGTTAAAACAACAGAGATTAAGTGCACTTGGGTAATCTCTTCACATCTTGAAGGGGGAGATGCACTCTGCCCATGTAAACGTGGAGCTCGGAGTTAAGGGGGGGGGACAATTGGCCGAAAAAAAGGCCGGGAATGTAACGTGAGCTGTGGTTTGGGGAATTAGTGCGGGGGAGCGTTCACAGCCCTGTTTTCCAATCTCTTCATCAGCTGTAATGCTACAGACCTGATTTGCTGAAGAACAGCAATGAATAGTGACAGAGTGAGGAAATGAACAATAGACCGGTAAAGAGAGGCACGTCAGTAAACATGTCACAGGATACGATATATTATATCTGATAGACCTTTTCTTTCTTGATTCCAAAGATACACCTCCTCTTTACTCTCCCATGGTGTTTTCCATACATGCATTACTTCTTTTCTCCATTGCGTCTTTCTTTATCTTACAGTTTCATATCTTTCTTGTTATTCTTCCAGCTCTATTCTCCTCATTTTTATCAGTGTATTTTGTGTCTCTGTAGTAAAAAGATGGAAAGAATGAGTGGGTGGAAGAGCAGAAGAATGGAACTCTAGACCTTAGCGTAGATGTGTGCAGTTGAGGAAGTAGTGGTGACAGTAAAAAAGAGTTCAAGACTCCTCAGAGTGTTATCTACTGTCCACCCACCAACTCCTTCTTTCCTTATTTCCTTCTTGGTTTCTGTGTCATTTGGGGATGTTTGTCTTTCTCTGTGTTAGGATGCTTATATCAGTGTGTGTAGTGTGTCAGTAGCATGGTGTCCAGACACTTCTTGAGGCGCCCTGTTTGTTTATCCTTGGTCAATATAGCTCCTCCGCCAACACTGACCTTCATTCAACCATTAGTCAGCTGCAAGTGTGAGCAATTACAAGAAATCTGTCATGAATTCCCCCTGTCAGTGCATTGCGGTTCCCAGCATGATCAACGCTACTTTCATGCGATGTGTTTTGTTTACTACACAGTGTGCTCATGTTTTGCTTCCAGTCCTGTCTCTGTCTCTGTCCTTGTTCTGTCACTTGTCCTGTTGTGTGCATCTGTTTTGTGTTAGCTCTTGATTAGTTTGTTTATGTATCGTTGGATTGTATCGTGCATTTCTGAGCATTGTTTTCCTAGTGTCTTGGTTTCATACTATCTTCATATATTCTGGTTTTGGTAAATGGTAAATGTACTTATATAGTGTTTTTTTTTTTAACCTTAGTGGTTCTACAAAGCGCTTTACACTGTTTCTTGTTCACACATTCACACACACCAATGGGAGCAGAGCTGCCATGCAAGGCGCTAGCTCGCCATCGGGTTCAGTGTCTTGCCCAAGTACACTTCAGCATGTGAACACATGTGGGCCGGGAATCGAACCGCCAACCCTACGATTAGCTCCAAGCTCACTCTACTACCCGACCTTCAGCTGCCATTTTTGTATTATCATTGATACCCATGTCTGCCTTTGTCTTGAACCCTTTGCTGGTTTCTGACTTCAGTTCTTGCATTTGCCCATAATAAAGTTCACACCAATTTCACACGCTTGCATCCAGCCTCCTACTTGTACAATATACACAGATAGTATATTCTATATATCTGTATGTGGTTGATGTGTGCATGTCTTTATACAGTGTACTCTACAAACTTGTGGCTTTCTAGGGGTGTTTATCCAAAAATGTGATGCAATCTCGGAAGTTTTCAGCTTCAAAAGCTTCCTTTTCAGAATGTATCTCAGAGTCAGATGAAGTGAGAGCCATAGCAGGAATCCAGTGTTAAAATTAATTAAGTGGAAACAGAAAGAGAGCGAAAAAAAACAGCAAATGAAAACAATGGAAAACGCAGAGGGTCTGTCAAAACTTTGGCAGAGCCGACTGGGTCAATCTCACTCTTTCCATGTTACGGTTTCATGGCCAAGGAACCACGTCCGGTTTTCATTCTCTATCAC
>JAFFST010054237.1:163465-176518 GCA_022414735.1 Noturus placidus
GACCCCCCCCCCCACCCGCCTTTTTGTTAGTGTTTAAGCCAATGAAAAATACAGCTACCGAGTTGTCTGGGTAAAACAGGCAATGTATGCAACATTGCGAGTGAAAATATTAATTAGTGCGTCAGTGGATGTTAAAGAATCAGCAGTGACGTCTGGATTCATTACAGATACAGAAATTTAAAGGGGGTAAATCTCACCTTATGGCTCTCGATTCTTTAGACGAGCTCGTATTTAAAAATGCACTCGTAGGCCGGGCGCTTCGCCTTTTTCCACACTTTGGTCCTGTGGGAAATCGAAGCTATGTGATCACAGAAAAGAACATCATGATAACACACAAACGTGTTACTTTTCAGTCCGATTCCTCTGTACGTTATATTATCATCACCAAACATTATTCAACTGTTTTGACTCTGGGGCAGTGCATTTCTCAGCCTCCTATAAGAGGTTTTATTTGATTTCACTTGACACTTTTACCGATGTAAGCTGTAGATGTGGCTGACGTGCCTCTCGGCTAATCCCCACCAGGATTTTGCAAACTCCTCAATGTTCGAAAGAGCTTGCAAATTTTCAAAGCTACCACAGATTTTCTGTAGATTTGGGCCAAGACGTGTCATGTGACGTCATCACAACAGGCTTCAACCAAATCCCGGTTCAAGTGCGTTGAATGTGTGTACAGCTAAAAGGTCTCGTTTACCAACAAACATCACTGCGAAAGACTTTGTACAATTTGCAATTTCCACAAAAACAAATCTAATCAAATACTACTACTACTACTACTAATAATAATAATTAAAAAAAGCCGCAGCAAAATTAAGCAATCCCAAAAATATTCCGCGGAATCCTGTACAGACTGAATAATAAACACATAAAAAAGTATTCTTATTTAACAAAGAAAAATGCAGTGTTGATGAAGAAAGAGAAAAGAGAGGCTGGTGAAGGACGAACCGTTTATAGCTGCTGTAACTGTAAACGGTTCAAATATAATAACGTGGTGTTCATTGATAAATTAAAAACAGGCAGATCGCTGTGGTTTAAGAGGAATAAAACCGTCGCGTTTTATTCAACGCTTATTACATGCAGTATTTCATTTCACAGACAAAAGCCGTACGTATGAAGTCATCTTAAATAAAAATGGACCTACCTACAAACATTATTAACCTATTGCCAGTGAATGTTTTGTTCGTAATCGAAGATGTTAAAAAAAGGCTTCTCCTCACACACTCTGGTGATCTTGTGCATTAGACTGAGTCGCTGCTTAAAATGTGTTTTAAAACACACCTTGATGCGGTGACTTCTACAGAACATGTAGAATGTATTCCTATACTGTTCTTGCTGTGGAATAAATGCACTAAATAAACAATTTTCCCAATTTGGTTTCGAGTACATTTGAGGTGACGTTAAAAACGGTACGCAGTATAACTTCAGGAGACTTTATAGTAACGCTGTGAACAGAATTTAAGAGATGTATATAAAATGGGGCGGTTTTAAATTGACTTGCTGGATTCTTAAGAATGTGCGGTGACATGCTACACTCGCTAATTCACTACTAACTTCTTAACAGCACAGAGCACGGTGTAGTGAATTCATCAAGACCCAGTTGCAGTCGTTTTGAAATGTATACCAAAGAGTCCAAAATGGAGCTGATGGGACTTTATGAAGAGTGACATCATATCTGAACTGTTAAGAAATTCATGTTCTAGGAGGCTGATATATGATCATTTGTAATTCTTCAGCTCTGTAACGTTCCAGTCACATAATCGTGCTGAGAGGTGATTTACGATACGAGGTGATCTCGGTGCTGATGTAGGACATGCTCATCCTGCCGGTGTTATGGCTTGTGTTGGCATTACATCACGCTTGCTTCCTTTTGGAAAAGGGAGAGGGAAACCCCTATTATCACTTAATATAGGCACTTAGCTCGTCAACACCCATAATGACTGTAAAGCTCATGTTAGTGTAATGACCTTGGGTTATATATCCTCTTACCTCCAGCGGGAGTGGATGGAGGTTATATCTCAAGAGTGTGTCACAGTTGGATTCGGGTTGTTGTGTATGTGGGTATTTTTTAAGATGGAAACGTTGCACAATGTGTACAAAACACAAGTACATGCCCCGTGGATGCTGATGAAGAGCTGAAACTTTCCTGAACCTCGTTAACCCAAATCAGCACTTCTCAACCTTCATCTGTTCCAACTTTTTTGTACCGTTCAACTGGATTAAAATAAAAAATAAATAAATAAACCCCAGTAGAGGTTTAATTCATGAACATAAAAATTCTTCTGATGAGGCATAGAATAATATTTTGGCAGAACATTTGTTGATTTGTTATAACTTATAGGCTTGCTTGGTTTTTGGTTTGGATTAAAACCCGTTCGATTCAAATGACCCGTCACAACCATAAGAACTCGTCATAAATATAAGTTATAAAAAACATTTCAAAAAGGAAAAAAAAAGAAATCATGGCTCCCACCTAAAAACAAGATACTAAATCTTTATTCGTTTGTCTCGAATCTAGCAGACGACTCTGTGACTGGGACTTTTACTTCTTGGCGCTGTGGGATAAAGTAGAACCGGAGGGAAGGAAGCAAAAATGGATAATGTGCAGAAAAACAGATTAAAACACAATTCCGACAGAACTTCCCTTTCCTCTATTGAGCTCCTCTCATAAGTGTTCACCGGGGGAAATGTCGCCAGCTGCCATTCATCTAGCCGTATGTTTTGTTTTTCCTTTTCTCCCCCTTTCCCTCTCAACTTTCCTCACAGTTACATTCATTACTGCCGTGGCCTTTGTGTCGAGAGAGCACGACTGAATTCTCTCTGGTGTTCTCTCCTGAGACGCGAGATCTTTAGGAACGCCATGTGCCGGCTGTGCTTTCTCCCTGATATGTGCATTAAGGTTTAAGTTAAAGTTTCCTGCAGGTCAGTCGTGAGGGGAGACGGACAGGACATCTCCAACGTATGATCTCACTGAACTAACAGGAAATGGCCCCGGCTGCCATCTTTGCACTTTTTTATTTATTTTTTCATAAAAAGAGTCATTTTTTTCCCCCTCTAATTTTTGACACTTTCTAATCAGCATGTGTATGAGGGCGTGTGGGGAAAGGACTGTTTGTCCTGCAAGCTCAAATGAACCGAGAACTAATCTCACCGAATAGCTTCATTCATGCGGTTTTCTCCAGAAGAGGAAAAATGTGAGGTACATTTTTACCCCCCCCTGACATTTTGCGTTTGTAAGATATTTCATGGCACTCGGCGTGCTAACAAGAGCACACACTCTGTCCTCACACAATTTAATAAGATGCTAACACCTCATCATGCAGCGGTAATTAAAATTTAGCTCGTCAATGACTTGTATTTATTTATTTATTTTATTTGTTTCAGCCAAGTAAACATGTCTAGATGAAGGGAGCTCATGTCTGTCTTGCTCTTCATCGGTGTAGCTGTAGATGTACAGCGTCATCATGTTCTGACCATTTAAGAAAGAAGCTTTTCGCTCAGACTTCATATCTGGCTTCCGTGAGATGTTTTGCTCGGCCGAGGAAGAACCTTCGAACCGAACAGACTAATTTCATGTTTTCTGATATGGGTGTGATTTTTCTTTCTTTTTTTATTATTATTATTATTATTATTATTATTATTATTATTTTTAGTTCCAAGTACGGCTCTAAATACAAGTTTTGTAAGAGGTGCAGGTTTTGCATTCGTGAATTTTTTTTTTTTGACCAGTTTGTTAAGGAGCAATATGTACATTTATTAAAGTCTCTATTATTTTTCCTAGTGGATGTTTGTGAATGACTGCTTGTTTGCTTTACAGGTACATTTTGTACTACAGTAGCTTAAATGGTAGGTCAACATTTCTATATCCATCCATTTATTTTCTGTACAGCTTATCCTACCCAGGTGTGGAGCCTGGAGCCTGTCCCAGGGGACTCTGTGCACAAGGTGAGAGACACCCTGGGTGGGATGCCAACTCCTTGCAGGGCACAACTACACAAACACCCTCTTGTACATCCATTCACACACAACGGACAATTTGTAAATCAGCCTTCAACGCGTGTTTTTGGACTGGGGAGGAAACCGGAGTACCCGGAGGAAACGGGGCACGGGGAGAACACACACACACACACGCAAGGCAAAGGCTTGGATCAAACCCCCAACCTTCCAGGTGCGAGGCAAACGTGCTAACCACTAAGCCACTGTACCTCCCTATCTATATCGAAATCTTTGACAATAAAACAAGAATTGAACAGTTTGTTTCAAAAGGAATAGGAGTTGAAACAGAGGTGGATGTTGCACTGCCCCGTGATACTTTCAGAAAAACAAATCATAACATAATTTATTGCAATAAATATATTGGCATATATCTAATAACAGTAATAATAATACTAATATCTAATAATGGTGCAGCTGTATTTCTGATTGGGATTTAGTAATGGGGTTGTCGCTGGACCCTACAACCTGTATTTGTCACTCAGCTGTGCAACTCTGTGGTAACACAGTCCTACTTATTTATTTATTTATTTATTTATTTATTTATTTATTGGTAGCATTTGCCTGTATTTTATCCCTATTCCGGAATTCTCTTTTTCTTAATATATTTAAAAATATATTTTTCTGGACTGCTGTAATTTCGTCACAATCTGCGTAGCATGGAGACAGATTCATGATTTGTCTATCCATGCAAGTTACTTTCAGATTTTGGACACACGCTCATGTTTTTGCACATCTCGCCATGTGTTCTTATTGGATTTGTTTTGTCTGTGTTACAATTTGAAGGGCTGAAATGTGGGCAGCAGTGTTTGTCTGGAACCGGCTGGAATCCATTATCCACTCAAACATCAGTGTTTCACTGTGGGAACCGTATTGATCCCGGGCTCTATAATTATTCGACTTACACACCATCTAACACACATTGTCCTTCTTCTGTCTCTTGCTCCATCACCCTCTAACTCCCTCACTCTCTCTCACAGTCCTCATCTGTCTAGCTCTTTGCTCTCAGTCTAGCTTGCTTCTCCTCTCCTTTTTCCCCCTTTAATTGCCTCTTTTTTTCCCTCTCTTATCTCCCTCTTATTCTCCTCCACGCATGCCCGATCCTCCCTCCTACTGCGGTGTCTTTGTCCCTGTCTTTTACCACTTCTCACCATGACCCTCAGACTGTCTGTCTGAGTCCATGCAGCCCAGGAAGATTCAGTCATTGATTTCTTTCCCCTCTCTTCTATTTGAAATCCTCCAGAGTCTCCTTCTGTCCTCCAGCCAGCTACCACCTCTTAAGAGTCACTGTCAGTCAGTCATCACAGGACCAATGTACAGTGTTACCTTCAGACCCGAGTATGCACGCTGGATTACGTAATCAGCAGAATGTAGTGGACATTCAGTATTTATTCTGTGTTCGAATTATATACAGAAAGATGTCGTAAGAGCTTGTATACAAGCAATATAATAATTACACAACAATATACATGCACAAAAACACAGCTCAAGCGTTTTTTACTCAGAGACCCCCTTTTCATCAAATAAAAATCTGTATTATTTAATTATTCAGATATCAGCCATGTTAGAGAAACCACCACATGGACCAGTTCCTCTATACAGTGGGGGAATGTACTCAAATACTTATTTCCCTCATTAAAATGCAAATTAATTTATACAAATTTTTGACATGCGTTTTTCTGGATTTTTTTGTTGTTATTCTGTCTCTCACGGTTCAAATATACAGTACCTACCATTAAAATTATAGACTGATCATTTCTTTGTCAGTGGGCAAACGTACAAAATCAGCAGGGGATCAAATACTTTTTCCCCCACTGTATATATTACATTTTTATCATATAAACATACTTTTCCTAGTTTTAGGTGGACATTACTATTATGCCTGTTCGTGAGCTTTATTGTAGTAAAAAGATCTGTAGTCAAGTAGATGTATATTACTTTTTGTATTAACAATTTTTATTGATTCTCATACACTTTTCAAAGTACAACAAGATATATCAATACAGAATCAACATAGAATCAACATTTTTTTTTTACCCCGTTAACAGTTTACATATGATCAATTTACTTATGATTCATGTACATGTGATTTAATTACATATGATTCATTTTCATAAATCCATACAGAATCAAACTTTTAACCCCAGTGACATACCTCTCACAAGATTTATATATGATTCATTTATATATGATTCATTTATATGTCATTTTACATGTGGTAGATGTATATTACTATAATATAATTCTACTAATTACCGCAATAGTTAAAGTCAAGTGGTTTTATTGTCATTTCAACTATATACAGTTGAAATGAAACCGCATTCCACCAGGACCATAGTGCTACATAAAACAACACACTAACCACATAAGACACGGAACTAAATCAGATCTGCAAATCGTCTACATGCAGACGTGTGCTGAAAACACTAGACAGTACAGTAACTATTAAAACAGGACAATAGGCAGAGTAAGTGACGGTGTAGCGCTGAGCACCACACAGTTTTAGTGTGGAAGAGTCTGATATAACAGGTAGTGCAGAAGATAGGTGCTAAGGAGTAACAATATAATTAAAAAATGGTTCATATGTAAACATAACATGTTATAGTAATACTAGTAATTAGTCCAATTCTGTTTGTGTTTTATTCACTATAGAAAGTCTGTAGCACATCCTGCCATCTAATGCTAATTCTGAAATGGCTTTACGCTATAGTTAAATCACAAACCTACGTTTCAAACAGCCGATGTCGTGAGTGGTCCGATTGCAATATGACTAAAACGATGACAGCATTTCCTATAAATTACTTTGCTTTGATGATCTGTGGTTTCAAGATTTAGTCATAGGTTTCAAAGAAAGAAACCCCGGGTATATCTGGACCAGAGTTTGCCGTTCTGAAACATTACAGTCGTGCGAAGGTAAATCGGTTCCGGTGTCTGGGGTTTTTTCCGTGGCTGCTCTTCACGGGTCCTTATGTTTTCATCGTCATAGTGGTGTTAACCAGCATGGTTGGAATGTATGGCTCTATAAATACAATAATTTATCACTTTATTTCATTGGTATTATTGGTGTAGATGATGCTGGTAAATGGAATAGTCTCAACGGTTTCGTTCACTCAATGAAACTGGGTCATTTTCATTGCGTGTTTTTTTTTTTTTTTTTCTTTTTCTCTTCTCCCCCGTTCTTCCACTGTCCATTTTCAGTGCGTTTCGACGCCACTGTAACCTCATATTCCTGTGCCTGACTGATTGGAACTCTTCTGCTTCAAGTTTCAGTGTGTTCAGAGATGTTTCTCTTCTCACCACACTTGTAACGAGTGGTTAGTTTGAATTGCCATAGCCTTCCTGTCCTACCTTGTTTGTTATGAAAATCACTGAAGTCACAGAGATCACATTTCCCCCCCCCCCCCCAAATCTTGTGTACGATGAGAACATTACCTGAAGCTCTTGAGTTGTATCTGCATGATTTTATGCACCATGCTGCTGCCTCATGATTGGCTGATTTTTAAGTAATGACTGAGCAGAGGTACAGGTGTTCCTATTAAAGTGGCCAGTGAGTGTATTACAGTTACAGTGTAATGTTATCACCTTTCCCAGCCCTAGGGACCAAATCAGGTTTGTTCAGACTTTAGAAATAAGAAATATGGATGAGGGGGGAAAAAGCCAGCTTGGATCTGAGAGGGAAAGGTCTAATTTCAGTAGTCTTCCTCTAAGAGGAGAAAATATTTCCTTCTCAAATCCGAAAATGTGAATATTCTTCATAGGAGCTGCTTGATGTCTAAGTTACAAATGTTTGTTTGTCAGAATCCCACCTTATATTCTGTGATGACACTGCAGACGTGAGGAGACGTACAAAGCAAACTACTGGACGTATTGAGATGTGAGGTTTGGCACGAACTGCTCACGAGTGGACGGTCGCTTGACAGGACTGCTGTCTGCGGAAGAGTAATGAGAGGATTGAGCAGTCAGAACCACCTGTTAGTGTTTGTACACAGTCACATGACCTAACGGTCCCAAGGTCGCCATAACAGCTGTAGCGTGTGCGTCTGTGTATATCGCCACTCACAATATGGATTCTTTCCGAGTCTGTCAGTCACAATGATCTGCGTAAGCGAAAAACAAAGCGTTTATTTGTACTGTGTGCAAATGTGCTCCAGGACTTGAGCGGTTTCTCAGCTGTTTTGCACACAATCGCATATTGTTTGTGTTTATTCTTGCGGTTTAAGTATCAGTTTTAGGTATCTCACATGTTTTCTGTCTCCTGTCCTCTCGTTACAGGAAGTTCGGGGAGCGCCCTCAACCACAGCGCCTGACGAGGTAAGCAAACCGACACCACCTGACAACACGAGCACAGAGAAAGCAGTCTGTTTGATATGCACACTTTGGTATTGAAAGGTTAAACAGTTAAGTGCACTTGTACTCAGGAAGACTAATGACCCCTGAAATGTGTACAGGACTGCGTGAGATGTGATGCCTCATGGTGTCCCATGCAGTGCAAATGACTTGTTTTTGTGGCGTGTGCTTGGTATAAAAAAAAAAAAGAAGTGGTAGTTGCGGATCAGTGGCTCGTTGTGATTTACAACGTCCGTGTTGTGGTCATGTCGTTGCAGTTTACAGCTAGTCTGAAAATAAAAGTGCTTTTGGCTAAAGGCCCGTATTTAGCCAGTGCAGCACTGTCGTTTTCTGTTTTTCTATCCTTTTATTTCTTCTTTAGAGAGGAAATGGGAGGTTGAGCAAGAACCTTTTGCAGAGGCGCAATGTTATGAATTCAGTCTAGAGTTCAGTCCTTGTTTGGGGTCTGGACTTGAGTGAAACGAGTGACATAGAAAATTCGCTCTGCTTCACGTTGGCTCTTGGAAGCATGTCACAGGGACATCAGGTGTGAGGCGGGAACACACCCTGCAGCACATCGCTGTCCATCACTGGATAACACAAAGTTTCACACGCTCATTAACATCTAGGGTGCAATTCAGAACAGCCAATCCACCCACTGACTCGTTTTTGGGAGGAAACCAGAGAACCCAGAAGAAACCCACATAGAGACGGAGAGAATATGCGAAACTCCACACAGGAAGTAACTGGAGTTTAAGATCGAACCAGAAACCCAGAAGCTTTTAAGGTGGCAGCTGTACCACTGTGCCACCGTGAGATGGAAATGATGGTGTAAAAAAAAGAATGGAAGCGGAATCGAGAGCAGGCTGGACAAGTCAGCAGCTGACTCAGAATAATACATGCCTGAAGAGGCACACTGTCTCTTCCTCATAATTACTTCTCAGTAAGTTCACCTTGTGGCTAAAGGGCACCCGAGGCAGAGTGCACACTTCGTGCCTCCTGACCACTTTCCTGTAGGGTTTCTGTGTAACTCGAGGTTTTTTTTTTTTTTTTATTATTATTACAGATGAAAGTCGTGTCTCAGTTCGGATTTTTGTAATAAGTTTAGTAGGCATTAACTGTCGAGTTAGCAGAACAAGCATAGGACAGATGGTTTAATGTATTTGCCAAACAAATGAAACCCTACAAATGAATAGTTATTTACACTGACTGGTCACATCATGCACCGTGGAACTGAAGGGGAAAACACAAGACTGATAACGGATGAGAGCAACATGACTGTATGTTAAAATAAGCCATTGTTGGCTGAGTTAGCAAGTTACAACGTACTACCCACTGAAATGTATGCTTCATGTACTAATCGTTTAGATCAGGGGTGTCCAATCTTATCCGGAAAGGATTGGTCGGAGTGAAAACCTGCACCCACACGAACCCTTTGCGGATAAGATTGGACACCCTTGCTTTAGATCTTTCTGAATCAGTCCTTGTTCATGCATTTAAGTCTTGATTTGAATGCGTGTAAAGGTGTGAAAACATGCCTGTACGTGGGTGTTCTCTGTAGTCAGAAAAACCTCGGGTAGTTTCTCAGGTCTTTTTACACAAAAGAGAAACAATAGAACAGGATTCTGAGCAGAACAGATTAGTTCTTCATCTTCAATCCGATTGTGTTGTAATCAGACCCAAATGTAATGTCAGCTCTGTGGGTGAGGTATTTTTTTCTTCTTCTTTCTGTCACTGTATTTTATAGTGAAGTGAGTATGTTGCACACGTGGGGGTGTAGTCACTTTATACACTTGATTACAGGAAGGTGACCCGTGAACTAAGACTTGCCATCATCATTATCATCACCCTAACTCTGATGTCAAAGTCCTTATAATAAAATCTGTGCTCTCGGCTGCCATCTTGGCCACTCTTCCAGGCTGATAAAATATGCGAGAACAGGTTTAATACTTCTATAGTTGCATGAACTGGTTAATGTACAAAGTCAGGTTACGTCAATGGGAACAATCACATGATTTAATGCAGATAAGGTTGGATTGGATTGGACTGCGAATATGAAGGTTATAACACACCGTTTAATTATATTTGTGTTTTGTCTTTGGATCTGTTGTTGTAAAGGATGAATTGAATGAAGAGTAGTGTTTGAAATCTGGGTGGTTTTTGCTGTCACATGGTCTTAAACAAAAGAAAAGGAAAGTGTGACGTACTACATAATGACAAAGCTGAAAGGTTTGGGTGATCATTCTCTTCTGCATAAAAGATAAATATGTGTGGATTTAATTTTTTCATAAGACAACAATGCGGCATGAATAATTAATGGTCTTTGTCTGGTATAACACATAAACCTATCATTTCTTTTTCAGGTTCCTGCAACTACTGCTTGTTTCTCCATAACTCTGTAGCGTGAATCCCATATACTTGTGCTACATACAGTAGGGGAAATGAATATTGGACGCGTCAGCATTTTTTTTTCAGTAAATATATTTCCAATCAGGTTATTCACATGAAATTTTCACCAGACATCAGTATTAACTCAAGAAATCTGCACCTATAAAGAATTCCCAATGTTAAAGTCCACAAATGAAGTTGTGTAATAAAGCGGAAAAAAGGTATTGAACACGCTAGCTGAAATGTATTTAATACTTCGTGGAGAAGCCTTTGTGTCTGATTTTGGCTCATTCTTCTAAACATATTGTCTTTAAATCTTGTGCAATTGGATTCAAATCAGGTGATTGACTGGGCCATTCTACTGCCTTGATTTATTTTTTCTTTGGAACATATTGAGAGTTTCCTTTGCTGTATGCTTTGGATCGTTGTCCTGCTGGAAGGTCCAGTCACTTCAAATCTTCATCATCCTGGAGGATGGCAGCAGATTCTTCTCAAGAATCTCCCTATAAAGGGCTCCATTCAACGTTCCTTCTGAAGGACGGCCAGTACCATGTGATAAAAACAGCCCCACACCATGATGTTCCACCTCAAAACTTCACTGTTGGTATAGTGTTTTTAGGCTGATGTGCAGTGCCATTTCGTTCCAAACATGGTGTGTTGTACAACAGCCAAAAAGTTACATTTTGCTCTCGTCTGACCAGACTACACTCTCCCAGTGTTTCATAGGCTTGTCCAAATGAGTTGTAGCAAACTTTAAACAAGCTTCTACTTGCCTTTACTTTAGTTATGTAGTCTTGAGGGGTGAGCATGAGCAGTGGAGTGCATTGCCTATTGTTTTCTCTGTGACTATGGCACCTACTGCCTCCAAGTGTTTCTGGAGCTCTTTCTGAGTGGCCCTTGGCTTTTGGGCTACTCTTCTGACTATTCCTCCGACTCCCTGGCCAGAACTCTTGTGAGGAGCTCAGGAGTTTGTGAGATCCTGTGTGTGGCTGGTTGTTGATGGAGTGATGTTGTTTCTACTTGTGGATACTGGCCCCAATGCAGCTTACTGGTGGATTCAGAAGTTTTGAAATGCGTCTGTATCCGATTCCATCAATATGTTTCGCAACAGTGAGGTTGCAAAGGTCTTGTAAGTGCTCTTTGCTTTTACCCATCATGAGATGTTTCTTGTGTGACACCTTGGTAATGAAAAGCCATCAATTTACTAACCCAGCTGATTTTCTTGCTTTACCTTGCCTTGGAGAACTGCATTTTTTTTTTAACATGTTCAATACTTTTTTTCCTGTGTCATTCCACTTTATTACACACAACTTTAATTATGGACTTTAATGTTGTGAATTCTTTGTATTTCCAGATTTCTCGAGTTAATACTGATGTCTGGTGAAAAATTTCAAGTGAATAACCATGTAGGAGATATATTTACTGAAAACAAAATGCGGACTCATTCAATACTTTGCCCCACTGTAGGGCAGAACAGGATGGCCACTACACACTATATATATATATATATATATATATATATATATATATATATATATATATATAATGAGCAGTACAAAGCCATTTAGGATTTTCCCTGTGATTTCACTTTGTAAATTTTAGCCAGTCTATCTTTTTAAGCTTCATTTCCTTCAGTGTTCACAAATATTAGTCATGCTTAACGCAGAAGGGAAGCTTGTATTAGTAGTGAATTAGTGCGGTGTCTTTATTTGAATAGACAGTACAGTATGTTTTAAAACAAGGAGCTTGTGTGCATAGCCTGCTTGTTTGTGAAAACACACACGTCGATAATCCACAATAAACTACTGATCTCCTCTGTGTTATCTTTATTTTATACCATAATATGTCATCGTTTCTGTAATAAGATGTCCAGCACACTTCACATAAAATTAATCGGTATGGTTGAAATGTTCTGTGAGGAGACGTTTATTTAGCACTTTTGGAAGGAGTCTCCAGTGTCGATGTTTTGCAGCAGTCAAAGGTCAGAGTGTAATTATAGTTTTTCTGACATGAGAGAATCTTGAGAACGAAGGGTTGCAGTTTGTCAGTACCATAACAACGTGTGTGTGTGTGATTCATTTCAGGAGAGTTAAGAGGCTGGTGCGTGAATGACTTTTAATTCTGTTATAATGAAAGCGATACGAGGAACTAAGTTTCACAGATGTTCTGCAATATTGAGTGTGACTATAAATGGATGAAAAGTGCCATGTGTCGTGTTCTTTAATAAGTGAAAAGATGATTGGGCGGCTGTGGCTCAGTCGGTAGAGCGGGTTGTCCACTAATCCACTAATCGTAAGGTTGGTGGTTCGAATCCCGGCCCGGGTGATCCCATGCCGAAGTGTCCTTGGG
>JAFFST010054237.1:176572-189679 GCA_022414735.1 Noturus placidus
GACACTGAACCCTAAGTTGCCTCCGATGGCAAGTTAGCGCCTTGCATGGCAGCTCTGCTACCATTGGTGTGTGAGTGTGTGTGTGAATGGGTGAATGAGACACAGTGTAAAGCGCTTTGGATCCAAGTGCTTTGGATAAAAAAGCGCTATATAAGTGCGCCATTTACCATTTATGAATCGTGCGCACATTGCTGTGGCATGAGAGGAATGTGCGCTTATGTGCACCTGCCGTGTTGTGTTCCTTCTTATTCTTTATATATGAATCGCCAGGTTAGTTATTAAATAGTGATAGCAGAGAGATAATTACTCAAGACTTGTAACATTAAACATGAATAAAGGATATATGCAATAATACACGAAGCAGTTTATGACTAAAAAAGATCTTTTCAGTGTTAAAGAGAAAGCCGTGCTTTAACTCTGTACGAGTGCTGAGTTCGGCTTATTTGTGAGTCAATAGCGATGTATCTTAATTCGAATTCTCCATGTTGGGGGATTATATACTGTACATTATGGTTTTTCCCCTGGTTAAATAAATGCATGTGCTGTGTGTTTAGCGTTTGTGTGTCAGTCTTCCTGTGGAAGTGCCCGTGTCTGTCATATCCTTTCTGAAAATTTATGACTCACCAAGGACACTTTAACCACCTTTCTTCTGTGCCTTTTGCACCTCTGTGTGCTCAGAGGTTTTTATTGTATTTTATTTACTTTACTTTTTTTCTTTTTAACTCCTCTCTGAATTGGGAGAAATCGAAAATGATGGTTCCAGGAACAGAAGGTTTCTTGTATGTTGGGTGCAGGTTGGCGTGCGTCCCTATTCCGTTAGGGAGCACTTCACTCAGCCCAGTGCATGTGGTTTTTGTCTACAGCGCACACGGTCACGTGCTGCCGTGGCTTTCCCTTTGCGTGCAAGCAGTGTGTGCATGTGCACGGGGCAAAGCCACAGAACCGAACCTAAGGAGCGATACACCACTTGCAATAGTCCATGTGGCATTTGTGCAAAAGCTTTAATTAATGGGAAGATTAATGAGAGGATACAGCATCCATAATGACCACATCAGGTCCTACAAGCGTGCAGTCTTTGGTGATCTGGTGCATCCATTCGCACACCACCACAACTGCCCAGTGCTTCTGAGCCTTTCTTGCATCCAGTACGATTTGGCATGATTTGTGACCATATGGTGTAACAGTTCTGCAGCTGGGCACTATTAGTGCTCTATAAAGAGCAACGTAAGTGACTGATACAATGATTAATTTAATCCAAGCTTTTGGCTTGTGTAACTGGAATTGCTTGAAACAGAGAGGACAAGTTCAAGTTTCACTAGTGGGCCGTTTTTATGAGTCACAAGTATAGCAATGTGTAAAAACAAAAGCCTCAGGTTACCTACAGGGGAACCAAAAATTGTTCGACTGTACTTAGTGTATTTAAACAGTACAACATTGAGCTAGTGTGTAATTTGAATACAAGTTCTTTGTGCAGTTGAGTGAGCGTGTGATAGCTGTGGTCTCTTCTGTTGGACTGAACAATGATAAGGTTTTTGCTACGGTTTTCATCCCGATTTTGCTGTTACAGGGAAAACTCACACACCATATGAGTTTAGTCACGAGCTGAGAGATTGGGAGTCGATGACCTACACTATATGGCCAGACGTACAGTGCATCCGGAAAGTATTCACAGCGCTTCACTTTTCCCACGTTTTATGTTACAGCCTTATTCTAAATTCATTATTTTCCTCAAAATTCTACAAACAATACCCCATAATGACAACATGAAAGAAGTTTGTTTGAAATCTTTGGAAATTTATTAAAAATAAAAACAAAAAAGCACATGTACATAAGTATGAACAGCCTTTACTAAATACTTTGTTGAAGCACTTTTGGCACCAATTACAGTCTCAAGTCTTTTTGAGAATGATGCTACAAACTTGGCACACCTATTTTTGGGCGGTTTCTCCCATTTCTTCTTTGCAGGACCTCTCAAGCTCCATCAGGTTGGATGGGGAGTGTCGGTGCACTGCCATTTTCAGATCTCTCCAGAGATGTTCAATCGGGTTCAAGTCTGGACTCTGTCTGGGCCACACAAGGACATTCACAGAGTTGTCTTGTAGCCAGTCCTTCGATGTCTTGGCTGTGTGCTTAGGGTCATTGTCCTGTTGGAAGATAAACCTTCGCCCCAGTCTGAGGTCCAGAGCACTCAGGTTTTCATCAATGTTGTCTCTGTACATTGCTGCATTCATCTTTCCCTCGATCCTGACTAGTCTCCCAGTTCCTGCCGCTGAAAAACATTCCCACAACATGATGCTGCAACCACCATGCTTCACTGTAGGGATGGTATTGGCCAGGTGATGAGTGGTGTCTGGTTTCCTCCAGACATGATGCTTGCCATTCAGGCCTAAGAGTTCAATCTTTGGTCTGAGAGTCCTTCAGGTACCTTCACCTCCCTAACTAAGGCCCTTCTCCCCAATCGCTCAGTTTGGCTGGGCAGTCAGCTCTAGGAAGAGTCCTGGTGGTTCCAAACTTCTTCCATTTATGAATGTGCTCATTGGGACCTTCAATGCTGCAGAAATGTTTCTGTACCCTTCCCCAGATCTGTGCCTCGATACAATCCTGTCTCGGAGGTCTCCAGACAGTTCCTTGGACTTCATGGCTTGGTTTGTGCTCTGACATGCATTGTTAACTGTGGGACCTTATATAGACAGGCGTGTGCCTTTCCCAATCATGTCCAATCAACTGAATTTACCACAGGTGGACTCCAATCAAGTTGTAGAAACATCTCAAGGATGATCAGTGGAAACAGGATGCACCTGAGCTCAATTTTGAGTGCCATGGCAAAGGCTGTGAATACTTATATACATGTGCTTTAATTATTTATTTTAATAAATTTGCAAAGATTTCAAACAAACTTCTTTCACGTTGTCATTATGGGGTATTGTTTGTAGAATTTTGAAGAAAATAATGAATTTAATCCATTTTGGAATAAGACTGTAACATAACAAAATGTGGAAAAAGTGGAGCACTGTGAATACTTTCCGGATGCACTGTATGTGGATACCTGACTGTTGCACCCATATGTCGACCTTCCCCAAACTGTTCTGGTCCACAATTTTCTGTGCTGAAAGCACACAATTACACCGGCTGTCTTTGCATGCTGTAGCATTAGAATTTCCCTTCACTGGAACTAAGAGGCCTAAACACGTTCCAGTTTGACAATTCTCCTCCGCAAAAAAAGCGAGATCCATGAAGATATGGTTTTGCCAAGGTTGGACTGGAAGAACTTGAGAGCCCTGACCTCAACTCCACTGAATACATTTGGGATGAACTGGAACACTGACTGCACCCCAGGCCTCCTCATCACACATCTGTGCCTGACCTCAATAATGCTCTTATGACTGAATGAGCACAAATCCCCACAGCCACACCACAAAATCTAGTGGAAAGCCTGTTATTATAACAGCAGAGGGAGGTCTAAATCTTTAAGGGGTTGTTCAACAAGCACACGCGAGCGTTCAAGTTGGGTGTCCACATACTTATGGCCATATAATGTACGTATTTGAATTAAAATCTTTGTGGTGGTTAATTAATAGAACTTTACTTATCGGGATGTTTGGCACCTCATACAGTGAGCAGAAATAATTTTCTTCTGACCTCAAGCTCACTTTGAATAATGGCCAGTTCACGCTGTCGTCTTTTCCCCAACCATGAGCAGCTCCAAGTTCCTCTTCTTTGTCTATTTAAAATGTGTTTTCTCTCAGCAGAACCTTGCTACTATTATACATGATCTCAGAGTGTGCTGATGATTAAGTAAGCACAGCATAATCATTTTTATGAATTGCAGAACCATCATTAGAGGATCTTCATTATGGAATTATAGAATTCGTACCCAATTTTGTCGGGATCATCTCATACAGTGTGGCAATCACAAAAAGCCAGTTTACATTCACGTCTTAAACTGGCGTTAGTGTCTGCACAGTTTATTCCAGCAGACTTTTATTAACCTAGCCTTGATGTCCAAGCAGACATGCACTGTAGTCTTGTCCTTTGTGTCTGTCTTTGGGACGAATCAGTTAGCTGCAGTTGAATTTTACCGGAAGACTGAATGTATTTCAAACATAATTAAATTCCATTAAATCAACTGCAGAGATGTGATGATTAGATTTACCCACGCAGCATGAGTACCATGCTGTACCTCGAACCCTTTCAGAAAAATGTACAGTTCGGATTGATCTGCTGCCCCTTAAACCTCAAGGAAGACAAACATGAAGACTTTGCTGTACTGGGGCAGTGGTGGCTTTGTGGTTACTTATCGGAAGGTCAGGGTTCACGCTCTGTTGGGGGCCTTGAGCAGGGCCCTTAACCCTCTCTGCTCCAGGGGCGCTGTACCATAGCTGAGCCTGCGCTCTGACCCCAACTTCCTAGCATGCTGGGGTATGCGAAGAAAAGAATTTCACTGTCCTGTAATGTATACGTGCCCACTAAACACTCACTCATTACCAGCAATGACATCTGTACATGGCAGTGTCCTGGCTTGTTGATTTGTTGATTTCAGTGATATCAGTGTCCTGTTATTGTTGATTTTCAGACTCCGACTGATCTGAAACATCTACATGTATGTGCGACTTTTACTCCAGGTCACCAGTGCGATGTCTAGCTTTTCTTACTAGGTGACACGGGCTGCCAGAAGATGCACAATTAACAATTCAGAGCATTTATGCGAAATCCATTAGAAGCATCTTGTGTGTGCTCTCTCTCTCTCTGCCTCACACTCTCGCTCTCTCGCTCGCTAACTCGCTCTCACCCACGCACCATTCGTGCACACAGGACAGGTCATACAATGTATCAGAGATATCAGATGACACGGGCTGCAGCAGGATGACGACACCGTGAAATTTCAGGAATCGGTTTGATCCGTTTCTCCCACCAGGCCGGGTGGCGCTCCTCAGGGTTCACGATTCACTCCATTAGAGTACGAGTTCTGTCTCATTTAAGGGAGTGAGAAAATTGTTATATAAATAACTCGGTTTATATTTCAGAGCTATGCCGTTTTGCTACATCGAACTCCGAGAGCATTTGAAATAGGAGATTGTTTTGTCTGCGAGTGTTTTGTTGAGCTGATGTGTGTAGGACAGTTGGGTTGTTTGTTTGTTTATTTGTTTGTGCTTGGATGTCACCCCAGGTTAGTCCAGTAAGGGTTACTGTTATGATGTGATCCTGTACCTCTCCATCTTGCCCCCTACATCTCTCTCTCTCTCCCTGTTCTATGTCTCAGGGGCCTCCATCCTTTCCATAACAAAGGCCTGTCGAATGTGAGCGTGCGGAAGACGTTTGCATGGCGGAGGGGAAACTGACTGTGTGTGTGTGTGTGTGTGAGTGTGTGTGAGGGAGACCTGCCCCCACTATTCCACCATTACTCTGCCTCTGTGTGTCTTCGGGCACTCTGGCGTGTCAGGTGTCACTAACATATGTGCAATTGATGTTTTAGGTGTGCATAGTTTGGTACATTTGACATCATGTGCATCATGAATAGAGCATGAATCATTTCCCCATGACTTCAATATTCTTTCATTTCCAGCAAGTTGAAGCAGAGATACGGTGTGGTGTATTTTTTTTATTTTTTTTTTGTGTAAAAATGCTTTATACGTGCACGTCCAGACCAGTCCAGAATTACGAGAGATTAGAAGTGTGCTTGCGCAGGGCCATTTTCGGGTCGGTTAGCTAAAGTAATTGGAAATCCGAATTCTTCAGTCATGAGGTTTGATATTCTTCGTTTCTTTCCAATCTTTCCTTCTTTGTGTTTTCCCCGCTGTTTTTTTTTCCACACGTGCATACACACACACACACACACACACACACACACACAAACTAGCAAAGGAACTTTCATTTGTCCTTTTGCCCTCTTCATCACCCCCCTCAAACCTGCTGGCCCTCCCCCCCCGTCCCCCCTTCATAAAGACCCCCTAGCTGTGGAGCTTGAGGTTTTTGGCCATGCTGCTCGTATGCTCTCAGCAAGCAACACATATTTGTGCTCACCAGAGAATTGGCTAATCAAAGTTGGGCTTGTGTTTCCAGTCAAGCTCTTGAGGTTTGGGCTATAAAGCACATGCGTCCTTTCTGCAGGATTTCTCTTTACATATATACACACAGGCCCAGAACAACAGAAGGAACACAACACATCTTATACAAGGCTGTGCGCATGAATGATGGTAATTGAACCGAATGGTGTTGTTTTTAATATTTCTTTTATAAGCAATAAGGTGATTTGCTATGGTTTATTTGAAAACAATGAAATGTCTCTTTATGGAACGATGAGATAATTACAGCATTAGTCAAGGATGTGTTTAACAGAAAATACGAAACGTAAGATGCTGAAAGTCAGTCTGATGAACAGATATGTCAAAATACCTTCACATGTAACAGCAGCTTTCATTTCAGCTAATAAACATAAAAACGTCATGATTAATGAAAGGTGGGAAAGTTCTCAAATGTAAATCGATTCTAATTTAGTCCTGACTTGTTCTTTTAACATGCACATATTATGGTTTTTCAGATATTACCTTTCATGTAGTGTGTTCTAGAGCTGTTTGAGGATGTAAAAAGTCTGCAAAGTTTCAAAAATCAAAGCGAACGACAAACAGAGTTATAGTTATTGACTCCCAAAAGAAGGAAGCGATTCTGAACAGCGGAAACGAGTCGTTAGTGATTCCAGACTTACTTCCTGTCCTAACTTGTGTAGGTTTGTAACAAAAAACCCGCCTATCGTCTTCATCTGAAACTCGTTATGGTAGTGGGCGTTTCCTTTTAGACACACCCTGACAACAGACTGGGGCATCTGACCAATCAGAGCAGAGTATGCTCTCTGAAAGGAGGAGTTTAGAATGGAATCCTTTAGAACCGATCATTTAAGGAGTCGTTTGTGACACTGGGGGGGCGGTAATGCTGCAGTTTAAATTATGAGCACATTAAAGTGTTTTTTGACGTTGGATGCATGTATGAGACCTTTAAAAACAAAATGAGGCACTTTTCAAAACCACAATAGGTGTGCTTTAAAGGAAAATCCACCCTGAATGACTTTAAAACTTAACATTTTAAACTTAACAGAATTAACACGCTCCTCAGTGGCGTTAACAAAGATTTCTTTTATACTGAAATTGAGTTGATTTATTTTTTCTTTATTCAGGTGGGGTGTTCATTTCATAAGTTACAATGAATTTGCCTTTTTATAAATTAACAAACATTGCCGTGGACTGGAGGATTTAATGTTGTACTTTGTTCCTGCATTCTGTGAAACCCCATTGTATTCTCTCTCTCTCTCTCTCTCTCTCTCTCTCTCTCTCTCTCTCTCTCTCTCTCCAGAGAAGCGATGAGAAACTATCTGAAAGAACGAGGAGACCAAACCGTTCTGATCCTCCATGCTAAAGTTGCACAGAAATCCTACGGCAATGAAAAAAGGTAACACACACCTACGCCTGCTCCTGCCCATGACAGCCGTGACCGAACTTCAGCAAGGATGTTTAGTGTCATGCTTTTTCACCTCTCGCTACCTGTCTCCGAGAAATCGTAGAGAGGAAGTGTAAAGGAGAAAATAAAGGAAATGTGGGGAGGCGGAAAGGTGTGGACAGCTTGATCATAGCGAGGAAGAGTCATTGTCTGGGGAGCTTCTGTCATGGTTGGATCTTGGCTCAGTTCTCTTGGCTGGGAAAGTGTTTCCCTTGTGATCACACCAGAAGTGCCTGACTGTTAATCCAAAACTCGCAGCCAGACCGAGAAACAGCTGAGAGAAGGAGAGTACAGAAAGGAGACAGACCAAACTCTGAAACCTGCTGTGAAATGTTATCCGTTAAATTAGTTACACTCCAAGGGATTGACTGGGACGGGAGAACTTGTAGGATATTCAGTGCAAGTGTGTAAGACTTGGCTTAACTTTAGTTAATATACTTTCATTTAAACTTTTGACCCCGCGTATGATGGGAATAGTTCGCAGCCAGAACCATGGAAAAGGGAAGCTCAAGTGTATGAGTGTGTGATGACCTGACTTTCTCTCTTTTCTAAATGCAGCCTGTTTTTGAAACATATGAAACTTGGTTTGCAGTCCGGTTTTTAACAGAACACACTCGGCGTCATGAGTGTTTTAAGTGTTACACACTAGCAGGATGTGAAACCAGACACCCTTAGGCGGAACATACAGTAGTGTGCTAGACTGGTAAATACCTTTTTCACCAAAAAAACAGGTCTGAAACCAATATGCAATACTATCATCTGTCTGTGACCCAGACATTGTTATGACTCATCGATGATTTGTTTGTGCCTTCTTTCTTTTGTGTATATGGGTAGTTTCATATTGATTGAAGCTGTGTGGGGGTGTATTTAGATGTACACACCGTGTCAGCAGTCTTTTCCCTTTCCTTTTGATCAGTAAGATGATGATGGTGATTTATTTTTTTTTGGTAACTGTGCTGAGAGTATATGTACACAATCAGCTTCCAGTTATGTGATGGGGCTCACACTCTCGCACACTATTTTTAATTACAAAATACCACTTCACATCATTTAAGATTTCTGTTGTTTATCTTATTTTTATATCCTTACATGGATATATACTAACTGAGCACTTTATTAGGAACGCTGTACTAATACTGGGTAAGGCCTCCCTTTTGCTCTTAAAACAGCCTCATTTCTTCGTGACATAGACTCCACAAGATGTTGGAAACATTCCTGTGAGATTCTGGTCCATGTTGACATGATCACGTCACACAATTCCTGCAGATTTTTCAGGTGTACTTTCCCGCTCTACCACATCCCAAAGGTCTTCTATTGGATTCAGATCCGGTGACTGGGGAGATCACTGAAGAACACTGAACTCTTTGTCATGATCATGAAATCAGTTTGAGATGATGTTTGCTTTGAGATATGGTGCATTAACATGCTGGAAGTAGCCATTAGAAGATGGTAAAATGTGGCCATGAAGGGATGCACATGGTCAGCAACAATACTCAAATAGACTGTGGCATTCAAGTAATGATTGATTGGTATTAACAGGCCCAAAATGTGGTAAGAAAACATTCCCCACACCATTACACCACCTCCACCAGACTGGCCTGTTAACACAAGGCAGACTGGGTACATGGATTCATGCTGTTCGTGCCAAATTCTGACTCTAAACTTATACAAATAATTGAGATTCATCAGACCAGGCTACGTTTTTCCAGTCTTCAACTGTCCAGTTCTGGTGAGTCTGTGCCCACTGCAGCCTCAGATTTCTGTACTTGGCTTATAGAAGAGGAACACGACGTGGTCTTCTGATGTTGTAGCTCCTCCGCCTCAAGGTTCGACGTGTTGTGCATTTTAAGATGATTTCTAACTCATCACAATTGTACAGAGTTTCTGTCTGCTCGAACCAGTCTGGCAATTCTCCATTGACCTCTCTCATCAACAAGGAGTTTCCAACCGCAGAGCTGTAGCTCACTGGATGTTTTATCTTTATTGCACCTCTCTGAGTAAACTCTAGACACTGTTGTGTGTGAAAATCCCAGGAGATCAGCAGTTATCAGCAGAAATACTCAAACTGGTCCAACTGGCACAAACAACCATGCCACTGTCAGAATCACTGAGATCACATTTTCCCCCATTCTGAAGGTTGATGTGAACATTACCCAAATCAGCTGGCCCGTATCTGCATGATTTAATGCACTGCACTGCTGCCACATGATTGTTTGATTAGATAATTGCATGAATGTGTAGTTGATGATAAAGTGCTCGGTGAGTGTGTATATACTCCATTCAGTAGAGTTTGTAGATGGCTAACACACCCTGGTGTTTAGCGCTACCTGGAACAAGTAGTCAGGGGATCCACTGTAAAATGTGTAAAATAGTGTGCTACTTATTTCGTTTGACAGATTTGTTTATTTGTTTGTTTGTTTGCAAATGAACAGTATTTTTCCTTTGTGCATTCTGGACAGTTTGTTTAGCTCATGTGATCGAACATTCAGGCGAGTGCTGCCATCTTCTGGAGACGGGAAGCCAACTGCAAAACACCTAATGTGTGGGCACGCATTTAAACCTGGATTAATAGGATTTTTAATGAGTCATTTCTGTGTGATTGCACAGGTTCTTTTGTCCTCCTCCATGTGTGTATCTGATGGGCTGCGGCTGGAAAAAAAAGAGGGAACAGATGGAGAGAGACGGCTGCTCGGAGCAGGAGTCTCAGCCATGCGCCTTCATTGGCATCGGGAACAGTGACCAGGAGATGCAGCAACTCAACCTGGAGGGGAAGGTACAATGCAGATGCACAAATGGCACAGCTGAGTATTAGCCAGGAAGTGCTAAAGTCAGGCCCTGGCATGACAATGACCCAGGCTTACTGTACATATTGATTGGACTGTTGCTGTAAAGAGTTTGGAATGAAATTAATGATGGATGAAAATACAGCCAGAAATAAACCCTTAAAATTTGTACAAACCTGTGTCACTTTTGATAATCCATTCTGAAGAGGATTTCATGACAGCTTCCACAGAAGTGCAAACATTTATTGATTCCTCAGTGCTGATGTTAGACTGAGTGAAGAGACAACTCAGACAACTGTCAAATTTATTTTGTCTCGACAGATGAGGTAGATAATGATGGGCTTGAAAAGCAATGGAGTCGTTTCAGGTTGATGACCATCTCTCAGCCAAAGCATCTCTGATGGCCTGGGCAAGCAAGGAGATTTTTGGTTGTTTAAATGGAAAAACTGTATAGCATAAATGTTGTCACTAAGCAGATTTTATAGCAGACATTACAGCTCCAGGGGATTACTGGTCACAGAAGATTAAACGCAAAATCAGTGCACTTGTAATGACACTATATCACATATCCTTAATGTGTTCTTTATTTCTTTGATATATAATTGATCTATCTCAAACGCTGAGCATTCTCTTCTTCCCTCACTGCAGAATTACTGCACAGCAAAGACGTTGTACATCTCCGACTCAGACAAGCGCAAGCACTTCATGTTGTCGGTGCGCATGCTGTACGGCAACAGCGCCAACATCGGCGTCTTCCTCAGCAAGCGCATCAAGGTCATCTCGAAGCCTTCCAAAAAGAAGCAGTCACTCAAGAACGCTGACTGTGAGTGTGAAAAACAGCTGTATATACACGCACTGCTTGATCCTATCTCGCTGCTTTCTTAGTGTTCAGCTTTAAGGATTTGAGGTGTGCCTTTTGATTTTTTTTTTTCTTTCTATATCTGTTTGTCTTTTATGACATAAAGACAGAGAGGAAATGAAATGATATGAAAAAGAAAGTAGAGTGATGTCTGTTGGAGCTTTAAATAGCATTGCCAGTTTACAGTCCCTGGGTTCTGGGATGGATTCTGAGCTCAGAGTACTGTAATGTTCTCCCTGTGTCTGTGTGGGTTTCCACTGGGTTCTCTGGTTTCCCACCAAAAACATGCCAGTAGGTGAATTAGCTACTCTAAATTGTCTCTACTATTCTGTAGCTACTCTCTAGTTGTGAACGTGTAGAAATGGTTCCCTGAGATGGACTGGCATCCCATCTAGGGTGTATTTCCGGCTCTCACGTAGTGTACCCGCGACCCACTGCAATCCCAGACTAAGTGTCTTTTGAAGAAGAATGGAAGAAAATTTCAACCTAAAGATTAGACTGTAGACTTGTATAGATTAAAGATTGTCGTCCTTCTCCACTGGGGGGAGCTAGAGGCAACTTTTTTGTGCTACTGCATCATAGATTAGAATGACTGCGATCCTAACATCGATCCGTGAGCAGTGTGTTGTTTGTTCTGGTGTGCCTTCCTCTACCAAATAGAACTCCATTATATAGTTGTCCCTCTGGCTCTTAAAGTCTGTAAATATTTGATTAAGTCTAAATATGCAGAGCTAACATTTTATGACTTCCTTACTTCTCTCTCTCTCTCTCTTTCTCTCTCTGGGTCTGTATAGTGTGTATAGCGTCTGGAACAAAAGTGGCACTGTTTAACAGACTGCGTTCTCAGACGGTCAGTACACGCTATCTCCATGTGGAGGGCGGGAACTTTCATGCCAGCTCACAACAGTGGGGAGCCTTCTATATTCACCTCTGTAAGTCTCACAATTAGACACACAAACACACACACACACACACACACACACACACAATAATGTAATATGATTAGATTACTTTAGAACTACTCCTGACTGGTGTATTTGCCTTCATATTCCTCTGTGTAGAATGCATCATGATACTTCATATGCATTAGAACAGAAGAGCACTTTCTGATACGTTGGCAGTTTACAGTATTACGTTCAAATTGAATGAAATACTTCACGATTGAAAAGAGACAGGGATGTACCGGTTATTTATGCTGCTGGACATAACATAAGAAGGCAAACTTGTGTAGATATTCACAGCTCCCTTTAAAGAAATGTTAAACTGCTGATCGTCTTCTAAGTTGCATTGGGCAGTAGTGGCTCAGTGGTTAAAGGGTTACTGATCAGAAGGTCAGGAGTTCAAGCCCCAGCACTGCCAAACTAACACTGTTTGGGCGCTTGAGTGAGGCCCTTAACCTTCAACTGCTCAGATATATAATTGAGATAAATGTAAGTTGACCTGGATAAGGGTGTGTGCCAAAATGCCCTTGATGTAATGTAAGTTAAGTCTCCTAAACCTAGCAATCTGTATTTATATTTAAGTAACAGTTCCGTCATTATTTATTAGGAACACTTAACTGAGATGACAAGATGTACCACAGAACACCGCGTCAGTTATGTGGTTATAGTCATGAGATCACACTGCTTAAAAGGCTTTAATTAAGAATAATGCTGCACATTTTCACAATTTTCACTAAAATCACAAGTACTTGATTACACAACCTGGACCAAATGTGGCTGGGTTTTGGAGACGCCACATGTATTATCAAGAGCAAAACACAAAAGTATTCGGCCCCCTTGAACTGTTCGACCTTTTGCCACATTTCAGGCCTCAAACATAAAGATATAAAACTGTAATTTTTTGTGAAGAATCAACAACAGGTGGGACACAATCATGAAGTGGAACCAAATTTATTGGATATTTCAAACTTTTTCAACAAATAAAAAACTGAAAAATTGGGCGTGCAAAATTATTCAGCCCCCTTAAGTTAATACT
>JAFFST010054237.1:191772-211003 GCA_022414735.1 Noturus placidus
GAACCGCCAACCCCATGGTTAGTGGATTAGTGGACAACCCGCTCTACCCACTGAGCCACAGCCGCCCTGTGCTGTTTTGTTTTTTCCCCCAGAGTCGTTCATGTGCTGATGCTTTACCCAACACAGCTATCCTATCTGAAAGTAATCATGTACGTGTGTATGTTGCCGATGTGCATGTGCATCAATTCGGTATCTGATTACAAACCGAATTCGTTTCACTTGTGTACATTTTACTGTGGCACTTATGCATCAAACAGCGTGATCAAAGCCTGACGTTTACTACGTGAGAGAGTCACACTTCAATAGTGAGGTGCGATAATAATTTCCGCATTATTTTACTAAAATATATTTACGACTTCTTCAAATAGCTTTGTGAAAGTATATTATTAGCAGACTCAGTCCAGGTCACAGCTAAAATCTTTCAGCGTTTTGTGGATTGCGCAAAACCGACTGGATTTCCTGTTACACATATTAGTTTGACCCTGAGTGCACATCGATACCCCACTACAGGGAAAGTAATAAAGCGCGAACTAGTTTGAACCGTCTTGCGCCGGTGTTTGAATGTTGGATACAATTTTCTCTGACATTCTCTAGTGTCTCGTGTGGAAACTCGGAACAAAATTGCCTCATATAGTTACATGAGGCAATTCTGTTCGAGTTTCCACACAGTGCAGTGGTTTGGTTAAAGAAACCCTGGATTATTCCTATAATATCATCTAACAGTTTAATGTATCTTTTGGTGAACGTATTTTCGTACAGATCATCCGGAAGGTGGATAAGCAGACGGCCTTGTTGGACGCAGACGACCCCGTGTCTCAACTGCATAAGTGTGCCTTCTACCTAAAGGATACAGAGAGGATGTACCTGTGCCTTTCCCAAGAGAGGATCATCCAGTTTCAAGTAAGAGAACCTATTCTGTAATGCCAGAGAGAATATTTATTTATTAGAGACTGCACCTATCCAATACCTAGTCTTGGTGTCTCAAGCCTATTCCAGTTTAAAATGGTGGATCGGATATCTGGACAACGTATCGGATATAGGATCCTGTAACAACAGCTTGGACTTTTGGAACTGAGAATGCTAACGCATGAAGAGAATCGACTGTTTTTTATTTGTTTTTGTTAGGATTGATTTTATTATATTTATACTTTATACTATGTATTATGTTGATTATATTTAAAATGGGTTAGTTGAACTGTTGAAACTGATACTTAAGGTTTCAGCATCGGTATTGAGAAAGAAAGTGTCATCTGTAGTATTTATAAACATCATTACTCAGGTGTGTGTGTGGCACACATTAAGATTTAGCCACAGAAAAAAAAAAGTCTACACACACGAATACATGCATGCATCTAGAGAATGCAGTTTGCATTATTCTGCTGTAATGTTTTTCAGCTCATACATTTTAAAGTTTGGGTTGTCTACACTGGGTTGTCTTGTTACTAAGCACAAGACAATTTGAGATTCATAATTGTGTTATTAATAATGTATGCACCCATTTGCTGCATTATTGTGTGTGTGTGTGTGTGTGTGTGTGTGTGTGTGTGTGTGTGTGTGTTTCTCAGGCCACTCCATGCCCAAAAGAACCAAATAAAGAGATGATCAATGACGGTGCCTCTTGGACAATCATCAGCACGGATAAAGCAGAATACACCTTCTATGAGGGAATGGGTCCAGTCCACTCATCTGTCACACCGGTGCCTGTTGTTGAAAGCTTACAGGTACACACACACACACACACACCTCTGTCATTCTCATTAAAGCAACAGAAATGTTGCTTATCCATTATTTATTCTTAGCACTTAGGAATACCTGCACATCTACTCATTCATGCAAGTATCTAATCAGTGCATTATGCAGATACGGGTCAGAAGCTTAACATCAACCATCAGAAGGTGGAAAAAATGTAGTGATTTTGACCGTGGCATGATTGTTGATGCCAGACAGTTTGTTTGAGTATTTCTGTAACTGGTGATCTGGGATTTTCACACACAACAGAGTCTAGAGTTTACTCAGAGTGGTGCAATAAAGATAAAATATCCTGCAGTTCTGCTGTTGGAAACTCCTTGTTGATGAGAGAGGTCAATGGAGAATGGCCAGACTGGTTCGAGCTGACTGAAAGGCTAAAGGAACTTTAAAGCATCTCAGAATGCATAACATGTCGAACTTTGAGCTGGATGAGCTACAACATCAGTAGACCACATTGGGTTCTTCTATAACCCAAGAACAGAGAAATGGGTCTGCACTGGGCACAGGCGCACCAGAACTGGACAGTTGTGCACTGAAAAAATGTAGCCTGGTCTGAATCTTGATCTCTACTATGGCACACAGATGGTAGCGTCAGAATTTGGCACTAACAGCATGAATCCATGGACACAACCCATTTACTCCCAACATGTTAATGCACCATGTCACAAAGCAAACATCATCTCAAACTGATTTCATGATCATGACAAAGTTCAATGTTCTTCAGTGATCTTCCCAGTCACCGGATCTGAATCCAATAGAAGACCTTTGGGATGTGGTAGAGCGGGAGATTCACAGCATGAAAGTACACCTGAAAAATCTGCAGGAATTGTGTGACGTGATCATGTCAACATGGACCAGAATCTCACAGGAATGTTTCCAACATCTTGTGGAGTCCATGCCATGGAGAAATGAGGCTGTTTTGATAGTAAAGGGTGGCCCTACCCAGTATTAGTACAGCGTTCCTCATAAAGTGTTCAGTGAGTGTATGTACAGTGAAAATGAAGCGCTCCATCGTATTATATTTAGAGAATTGGGGGAGGGGACTTCTCTAAAGACAAATGCACTAATTTATATGAAGTTAAAATGTAGCTGAATTTACACACAGCGTGCCAGATTTCACATCTCTGTAAACGCCATTAACCGCGCCGATCTGACAGAGCTCTCAGCTGAAATGAATAGGCTGCGGCAAGGAGAAATTGCAAGTAGCCACGCATCATTGGGGACAGATTCTTTTATATAAACTAATTGAGTGTGTGTGTGTGTGTGTGTGTGTGTGTGTGTACGCACGCAGCTGAATGGTGGAGGAGACGTAGCAATGCTGGAGCTAACGGGGCAGAACTTTGCTCCAAACCTGCGCGTGTGGTTCGGGGACGTGGAAGCCGAGACTATGTACAGGTAGGATTTTTATTGATGGTACTGAAAAGTTCATACACACACGCACATGCTTGTTTTTAATGGACTGTTTAGAGAAGATGAAGCTTATAAAATGTGCTTTGTGTAGGTGAGAGTGAAATATCACGATCTTTGCCGGTTACTTAGAGATATTTGACTTAACAAATGATTATGAGCCGTCAAGGTGTTTCATCTTCTTTATAAAGTTGATGAACGGGCCCCAGAATGCAACAGTTCAAATCCTGACACAGCCTTTTGTTGCTGGGAGCCACGAGAGCAGATTTGGAGGAATGGCACACTCTGGCCAGTTGAGAATCTTGTTTTTATTCATATATTAAACTATTATCACACATGTATAATACACTAAGCCATGAAGTAAAACTTAATGCTATTTCACTATGGAATTAAATTTGTCCCAAAAGTATTGAACGTAACTTTTCAAGAAACGAACGAAAATATACAATAAGAGAGAAGAAAAACTGAAAATGAACTCTGTGGTAAAACTGTAAGGTGGTCCTGAAATAAACAGCGTTCTGTAACAGTTTTCAAGCTTCGTTTTCGCTAATCATGGTTTATGAATGCGTTTCACAATTTAAATTCGCCATTCTGGCACAAGTCTCTCGTTTGGGCGGGGCTTTACAGTGCTGTACTTTCATTGGCCAGTGAGATTTGGATGGACAGCTCCCTGGCCAGGAATAGAGACGCCTTCACAAATTTTATTCCATATTTTGACTTGCGCGTGCAGTGTGTAATATATTAATCCCGCTAAATCCTGTTTGTGATACAGGTGTGGAGAAAGCATGCTGTGTGTCGTACCGGACATCTCGGCATTCCGCGAGGGTTGGCGGTGGGTGAGACAGCCAGTACAGGTTCCTGTAACACTGGTGCGGAATGATGGCATCATCTACTCCACCAGCCTGACGTTCACATACACGCCGGAGCCAGGTCCCAGGCCTCACTGTAGCGCAGCCGGAGCCATCCTGCGCTCCGCTAACAACACCCCTAACACTGACACACCAAATTCAGTCACAGCAAACTCCTCCAACACCACAGCCGGTGTGGTCTCATAACACACGTGGTAGCACTCAAGAACTTTAAAAAAAAAAAAAAAAAAAAAATACAGGTACATTTCAACAAAGTGCTGCATATAGATTTCAAAACTGAACAATTTATTTGGGCAACATAAACACAAAGTCAAGGAGTCCGGAGAGGAAACCTGAACAGGGGGGAAAGCGAAGCGGGGTGGAGGTTGACGAGAGAGTTGGCTCTTGGTGACTGACATGGCCGAACCGGCTGAGAACGCCCACGCCTGTCGAGATCCAGAAGACGAGAACATCCAACCGTAGCAATGATGCATTTAATCAAGCTATTATTTGATTTCCATCTATCCCCCCCACACTTTCCTGGTTTGTGTTTGTGTGAAGGAGTACAACGGCTTCTCACCTGTGGCTCGGTCTGGACTTATGAGACGAGGGTCACGTTAAATTTGTAAATGAAACGTAGTTTTTATGGACCAAGGTTATTGCGTAACCTTTAGTAAAGGTACATTTTCCTTCATACATTTCTTTTTTGTATCTAAACATATAGTATGCTTTTGTTACCAAATAGATTCTGTTCCTTCTGAGTTTTTACACATTTTTGGTTATTTTCTTTCTTTTATTTTCCATTCGGGATGCGGCATAGCAGGGTGCTGTGGCCGTTTCTTGGCTTTTGTGTATAGTTTCTTTTCCCACCTATATACGTATAGATGTGTGTATACGTATCTCCTTTTCACGTTTGCTTGGACTTCATTTTTGATACTTCTCAATTTTTGATATGGGACTTGTAATTTCTTTCTTTTTTTTATTTGAAGTTATTTTGCTTTGGGAAGAAACTCAGAGGGTCTATTTTAATTATTGATTTTTATTTTTTATTATTATTATTATTATTTTTTTTTTTTTACACAAATTCTCTGAAAAGAACAAAAAAGCTTTAAGCAACGCCTCTGCCTTGTCTGCAATATGGCGTGTAATGCTTCCTTTAAGGATTTTATAATAGTGTGTTAGGTATCACAGGAGGAGCAGCGACGTCGCTTTTCCTCCTGTTCAAAACAGCGAAACCAGAACGCACCGGTCGCAATACAGAGGCGTGTCCGCTAAACCGTTAGCCGTTCAATACCGATCGTTTCTAGCACACATACGGCGCAGGACGATGGGACGCAGTGCTGCTGTCTTTGGACGCTGTTACCATCCGAGCATCTGGACTGGACAGATTATCTTTCGGGTCTGAAATCATGGTGTCTCCTAAAAACATGTTTAAAATTCCTTTGTCTTCCTAATTTTTTATTTTTTTTTTTCAAATAGGATGTTGGAATAATTTTTATTATGATTATTATTATTATTATTATTAGTTTTTTTACAAAATGACTGGATTATTTGATATTCTTCCATTAGCCGTGGCCTTACTATAACAACACATTTAGTTCAAGTGCTGTTCACACCTTAAGACCGTGGCCTGTGACTATAAACTCTTGAGCTCAGCCTTGTGTTGTTGTTGTTGTTTTTTTTTTTTATTCATTAACAAGTCTGTTTAAAGTTCAGACTTGACGCCCTTAACTTCTGCATGTGGTCAAAACTTTTCGATGCCCTCACATTAACATACCCAAAGATGTTGTAGTTGTTCCCGTGTGTGGAATTAACGGAAGAGTGTGTTGGCAGCCGTGGCCTATCGTACACCAAAAAAAAAAAAAGGTCGAGCTTTACTTTTGTCGTCACTTATCGATGTGTTCCTCGTGGCCTTGCTAACACACTAATGTATCTGAAGATTATTAATGCCAGCTAGGAGAAACTAACGAATCAGCTTGCTGTAGTAGTTTTGTACAGTAGATTAACTTGCGTGGAGCGTCACTATGCTTCCTTTTGCTAAAAGCGTTTGTATTTCATCGCGCCCGCGTCTGCGCATCGTAGCCTAGCGGCTGTGCTATCTGTTTCCCCAGTGATCCGGTGTGTGGTGATGAGACTAGAGTAGTGTCCAGTAGACGTTTAATGCCCTTTTAGATGTACATTTTGTTGTTCAAAGATGTATGCATACAGCAATATTGTATAGGTTCTGTGTCTCAGTCTGTGGGAGTAAGCACTGATTTTCACCAGCCTGATCCACTTGGAGTGGTTCTGATCAACAGCACGTGCGTCTGGAGTTCACTTTTCCTATCACTTTACTGTAGACTAATATGCCGTGTGATTCTTATTTTTTTTTATAGAATAATAAAACGACTTTCCTGCTCGATTAGCGAACGCTGAAGGACAGTCTTTAAAACCAATAGAAATGTTTTCAGAGCTTTGTGTTTAGAACTAGCAAAGAGAATGCTCGCCAGTTGTGCTGTTTGTCCGGCGTTCTTCCCTTTTTCCATTGACTTTTTTTTTTTACTAAAATGAAAAGTAGCTTTAAAGTCTAATATTGTATTTTTTTAAATTATTAATGAACTCGCCTCCTCGTTTAGTGAGGCGTCACCGTTGAAGTGCTTTAAGGCCCGCTTGCTTCCAAGTGAAAAGGAAAAAAAATAAAAAATCCCCATAGTATTTGAATTGTACTTAAGAAATGAGAAACGGCCGTCGATCCTGTTTTGTTTTTCAGCTGCTTGAGAATGTCGAGTTCATCCTGTGTAAACATGTTCTGGAATAGCTCCAAGTCTCGATTCGCAGTGCTCACCTGAAGCAGTGGCAGCAAGTTTAATTTTTATTGCTCTACAAACAGGTATATATGACAATCCTAGCTGTTTGTTTGTTTTTTTTTTTTTTTTTTTTTTTACTCTTTACATTGTTTTGCTGCGGAGCTTTTAGAATGAAGGAATTTTCTAGAAAGGATTTCAGCTGATCTGGGTGTGCTTTACATTACTTACCAAGTTGAAGCATGAATAATCTGGCAACGCATTTTTTACTTCTATTCATTAAGTTGCATCTGTGTGTCTCTGCGAGCTCGGACGTATAGGGATACACGCATACGTGTGATTTAACAACATGGCAGTGAAACGTTCCAACCCCATTTCATCCCACCTTCAGTTCCGTTTCCTCAGCACTGGATGTGACCAAGCTCTGAATATCCGCCCAGTTTATTATTTCTGTCTCTGACGCTGTATAGTCCAGTGCTAACGTTATTCACGTCATCTCACTTCATGTTCCAGGTTTTCTTTGGCTCTTCCAAATGCAGCTGTTTTTTATGAGCGCTGATGGATGTGTGCGCGTGTGTTTTTGTCCTCTGATATGCCAAATGACTTTTTTAAAACTGACTTCCATGCACTGCCCAAGAAACATAGCACCAGAGGCAGCTTTAAGAAAAAAGAAAAAAAAAAAACCCTTTCATTGTGTTAGATGAGCTGTAAGAGCAAGTTGAGCTTCTTTGCAGCACAAAATGTCCCTGCCCTGTCTTTCTCCCTCCCTCCACCTCTCTCTCCCTCCCTCCACCTGTCTCTCTCTCTCTCATGCTTCCTCCTTCCACCTGTCTCTCTCTCATGCTTCCTCCCTCCCCCTGTCTCTCCCTCCCCGTCTCTCCGTCCTGCTGTCTCTCTCTCTCCCTCCCTCTCTCGGTCTCTCCCTCTCTCCACCTGTCTCTCTCTCCTTCTCTCTGTGTTTCTCTCTCCCTCCCTCCCTCCCTCCCTCCACCTGTCTCTCTCTCCTTCTGTGTTTCACTCTCTCCCTCACTCTGTGTCTCTCTCTGTCCCTCACCTGTTCGCTCTCTCTCACTCTCTCTCTCATGCTTCCTCCCTCCCCCTGTCTCTCCCTCCTTCTCTCTGTCTCTCTCTCCCTCCCTCTCTATGTCTCTCTCTCTGCCTCCCTTGTTCTCTCTCCCTCCCTCCGTCCACCTGTGTCTCTCTCTCCTTCTGTGTCTCTCTCTGTCCCTCCCCTGTTCTCTCTCTCTCTCTCTCTCTCTCTCTCCCCTTTCAGTTGGAATAGACCACGGACAGACTGCACACCTTGTTTCCCTTCATCTCTTTGTGGGTTTGCTCTGTGATACTTTTGCACTTATTCATTGTACCTGCAAAGAATCTCATTTCTCATGTTCCTTCTTGCTGAATGTTGTGTACCCGATTCTACAGTTGTGTCTGTGCGCGTGTGTGAAAGCCTAGCTTATATCTGCATATTACTCACCTTCTTCCACGAGTACAAGCCCCGTCTCTCTGAGTGTGTTGTTCTAGTGATAATAAGCCGAGGTGTCAATATGGTAGTGGTATCAGTCCTGCCAGTAGGATCCTGTGCCGTCTGTGATATTTTAGCAATAACACGAATCATGGGGCAGTCTTTATTTTTGTATGTAGAACATTAGTTTCAGTTGTCTGTCTGTCTGTCTGTTCTTTTTTGTGCATATTGCACCTGCTCAGTTTAAAATGTCATTAAAGGAATAAAACAACTTGCAATATTGGCATCAAAATCAAGAAATAAAAAAAAAAAACTGAGAAATATAATTTTTGTATTTTCTTTGCTTTATGAATGAGTCCTTTTCTACCTGATTTGGAAATTTTTTGAAAAAAGTGTTCATCTTCAACCAGATGTTAAATCTGATGAATTTCCCACAGTGACACGAGTTGCAGCTTAATCCACATCTGTTTAGATGGTTTTCAGCCTGCTAGTCACTCAGGATCCTACACACACACACTCAATCACACACACAAGCTGTTATCCTCACCAGTGCACTGACTCATGGGTAATGTCACTGCTGCCTTGTCTGGGTGCCATCCTAATCCTTTACTCTTTACCTCCTCTCCACTAAGGCCATTAAAAGCCATATTTTGCTCCTTTTGATTACTGCAGCGCAAAGGAAAGTATTCCACACAAGCACATGAGCGGCACTAAGCGTTCCACAGACTCCCAGAAACGTTTCCATTTAGCTGCCCAAACATTTTATTGGGTTGCTCTGTGTCTGTGTGCGTGCGTGCTTTGTGTGTGTGCGTGTGTAGACGAGAGCATCCAATTCAGAGCGCTTAAAAGCTTTATTTAATCCTTTGCCCTTCAGAAGGTAGCCATTTCACTTTCCTGCATCTACTCTTGATAGATAGGAGGAAAAAAAAGTCATACTGACAAATCGCATGTTATACAATCCCCTCTGAAAGTATTGGAACAGCGAGACTAATTCAGATTTTTTCTCTCTCTCATCCCCCACAAGTACTGTAGATGCAAGTTTCAGGAAATGAAAGCTGAAATTCTGATCTGTCGCCCCTGCCTGATGTTCATCTTTCGAGCTCGAACCCAAATGCCTTCAGTTTGTAGCAAAGACAAAATAATTGGCCTTGCTGTTCGCATACTTTTGGAGAGGACTGGATATCAGTCTGTAAATATCGGTTTTCTCTCACTGAATGTTACGAAGGTCTGCAAAAGAAAATGGACCTGTTAATGCTCCAGTCAGGCTATTTTAAATTTTTTTAAAAGGTGTGGACATGATCAAACTGTCCAGAGTCACGCAGGCTGTCTATCTGCTATGTCTTCTTGGCTTGGAAGAAATAAGAATATGCGAATCTTGAAAGCATGGTTCTTGTATTCGAACGCTCGGGCTGGATAAACATATCCGAGACGGGCTTTACGTGTAATCAAGCTTTTATTATATTCAGCGTTCATCAGCAGGAAGAACCATACATGAGCAATTCCACTGTGTTGAATGTATGAAGTAATGCGGTGTGTTTCAAACATACATTTAGTGAACGAAGAAAATCGAATGTATTTCATTGAGAAATCATACAAAGTGCTACATTTTCCGTTGGGAGGAAAAGGCCCAGGTGTGAGTCACAGGCCTTGGCTTGATGTTTTTCGTGTTTTTCACAGGTGAGAAAAGTCTCATGAGAAGATAAGAAAAGACGGCAGATCAAATAAATGTACAATCTGTACAGGTTCAAAGAACACCCATTATTTATATAAAGAATCTCCCGTGTACCTGTGGGAGAGAAACACTCTCGATGCGGTGCTTTTACTGACGAACCCCATCGACACAGAACAAAGAGCATCAGCAGTGTATTTACACATTTCTACATATTTGTGTGGCAATGACGATAGATTGTAGTTACGGAGGTTTACAGGCTTGCCAGGATGAGTCCGAATATTTACATATTCACAGATTTCTTTTTTTTTTTTTTCCCCCCCCTCGATGTGACAAATGGCCGTGTGGCTAATATCATGTACACAGAACTTCAAGCTGACCTCTGGGTATGTTCGTTTGTCATCATGCTGAAGGACTGCACGCGGTGCAGCTCTGCTGGAGGTCTGTACGATCTCCGAAAGCGTCAGCTGTGAGTTTTCTCTGAGCATCTGGATAACCTCAGGCCCTTTCAGCCGGTGTGTGCCACAAAACGTAAAATCACAGCTAGTGAGGAAAGTTTAAAGCTGCAGTACTTATTCTTTACACCTGAACTCAAATGAAATCATCTGCATTGTTATTTTTCTCTCTGTGTGTATGGAGTTACTTTATCAGAGTGTTATCTAGTTTATTCATCCACTGGAGCTGAGGAAAGTATTATGACTTTCTCCACATAACAAATCCCAGTAAGGTGCAATACTACATTACACTACATAGAGCATAAAACTGTACTGATGAACAGATAAATGAGCTCCTTAATGATCCTCCTCTCTCTCTCTCTCTCTCTCTCTCTCTCACTCTCTCTTACTCACTCACTCTCACTCTCCTTCTCTGTCTCTCACTCTATCATTCTCTCTCTCTCACTTTCTCTCTCATTCTCTCTCTCTCCTTCTCTGTCTCTATCGCTCTCTCTCTCTCGCTCACACTCTCTCTATCTTACTCTTTCTCTTACTTACTCTCACTCTCCTTCTCTCTCTCATTCTCTCTCTCCCTCCCTCTCCCTCTCTCTCATTCTCTCTCTCGCTCTCCATCTTTGTCTCTCTCTCATTCTGTCTGACTCACTCTCTCTCCCTTTCCCTCACTCTCTGTCTCTTTCTCACTCTCCTTTTCTGTCTCTCTCTTACTTTCTCTCTCTCTCACACACTCTCTCTTACTCTCTCTCTCTCACTCTCTCTCTTACTCTCTCTCACTCTCCTTCTCTGTCTCTCACTCACTCTCTCTTACTCACTCACTCTCACTCTCCTTCTCTGTCTTTCTCTCTCTCTCACTCTCTTTCTCTCTCTTACTCTCTCTCACTCTCTCTCTTACTCGCTCACTCTCATTCTCTGTCTCTCTCTCTTACTCTCACTCTCCTCTGTCTCTCTCACTCTCTCTCTTATTCTCTCTCTTACTCTCTCTCTTACTCTTACTCACTCTCACTCTCCTTCTGTCTCTCTCTCACTCTCACTCTCCTTCTCTGTCTCTCTCACTCTCTTTCTATCTTATTCTCTCTCTCTTGCTCTGTCTCTATCTCTGTCTCTTTCTCTCTCTCTCTCACTCTCTTACTCTCTCTCTCTTATTCTCTCTCTCTCTCTCTCTCTCTCTCTCTCTCTCTCTCTCTCTCTTTCTGTATGATTGTAGATGGGCCAGGATCAGTCCATCAATGCCTGTGTTTCATTAAAGGCCAATGCACGAGTCAGTGGCCTAATGCAGACTAAAGTGACTCTCAAGCGATGCACAGTCATGCTCTATTTGATGTGTCTGTGTACTCATCAGTGACATGGATTTCAAATTTAAACACTTTTAACACGAGTCTCTCAATGTTCCTACCCACTAGTGCATGCAGACTTAATGTCTCATATATCAGTGAGCGGTTTCGTTTTCAGCTAATACTCATAGGAAAAGTCCGGAGTTAGAAAACGAGCTGCCTGGATTGAGAGTAATACAAAGAAAGAGGCTCCTGTTCAGAAACATTATAAATAAGTAGGCAACTGTTTTTCCTCATGTACCAATTTTTGAAATCTTTGAAGGAAACATGACAGAGAAGATGATCATGAAAGGAATCCAGCAGTTTGAAAATTCTCCGATTGAACCCACAAGCACAAACCTACTTCTTTTCACTCTGCTATGCTTGTGCTGATCCACGGACACTGCTGTACGTCAACCTGGTGAGCGTCCCGCTGGACTGCGTATTCTCCTTCCCTCCTGCTCCAGCGCATCCCAGAGTTCCAAGTGCTCCTCCTCCTCCTCCTCCTCCTCCGGCGCTGAGGCGCCTGCTGCCCCGGCCCTCTCTGTCCACTTGCCCTGTGCAGCAGGAGAAGGTGGCTAGTATGCCTTGACGAAAGCGCTTATTCATAAAGCAGTAGATGATGGGGTTGACGCATGCTGAGGTGTACGAGAGCAGGTGGATGAAGGAGATGGGGGCTCCAGAGAGCAGGCGGTCAGCCGAGCGCTTGTCAAACGCCCGCCATGCGTTCGCCGCAAACACGGGTGTCCAGCAGAGGAAGAAGAGCACCACGATAACCAACAGCATGCGGATCACGCGCTTCTTTGCCATCAGGTTGGCTGTAGGGCTATTGCTGTATACACGGTTCAGCTTGGGTTTGCTGCTGGAAGCAAGTAGTGTCGATTGCTGATTGGTGGATGCATCTGAGCGCTTCTTCTTGGAGGGTTGAAGATAACAGCCATCACACTCGCTGGGCTTCAGGCTACCTGTGCTGCTTTGTCTCTCTGAGAAACATACAGGAGATGTACAAAAAAAACGGCACATTATAAACAAGTTTATATTTTTAGCAGTTGAAAAAAATCAAATGAAATCATTTAAAAAAGATTGCTTGGTTTTAGCTGATACTAGAAAAGAGATCAAAATTGTTATTGCCCTTTTATGAAAAATGTTATACTTTTATTTATAGATATGGAGGTGGGGGTTCGGGGGGGGGGGGATTGTTTCAAAAAATATGTAAAACATCATTAAATGGAATTTTGGTTAAATATTTCAAAATATACTTTAAATACAATTTTAGGCTAATTTAATTTCAGAAAAGCCAAAGACTTATTGTTTTTTTTAAATAAATAAATAAACATACAGTACTGTGCAATAGTTTTAAGCACATGCAATGAAATGCTGTAGAGCAAAGATGCCTTCAAACATAACGAAATGAAATGTTTCTACATAAAAAAAAAAACCTGTAAAAATCAGTGAGTAGTATTAAATGAAACAAAGTCAATATTTGGTGCAAGAAAAAAAATAAAAATGGTAGTCTGTGGTACAATTAGCAATAAACAACAAATCAACAAATTAACTTTTAACTTTTCACTGTCAACAAATTAACTTTTCACCCCGGCTACAAAAAACTTCACTTTCTAGTTTCACATTGATGGCCAGAATAAAATGTGTGTGAATGTACAAAAATAACACTGCTAATGTTAAAGCAATGTGAATCATGCAGTATATCAAATGTAATATTAAACTCTATGTATTAAAGAAATGACACCTGCAGGTGTATGAAAACTTGTAGTATAGATCACTTATATACACTCACTGAGCAGTTTAAAAGTAACACTGGTACACCCACGCATTCTTGCAATTATCTAGTCAGCCATTCATGTGGCAGCAGTGAAGTGCATTAAATCACACAGATACGGGCCAGCAGCTCCGGGTAATGTTCACATCAACCATCAGAATGGGGGAAATGTGATCTCGGTGATTTTGACTGTGGCATGATTGTTGATGCCAGATGGGCTGTTTGAGTATTTCTATAACTGATGATTTCCTGGAATTTCCACACACAACAGTCTCTAGATTTAACTCGGAATGGTGCATTAAATCTGAGGCTGCAGTGGGCACAGACTCACCAGAACTGGACAGTTGAAGACTGGAAAAACGTAGCCTGGTCTGATGAATCTCGATTATTTCTGAGGCACCACAGATGGTAGCGCCAGAATTTGGCATGAATCCATTTACCCAGTCTCCCTTGTCTCAACAAGAACCCATCTTCTTATGGCTTTTTCCAGCATGATAATGCACCCGGTCACATACAGTAGCAATAGTTCCTTCAAATCAAACTGATTTCATGATCATGACAAAGAGTTAAGTGTTCTTCAGTGATCATCCCAGTCACCGGATCTGAATCCAATAGAAGACCTTTGGGATGTGGTAGAGCGGGAGATTCACAGCATGAAAGTACACCTGAAAAATCTGCAGGAATTGTGTGACGTGATCATGTCAACATGGACCAGAATCTCACAGGAATGTTTCCAACATCTTGTGGAGTCCATGCCATGAAGAATTGAGTCTGTTTTGAGAGCAAAGGGCAGGCCCTACCCAGTATTAGTACAGTGTTCCTAATAAAGTGCATAGTGTGGATAGAGTGTATACTATTATACATTATTTACCGTACATATATGGGGGAAATGTGTAAAATACAGTACATATTCCATGAGGTTCAGTCAGAACATGCTGGAGTCCATTTTGCATTTATTTATTTATTTATTTATTTATTTACTAATCCTTTAATTTCAAATTATTTTATCGTTATATATGTTGTTTATAGTTTAATTTGACATCTGATATGTAAAAAAGGTGTGGAAAAGTCTGTATAATAGAGGCTTGTATATTAATGTATTAAAGAGATGTTTACCTCGGCTTGCCTTTCTGTTAGCCATTTCAAACTTGATTCCTCTGTACAGCTCGACAGAGATTAGCCCATATGCTGTCATCATCACAATTCCTGGCACCAGGATGAGGATCAATAACAGGAACACGTACCTGAGAAAAAGGAAAGTTGCCCAGCTCGGCGAATCAATACTTTCCAATACGCTTTCACTTTCTACAGGATAATGTTCCTAATGTTATGTCTGCAACACAAAGAGTATACAAGCAACATGATCCCTGCATAGAGGCTGCAGCTTCTGTAACTTCATATCAAGATCAACCCACGAAAACCTGCGCACTCAGAGCTGAAGGTGTCAGTAAATGTTACCATGACTGCTGGATGATGTCGCTGGGCCAGATGTGGCGGCACATGTTGCCCGTGCTGTTGTTGGTGCGGCGGTAGGGCACGAGCGTGCTGGAGATTGGGTACGGCACCATGAGCAGGAAGGATAGCATCCACGTGGCACTGATCACCTTGGCGGCGTGAGATTTGGTCTGCCATGTGCGCGACGTTAGTGGATTGCAGATGGCGCTGTAGCGCTCCAGAGAGATGGCCACCAGGTTGAAGGTGGACACGCTTACTGAGATACCTAAGTGTGTTACAAATGTAAAGAAATGGCACTGTCATTTTAGCCTGCTTCAGTTCAGATTCAGTGAGTGAGCATGGGAATACAGAGGCATCTTAACCAGCATAGCTATTTCACTGCTAAATATATCAACACAAACAAAAAAAAAATGATATGCTGGTATGCTGCTCATGCACTCTGTGAACTTTAGCACCAAGAGTGTAAAGGCAAGAATACGATGTGAGAGACTGTTTTATTGAGAACGCTGGACAGCAGTAATCTAATTATTGATCTTATTCTGAATAAGACAATATTGTGAGTAAGGTGTTTACATGAGTTTCTTTTCAAATGTTCCTTACATGTTTTACATGTTATAGAACATAGATCGATTAAGGACACATGTCATTACGTCCCCACACCACGCTGTCCAACGTTCACTCCAGAATTTCACGTATCAACATACAGTTGGTCTTTGCTATGGTACTGTACACAGTGTTGGGTGTTTTTATTTTTCATTTTACAAAGTCTTTGAGTGCAGTTCATTATTTGTCATGCTATACGTGTAAATAGATGACTGCTTGAAGCCGTGGGCTGCGTCCGAAACCAAATACTTCTCTACTATATAGTAACTGACATACATGCATCTCGCCTACTATATAGTAGGTTAGTACATGGTTTGGGAAGCAGCGGTGCTCTCTTGTTTGCTGTATATGTGTCGCAGAATGTGTTGAAAACTCCCACACGACGTTAATAGTGTGATTAAGGTGTTTACATGTCTGTAACTCATGTCGATAATGCGACTAAAATAGGAGTACTCCACATGTCTTAATTCGATTTGTGTTTACTTCGAGTATGACTTTATTCAGATTAAGGTATTCAATAATCGCTGGGTACATGGTAGTTTTTTAATCTGAGCATTGTCTTAATCAGGTTAATATCGGATTATTGATGTCCATGAAAAACTACTGACTGATGAGATTTTACACTGAACCTATTTAGACCAGAGTGTTTTACTGCAAGTTTTAATAACCGTATGAGCTTATGTTAAAAGTATGCTGTACTCAGTATGTTAAGAGCCTCTGATGTTAGACATTACTTAGTTCAGGACTGGCCAGACACTGATCTAACTTGTTGTTCTTATGAATGATCGAAAAAATGATCTGTTAACTCTCAGCCATGACAGACCAACATGATTAAAACAATATGGCTGGTAAATCCAGGCTGCTTTATCATGAGCTAGCATCCTAATTTAGGGTATTCTAACCAAGTAAAGCATGAGGATAGTTGTTACGTGTACGTACAGTACAGCTGTTGAACTCCAAACAAGTCCATTCCGGCAAAACCGGAAGTGTGTTGTATTTGCAGTTCACCAAAATATTCTCATGATCTTTATCAATAGATTCATGAACGGAACTGATCACACAGATGCTGAGCAAGAACACAATGTACTAAAGGACAATAATTTGTTATTACTTAGCTATGATCCCTGAGAATCACCTCTAACCCCACTTGCTAAACCAACACACATAATGACAGAGATATTTCATCATCTGTGCAAAGGCCTCCTCAAGAAACTTATACAGCAGATTTCCTCCTTCCACAGACCCTTCATCCACCTTTGATTCATACAGCCTGTCAAACACCACTATTCCCAGAGAAACTACTGTAACTCTACACTGCAGTTACTCCAAGGATACAGAATACTTTATTACACCTGTGTCCAATACGTCCATAAGCGCTACCTACCCATGAAGTAGGTGGCCACTTTACAGATGCCGCTGCCAAAGACGAAGTTCTTCATCAGGTTGGGAATGAGGGTGAAGGGCATACAGAACACGCACAGCATCAGGTCACTCACTGCCAGAGAGAGCAGGAAGAGGTTGGTGACGGTTCGCATGCGCCGGTTCCTCACCAGGACTGCGATGATCAGGCTATTCCCCAAAACACTCAGCAGGAAGATGACACAGTAGAGAATGATCCGCACTGTCTGGTTTATATCTGTTATTCCAAACAGGACAAATATGAACTGTTGAAGAAATATGCATTTGTTTTCTATACCTTCTACAGGTTTATGTTTATGTTTATTATGGGGTAGATGAGGAACAATTTTTTCTCAACTTCTTCCCTCTACGTTTAAATGTACTGTATACACTCTTTACACCGGCATGTAAAATAATTAAACAATGAAAATAAATAAATTAAAAAAGCTTGTTTTAAAAGAGCACATGTAAAATAGGGTGCTAATGATACATTACTTATCACGTGTTTTGTTTTAGAGGATGACACATTTTATCTGCATGCAAAGAAAAGCATTTCCTCAAAGGTTCTTTCTTTATTTCTTCCTTTTTTTCTTTTTCTAAGGCTTGTTTAAAAGTGTTTTTACTTAGAACCTTCTCCAACGATTGTAAAATCTGCTGGCCATATGGTACTGACACCACTACTCATCAAATATGCTTTCATTTAAGGCATTATTAATCAACGCACAGTTTATTATTTTTATCTGCACACCAAGAAACACATATGAACCCTGGGTTCTTAGCTTGCTTAATTGGTTCTACATGTAACCCTCTTTCATAGAGAAAACTGTATAGAAACTGTATAGAAATTTTTAGAGAAACCTATATAGAAACCTGTATAGAAATTGTATGAAAACTGGATAGAAACTTTATAGAAACTGTATGGAAACTGTATGGAATCTGTATAGAAACCTGTGTAAAAATTGCATAGAAACTGTATAGGAAGCCTGTATACAAACTGTATAGAAGCTGTATAGAAACTGTATGGAAACTGTATGGAAACTGTATGGAAACTGTATAGAAACTGTATAGGAACTGTATAGAAACATGTATGGAAACATGTATAGGAACTGTATAGAAACTGTATGGAAAATGTATAGGAACTGTATGGAAACATGTATAGGAACTGTATGGAAACATGTATAGGAACTGTATAGAAACATGTATAGGAACTGTAGGGAAACATGTATAGAAACTGTATAGAAACATGTATAGGAACTGTATAGAAACATGTATAGGAACTGTAGGGAAACTGTATAGAAACATGTATAGGAACTGTATGGAAACATGTATAGGAACTGTATAGAAACATGTATAGGAACTGTATAGAAATATGTATAGGAACTGTAGGGAAACTGTATAGAAACATGTATAGGAACTGTATGGAAACATGTATAGGAACTTTATGGAAACATGTATAGGAACTTTATGGAAACATGTATAGGAACTGTATAGAAACATGTATAGGAACTTTATGGAAACATGTATAGGAACTGTATAGAAACATGTATAGGAACTGTAGGGAAATTGTATAGAAACATGCATAGGAACTGTATAGAAACATGTATAGGAACTGTATGGAAACTGTATAGAAACATGTATAGGAACTGTATAGAAACTGTATGGAAACATGTATGGAAACTGTATAGAAACATGTATAGGAACTGTATGGAAACATGTATAGGAACTGTATAGAAACATGTATAGGAACTGTATGGAAACTGTATAGAAACATGTATAGGAACTGTATAGAAACATGTATAGGAACTGTAGGGAAACTGTATAGAAACATGTATAGGAACTGTAGGGAAACTGTATGGAAACATGTATAGGAACTGTATAGAATCATGTATAGGAACTGTAAGGAAACTGTATAGAAACATGTATAGGAACTGTATAGAAACATGTATAGGAACTGTATAGAAACATGTATAGAAACTATATAGAGACATGTATAAGAACTGTATGGAAACATGTATAGAAGCATGTATGGGAACTGTATGGAAACTATAGAAACATGTATAGGAACTGTATAGAAACATGTATAGGAACTGTATGGAAACTGTATAGAAACATGTATAGGAACTATATAGAGACATGTATAAGAACTGTATGGAAACATGTATAGGAACTATATAGAGACATGTATAAGAACTGTATGGAAACATGTATAGGAACTGTATAGAAACATGTATAGGAACTGTAGGGAAACTGTATAGAAACATGTATAGGAACTGTAGGGAAACTGTATGGAAACATGTATAGGAACTGTATAGAAT
>JAFFST010054237.1:216056-226982 GCA_022414735.1 Noturus placidus
TGTAATCCTTGCTGGAGATGCTACCCCCGCGACCCGATTACGGATAAGCGGTTGAGGATGGATGGATGGATGGATGGTAAAGGTATACGTAGGTTTGTTATATGATTACTGAACAGGTCATCAGCCTCCCTGTACCTTGTTCAACACCTTATGTTATATGGGTTCTGAGCACAGTATGATATGCTGGTGTGACTGCTGTTGGGGATTTTACTGTTAGTGTCTTAAGAATGGTCCAGCATTACCACTATTGCTTGTACTATGGTGGTCCTTTATCGATGGGGTGGACCGAGGCAGACAAACTGTGCAGAGAAACAGATGGGGCAATGGGCAGAAACTGTATACTTAATTATATACAGTAAGTGACCAGCAGTGAGTAACTGGTAAATGACATATGGGTGTAAAACAAGGTGTGCACCTAATAAACCTGTAACAGAGTGAAGTACATTATCATCTAGTTTGATATACAACACTTCCAGAAAAGGCATATTGAGATGGGTTAGTGCTGGGTTAGTGGCAGTGTCAGTGTTGCCAAACTCCTCCCTCTGAAAATCTCTAGAACCACCCTCAAAAGTCTCCAGTTTTCACAAAAAGTCACCAAATATGAAAACAAAGTACATACAGTTATGCATATATGAATAATAACAAAAAAATCCCCACTCATATAGCACAGCTATATATAATAAAAAGTAAATGCGTGCTTACATTATCTTAAACAGGCCAAGAAGGGATTGGGATTGGGATTATCAGTAGATCACAATGCTAGAAATGTCATTTGATTAGTCTATTAAAAGACTCAAGGGTCCTTCACCAAGATCTGCGACAAGTTCACTGATAAAGTGGGGGGCAATAACATTTTTGAACAAAGGCAAAGCATTTGGTCCTGTGTAATTTGATGGCGACAGCATCTTTAAAATGTGTCCTGCATAAATCTGATGTGGTCAACACTGCTGATTGATCCATGTTCTGTGTAAAGTGCTAAGGGGCATTCAGTTTCCGCAATGGAGAGATTTCTAGGTGATGCAAATGAGTCCATATGCACTTGCCTCTGACTGGAAAAAGGCCTTGCACTTGTGATGTGCTTGGTGGTAGGTGAATGTTTATTTAGATCTGACGTCTTAGCATTAAGTATGACTTTGCAGTATTTGCAAAAAAGGTTTTGATGCATTTCCCATAACAGGCTGAAGAGAGTCTTTAAATGCAGGTTCTTGCAACCAGCCATTTCTGAAATGCTACTCATATTTTTTTTCTACGTCATGTGCGAACATGTGTGGCCAACCAGTGCAAGTGTTTAATTGCCCCAAATTATCACACACACACACATATATATATATATATATATATATATATATATATAATTTAAACATAGCCAAAATAGCTCCTGTTGCAAAACATTAATAGAAGTCGTAGCAACAATGAGAAAGTTGCAAAAATTGGTGACAAAATCCTCAAATTACCACCATTGCTGACGCCTCAGTCCAGCTCCTTGGGCTAAATCAACTCTACGTGACTGGCGTGAAGTTGACTTGACGTTGGACATTCAATATTCGCAAATTAATGGACCATCTTTAAAGTTTCAAATGCATTTGAATGAATTACAGTCATAAAACCACATGTAAAGTGTTCATCTAGGTGTCAGCTATAACGCACACATTTAGATTTTCGATATTTTTACAAATAAACTATCAAATCATGTAAAATTTGAGATGTATTTCGATACTGAATGTGCTCATTCACAACATATACCATAATTTAAAATGCAATAGCAGCTGAAGGGAATGACTTACAGCCACAAAACCACCTGCAAAGTGTTCATGTACATGTCATCTATATCACACCTCTTTTAGATTTTTAATATTTATTAAAACAAACTGTCAAATCATGTGTAAGTTATTGGCATGTATTTCACTACTGAATGGGCTCATGGACAGCATATATATATACCATAAATTCCAATACTGGTCATTTTAACCCCCTTTATGCATTTGTGTAGGTTTTTTGGTGTATGCATTGTAGGGTTAAATATCAAAAACCTAAAAGGTGTGCTTCATAGCTGACACCTAGATGAACACTTTACAGATGGTTTTATGACTGTAAGTCATTCTCTCCAATGCTATTGAGCTTTAAATTATGGCATATGTTATGAGTTTATCATATGTTATTATGTGTATGAGTCCATTCGGTAGTGAAATACATGGCAATTTTGACATTTACATAATTTGTGAATCTCGAACATCCAACATGAAGCCAACTTTAAGCCAGTCTCAGCACAGACTGTTTGAATTCACCTCAGGTGGAGGTGGAGGTTTTCACATGGACAGACTAAGATTTATTTAAAAAAAAAACAATGTTCGTATCAATATATTTATCCATAAAACCATTACTGTATACTAGAAAAAGCAAAAATGTGCGATGATAGTCCAGTTTACATGACATTAAATGGCCCGCAATCTTCATTAGCTTTAGTTTACTTGTTTGTAATGCCCACTGGATCATAAGTTGGTTACGCAGTGTTTTTTTTTTTTGGATGTTTTAAACGTCTTCTTTGATCAAAATCTGACGTTTTCATCTTAAATATATGACTTATTTGAACATTGAATTCAAAGTCTATATATGACCACCAATTTGTTTGTAATGTGGTATATTTGACATTTTCAAAGGGTAAAAATAACTGAAAATATTAATCCATTTATGAAAAAATTAACCCAGCGTTTTTCTAAATATAAAACCATCCTTAGGGTTGAAAAACAACCCATTTTAGTTTAACCCAAAATGTGTAATTTCCAATATTTACCCAGCTGTTAACAAACCCAATTGGATTGTTTTTAACCCAGTGTAAGAATGTATTTAATATGGTTGTAGATGATATAGTTTTAGCCTTATATCCTTTCCCAGGATACATTATCCAAATGTGTCTCTCTAAATGCCTGCAGTTTTCCATATCTGTTTCCTAGCTGGTGCTGATGATTTGTAAAATCAGCCAGGAAATATTTTTAATGCATGGGAATGAGTTGAAAATTACATTTCGTGTTGCAAAACATTTAATCATAACAACTACATAAGTACGCTTTAAGCTAACAGGAATATTAGAAAGCAGCAGGAGAATGAGATGCAGATAATTGACAGGTAAAAAAATGGAACAAAAATGCTTCCAGTTTGTAAGTGCCAAGCCATAATACATTATAGAAATTATGCCAGGAAGAGTATTCTTAAAGAAGAAGACACAATTAACAAATGAAAGTACAGATTTGTGTTTTACCTTTGAGCCATTTACAGTATTACCTAATTATTTTGGTGGTTAAGTAATGTAGTTTAATTATAAATATTTAGATTAAAGACTCTGCATACAAAGAGTGGAAAATTATCATGTAATTGTTTTCACACAAGGTTGAAATGATTTTATGTTTACTCAATAAACACGTGTTGATTAAATCTATAGCAAATATGTCAAAATTGGTATAAATTATAAAACAGATTAAAAGGCTGATCATTGCAAAAATGCATGTCGTGTTTGTTACCCATTTCCTAACAGGTGGCTCTAATGATATGAAATGAAATTGTATGAGGCAATTTGAAAATGAGCTTGAAATGCAATTGGATCCCTTGACAGACAAATCTTTTAATTAGACAGTCTCCACCCTTTATGCTTCCAGTATCATTGTAACATTATTAGCTCTTAGATAGTTTATGAAACATGATAATTTTAATAAGGTTTTGAAAAATAATCAATAAATCAATGTTTTCTTGGTCTCAACTAAGTATACAAAATCCTGAAAACGTAAATAAAAAGCTTTTTTAGGCTAGAATAGCCTGGTTTCTGAATAATCACTTTAAAAAGGCTAAAACAAAGGATCGGAATGTTTTAGCCTAAATCTTGTTTGAGGCTGCATAGATGCAATATCTATAAATAATATCTACAAAGCGGAGGCACCACTACTCGAACTAGAAGAGGCACATCTTCCATTTGTCTATAAAAAACATAGAGACTATAGAGACTGTATATATATACATACAGTACTGGCACTGTCCAGGGTGTACCCCGCCTTGTGCCCGATGCTTCTTGGGCTAGGCTCCAGGTTCTTGTAACCCTGATAAAGGAGTAAGCGGTAGAGGATGGATGGATGGATATATATACAGTATCTCACAAAAGTGAGTACACCCCTCACATTTGTGTAAATATTTGATGATATCTTTTCATGTGACAACACTGAAGAAATGACACTTTGCTACAATGTAAAGTAGTGAGTGTACAGCTTGTGTAACAGTGTAAATTTACTGTCCCCTCAAAATAACTCAACACACAGCCATTAATGTCTAAACCACTGGCAACAAAAGCGACTACACCCCTAAGTGAAAATGTCCAAATTGGGCCCAAAGTGTCAATATTTTGTGTGGCCACCATTATTTTCCAGCACTGCCTTAACCCTCTTGGGCATGGCGTTCAACAGAGCTTCACAGGTTGCCACTGGAGTCAGATTCCACTCCTCCATGACGACATCACAGAGCTGGTGGTTAGAGACCTTGTGCTCCTCCACCTTCCGTTTGAGGATGTCCCACAGATGCTCAATAGGGTTTAGGTCTGGAGACATGCTTGGCCAGTCCATCACCTTCACCCTCAGCTTCTTTAGCAAGGCAGTGGTCGTCTTGGAGGTGTGTTTGAGGTCGTTATCATGCTGGTATACTGCATACTGATCATGCTCTGCTTCAGTATGTCACAGTACATGTTGGCATTCATGGTTCCCTCAATGAACTGTAGCTCCCCAGTGCCGGCAGCACTCATGCAGCCCCAGACCATGACACTCCCACCACCATGTTTGACTGTAGGCAAGACACACTTGTTTTTGTACTCCTCACCTGGTTGCCACCACACACACTTGACACTATCTGATCTGAACCAAATAAGTTTTTCATTTTTCATGGTCTCATCAGACCACAGGACATGGTTCCAGTAATCCATGTCCTTAGTCTGCATGTCTTCAGCAAACTGTTTACGGTCTTTCTTGTACATCATCTTTAGAAGAGGCTTCCTTCTGGGATGACAGCCATGCAGACCATATGTAATAACAGTGGGACACCTCAATCATGGAATCACCGCGGTACATTCACATCAGTGCCACATACACTACAACATCACTAATATGTCAGTGCTGAAGCTGGGAATGATGCACTCAAATAATATCTGGTCAGTAGTAATCGGATTGTGGTTATAAATGGGGTACAGCAGGGCATAAGAACAGATGGACTAATCAGTATTTGTATATCTACAACGTGTCTCTACAGTATATACGTTGTAGACTTATCTGATAAAATGACCAATGAGTGCAGCTACAATGTGGATTATAACATGCCCACAGAGTGTACATCCAGAAGAGGTTCCCTTATGAGTCTAGTTCCTGTCACGGTTTCTTCCTCGTGTTGTCTCAGGGAATTTTTTCTTGCCACTGTCACCTTTGGCTTGCTCATTAGGGTGCTAAACCGAACTATACTTCCAGATTTGTATAAAGCATTTTTGTGACAATGCTGTAAATCTTGTAGTTGAAGTGTAGTTGTAGTTGAAGTATAACAGCAGAAAAGTGGAGAGGTGTGTGAAGTAAAGCCAGATCTGTGATTTTCACTTCAGTAGTTCCAGAGGTAGAAAACATGACCTATGATTACAAACGTTATTATATTTATCACTGAGTTACAATAGTTGTTTTAATAGTCACTTGATTTGAATGGGTTTAATACAAACCTCAGTAACTCAAAAATAATTAGCCTATAAATATTGCCAACTTGTACTTACTGTGCTCTGTTGGGGAACGCTCAGGAATAGAAATCTCTATGGCTCCAATAAATAGACAAGAATATGATTGTACATTTAAATAATGTTCATAAAATAAATCTGTACTGACTGGGGTTTATTTTACAGGGTTGAGAACGATGATTAGGCAAATACAGACAGGCCTACAAAGTAATATTGATAATATTTCTAATAAATATTACTGATCATTTTTAAGTCATGTCACAGAAATGATGTATGAGTATGAACAGGCGTATTCATCCATCCATCAATGTTCTATACCACTTATTCTACAGGGTCTTGGGGAACCTGGAGCCTATCCCAGGGAACTCGGGGTACTTGGTGGGGTACAATCCATCACTGGGCCCAATCACGTACACATTCACACACCCATTTATACACTACGGACACTTTGGACATGCCAATCAGCCTACCATGCATGTCTTTAGACTGAGGGAGGAAACCACAATTCCCGGAGGAAATCCACGCAGCACGGGGAGAACATACAAACTCCACACACACAACAGCGGGAATTGAACCCCCAACCCTGGAGGTGTGAGGCGAGCGTGCTAACCACTAACAGGCTAATTATTATTATTATTGTTGTTGTAATTAATGAGCTACATTCTGAATGATATGAGTGTGTATATGAAAGACGCTGGAGGTAGGAACCATGTTTCGGTGTCCTTGTTTCCCCGCGCGTGCGCTCGTCAGTTGCTAAGATACCGCGCTTCACATCTTTAGATGCTGCGCTACTGAATGACGCTAAACTAATCACTGAAGTTTCTGACGATTAATATGTATTAAGATGGACGAAGGAGCAGAGATATCTGTCACCATCGCTCAAGTTGTCCAGCGGCTCAGAGGAACTCATTTACACTCTCAGCTGGAGAAACAAGCCAGAGTGAGTAGGCTAGCTTAGCCTAGCTTAGTAGTGTGCACATCACTCCAGTGCTTATTGCTAGCTAGCTGTCAACAGTGATACAACAGATAGAACTATTCACTGAAATATGAATCCTTTTTTTTAAATTTATTACAGGAATGTTTACACAGGCCGGAGATAAAACTAGAAACCTTAAAAGAAGACGTCCGGAATTTCCTAAGAGGCTCAGGTACGCCGGATTTATCATCCGGGTTCTGCATGGACACTCACTACAAGAATGATGGAGAGACGCTGAGTCCCCCCCCCCCCGTGCCCCCCGTGTCCCCCGTGTCGTCTTAAGAATTACTTTATGAAGCTAATCCTTTTTCACTCTCTGTGTTAGGTTGGGAGAGGAAGTTGCAAAATGCAGTGTATAGAGAATTGCACATGTAAGTTGAAATCTATCTTACAAAAAAAATAAATAATGATTAGGTTTCCTCCCCCAGTCCAAAGACATGCATGTTAGGCTGATTGGCGTGTCTAAAGTGTCCGTAGTGTATGAATGTGTGTGTGAGAGTGTATGTGATTGTGCCCTGCGATGGGCTGGCACCCTGTCCAGGGTGTACCCCGCCTTGTGCCCGATGCCTCCTGGGATAGGCTCCAGGTTTCCCCGTGACCCTGATAAAGGAGTAAGCGGTTGAAGATGGATGGATGGATGGATAGTTACACCACACACTGTCAGAAATAAAGTAAACAAACCGAAGCTTTTTTTTTGTTGGTAGGGTGGAACCATCATGGCTATATCTTTACATCCCGTAGTATGTGTCGTGTATCTAGGTAAGATGCATGTGGTGTAGGTTTTATTCACATGGTTTATTTATTTTCCACATGAAGGATACACATTTAAGATACAAAAGTTGTACCCTTGATGGTACCACCCCAGCATCAAAAAGAACTCTCGCAGGAATTAAAAGTCGAACTCTGTCCCACAGAATTAGCATCCTCACGCGAGATAACGCATCACACTGGGTGGAGATGAAAAGATCACACCTTACATTGCTTCCCTCTTCCTCTCTCCTCACACCGTTAAACACACCCTAGGTCAATGTGCATTACATACAGTGGGGAAAAAAGTATTTGATCCCCTGTTGATTTTGTACGTTTGCTTACTAACAAAGAAATGATCAGTCTATAATTTTAATGGTAGGTTTATTTGAACAGTCAGAGACAGAAAAAAAAAAAAAAAAATCCAGAAAAACGCATGTCAAAAATGTTATAAATTGATTTGCATTTAAAAAGAACTGTCAATCTCATTTCTTTGATCATTTCTTTGTTAGTGGGCAAGCGTACAAAATCAGCAGGGGATCAAATACTTTTTTTACCTCAATGTAACATGTTTAATGTGAATAAGATGTTGACTATATATGATTTTTATCATTCAAAAGGTCTCAGTGCATCTGGCAATATGGTCTCATCAAAACCCTGGTCCTGGTGCACTCCCTGTCCTGCACATTTTATTTTATTACACACACACTTGAGCATTGGAAGAGCTGATTAGTTGAATGAGACACACTTTATGGCCAAACGGTAATGTGTATCTGATCCGCACACCTATATGTGGTTTATCTCTAAACTGTTACCACATTTTTGGAAGCGCACAATTGTTTAACATGACTTTGCATGCTGTAGTATTAAGATTTCACTTCACTGGAACTAAAAGGCCCAAACCTGTTTCAACATGTGCACAAAGTGAGGTCCATAAAGACATTGTTTACCAAAGTGGGAGAGGAAGAACTCGAGCGAGTGTCCTGCACAGAGCCCTGACCTCAACCCCACTGAACACCTTTTGGGACGAACTGCAACACCGCCTGTATGTCCATCATGTCCAACATCAGTACATAACCTCACTAATGCTCTTGTGGGAGAATGGGCACATATCCACGGCCATACTCCAAAATCTAGTGGAAAGCCTTCCCAGAAAAGTGGTGGTTATTATAACAGCAAAGGGGGCTAAATCTGGAATGGGGTGTTCAACAAGCACATATGGGTGTGATGGTCAGATGTCCACAAACATTTGGTCATATAATGTATGTTTAGTTTTTTCTTCTTGATACAACTCAATGTCAAGAAACCGTCAATCACATGCCTTTATGTAAATGATTTAACTGAAGGCAGCTCATTGGACCAAAGACTAACTACATTTACATTTACATTTTATTCATTTAGCAGACGCTTTTATCCAAAGCGACTTACAAGTGCACACTCACACACCAATGGTAGCAGAGCTTCCATGCAAGGTTCTAGCTTGCCATTGGGGGCAACTTAGGGTTCAGTGTCTTGCTCAAGGACACTTCGGCATGTGATCACCCGGGCCGGGATTCGAACCGCCAACCCCACGATTAGTGGATTAGTGGACAACCCTCTCTACAGACTGAGCCACAGCCACCCATAGCCACTAACTACAGGGATAGAGGCATTAGTTCAGAAAGTGCAGACTTCACCAATTTAAAGGTTTTATTTTCTTTTTCTCTCTCGTCTGATTAGTGAACTGGCAACATGGCATGTGTAAAAGAGGCTGTATCCTCAGTTAGTTGATAGATAGGCCATGTTAGTTGATAACAGGACCTTTATACAAACTTTTGCACTTGACTGCAAAGCGGTTCCTAGCTGCAGTCCTGCATTTTCTCTCCTCTGATTCAGCAAATTACCTTATGTCTTCATGTGTAGTATCATGAAGTATAAAATAAAAAGGGTAGTGGCTTTCTGGAACTGGAGCTATGAACCCCTTATATATAAAGTATAATATGGTTCCTTTCCTAATGTTATTAACAGACAGAATCATATCTTATCCAGCCAGAGTGTGTAGTGTTCATGATTTTTTGAAGATAGGATAGTTATTCTTGGAAATTTTGGAGTTTCCTAGAAACACACACAGTATGAAAATGTTGAGTGTTTTCCTTCTGTAGCTAATTTATGTCTGTTTATACTCCTGGACTGTCACTGAGGGTTTAAGTATGACAGGAGATGACAAGTTGTTTCGTCGGCGCACACGGCAAAGGAGCTTTTTTAAAACAGGGACAGACCTTTTACATATTTTTTTCATCCATCTACAAAACACTTAAAATGCAGTATTATTATTAAGCTAATTGTAATTTGATTTATGTTTAATTAGAGTACATTGCAGGAAATGCCAGCTGCCTGCTAACTATCAAAATCTGGATGATTTTTAGAGGACTAAACTTTGTACAGCGAGTACACTATGTGCCTAAAAGTTTGTGGACACCTGACCAATGCACCCACATGTGGTTCTCCTCAGACTTTTACCACATGGTTGGAAGCACACAATTGTCTAGAATATCTTTGTATGCTGTAGAATTAAGATTTCCTTTCACTGGAACTAAGAGGCCAAATCATGTTCCAGCATGTCGATGCCCGTATCCACACAGCGAGCTCCAAGAAGACATGGTTTTCTCTTGTGTTAGTGCACAAATGTTGTTGAAAATTGCCTAGAATTACAATCATTCACTCATCTTCAGCTCCCAGGGTTGACTGGGAATATGCACACAATGAATAGGACATCAGTCCATCACAGGATTGTGATTACAGTACAATTATCATTTAAAAATGTGTTTATAGTCAAAAGGAATAAAAACTGAATCTTTAGAATTTCTTTATAAAAAGTTTTAGTGTAATCGTTTTAAAAGCCTTTATTTTTATGTTTTTTGTGTGTGTTGATTGGGTGTGTGTCTGGGTGCAGTCAGAAACGGAAAGTGTGTATTCTCTTGTTAACTGTACTCGTTCATTAGGATATCTTTCTCCATTTATATGCTCATTTTCTTGTGGCACAGTGTTGGTCTTCAATGTTTACCCCAGTGAAGCATAAATAGCTGTGAATCTAGCAGCTGGTTTGTTTATTCCCTGACAGGTGGTAAGTTAGGCTTAATAAATCTAATGGTGTGACCACCCACAAGTCCCCCAAAATCAAAGACTTATCCTACAGTATTTCCCTAACACTCATCTGGAAATAAACACACAGGCTTACAGATTTCACATATAGTTAACAGGAGAATATTGATGGTTCCTATGTACAGTGGTCTGCAAAAGTTTGGGCAACCTTGTTTATTTCAATGATTTTCCTTCATAAATCATTGGTTCTTAGGATTAAAAAAAATCAGTTAAATATATCATATAGGAGACAAACACAGTGTTATTTGAGAAGTGAAACGAACTTTATACCATTTACAGGAAGTGTGCAATAATTGTTTGAACAAAATTAGGCATGTGCATA
>JAFFST010054237.1:239830-258247 GCA_022414735.1 Noturus placidus
TTGGATTTTTTTTCACCTTTAATAATAAACACCTTCATTTACAAATTGCATTTTGTGTTTACTTGTGTTGTCCTCGACTATTGTTTAAATTGGTTTGATATTCCGAAACACTTAAGTGTGACAAACATGCAAAGGAACAGGAAATGAGGAAGGGGGCAAACACTTTTTCACACCACTGTACATGCACACTGTTTCTATGCTATGGTCAAAGCATAATGTTGTGTAGGCAGGAATGAAGGAACGCTTTAAATTATGTAACCGTAAACCAATAAACACTATAAATCATATCATATTACTGCACATGCTAAATGGAATATGGGTTGCATCTTGTGAAATAAATAATGTAGCTCATTAATGGACAATACAGTCATGTGAAAAATAAGTAAACCCCATGGAAATAGTTGGTTTTGTTGTCAAATTTGGACATTACCTATTACTAAAGGTGATACACTCTTAGACATGACACATACAATTTACATTTTGTAGTCATACTACATTTATCACATCTTCAAATCCATAAAATTAGAGTCAGGTGTTCAAGATTGGGTGCCAGTGATTAGAACCTGCTTAAGGAATGCAGGTGGAACCTGTCTTATTTATACACCTCTCATATCTAGCGTCTCATGTTCCCTTTGCTATTGAGGTGTGTGATGTCATCATACCAAGATCTAAAGAGTTCTGTAAGGCCTTCATAAAAAAAAGGTTGTGGATGCCTATGTGTCTGGCAAGAGATTTAAAAAGATCTCCAAATTATTTGAAATACATCATTCCACTGTAAAGGAAAATCATCTACAAATGGTGGAGATTTCAAACAACTGCCAATTTGTCCAGGACTGGCTGGCCCAGCAAATTCAGCCTAAGAGCAGACCGTCTGATGCAAAAAGAAGTCTCCAAGAACCGCAAAATTTCATCACAGGATCTGCCAGTGAGTCTCGCAGCTGTTGGTGTCAAAGTGCATGCTTCTACAATCAGAAAGAGTTTGCACAAATTTGACCTGCATGGGAGGCGAGCCAGGAAAAAGCCTTTGCTTTTTCTACAGTGTAAAGACTACAGTTTGCCGATGAACATATAGGTAAAGACCATGCCTTGGAATAATGTGCTCTGGAAAGACAACTCAAAGATAGAGTTGTTTGGCCACAGATCAAAGACAGCTTTTCAGGAGAAGCACCTCATTCCAACTGTGAAGCACGGTGGTGGAAATATTATGGCTTGGGGTTGCTTCACTGCCTCAGCGACTGGACAGCTTGCATTTCTTGATGCAACTATGAATTCTCATCATATAAAAAGAGTGCTTGAGGATAAAGTGAGGCCACCTGTTTGAAAGTTGAAGTTGAACCCAAAGCAGGTTAAACAGGGTAATAAGTGTGTGTGTTTGTGTGTGTGTGGGGGGCGGTACTTGTTAGAAAAATCTCAAACATCTACAACTGAAAGAATATTGCATGGAAGAGTGGTCAAAAGTAACAGCAAGGTGATGTCAGAGACTCAGAGTCTGCTATAGGGGGCAGTACTAGATTGTGAGGCCAAGGGTGTACTTAATTTTTCCACACAAGAACCTCACATCTATTGATATTTCTATTAAATAAATAATTGAAAAAAAGTTAATTTCCCTTGTGGGTTTGTTTAATTATATCAACTTTATTAATTAACTGTTTCAAAGAGGATCAAATGTTTGCTTGTCCAAATATATGTATAAAAGAAGCCAACAATTTCCATGGGGTGTATTTAGTTTTTATCATGACTGTATATGCCCAATTGACTTCTTTTGAAGATGTTGATTAGTCTGAAGAACCCCAATCACGATTGTAGCGAGGGGCTCACAGCCAGGAGCCACTGGGGACTTATTCAGATCTCCCTCAATGCCCGTGATATCCCACAGATGGTGAGGGTTTTTATTTCCTCATTTTTCCTTCAAATTGCTAACTTTTTTCACACAGTGATCAGAATACATCTTCCTTAACTGCACAAAGCAGAAAACTCATGTCCTGTATCTGTTTTTAGAGAGAGGCTTATCCAGAACTGAGCCTGAACTGCGGCCAACTTGGAATAGACGATCATGCGCATGTCCCCCCAGGTACGCCGTTAATCCGCCCATCCATCTGCGACTGGCTTGTCATCTAACTTCTTTTGACCTGAATCCATCCAGTTCTTTGTCTCGTAAAGCATAGTCATTTAAACCATGTCCTTGACATCACAGCACGAAATGAAAAACAGGCTCTTAGCTCTTTCGAAATGCAGCATGCATTATTTTTAGCATATATTTAACAATACTTCATCAAAACAATAGTTTGAAAAAACAAGAATTCATTCTAGTGGTTGCTTGTTATTTTTGTAAATCCCCTAATTCTTATAGGACACCTAAAGAGATATTGAGTATTTGGTAGCTGGACTGCAGTTACTGTAGGACTTTATGATGATATTATTTATTAAAACAAACAGTGACCCTTAGTAAATGATTTCTGTGAAATTACAAGTAAAGGCCAGAGAATAAAAACTTCTATGGACAGTATTACAAGTTTATACTGATTCCTGGTGGTTTTATCCAAGAATTAAAAGCATGGAATATTAACAAAAAGATCACTTCCTGTATATTACAGTAGTTAGATGATAATGCCTACAGTATTTCTACTCAATCACACAAACTGCTTACTGTTTACTCTTTTTCTCATCTTCACACAGATTTGTTTGAAAATGAACACCTTCGTATTGGAAAGAAAGGTAAAAGAACCCGAAATAAACAAACACAAGGATTACATAAATCTGTGTGTGCAGTTTCTAAGTGGCTCTTTGCTTAATAGCTGGTGGATGTCAGTATTTTGCTGAGAGTATTTGTGTAATGTCCGTCGTCCCGGTTTTAACTGTACATGACACAGCTGGTTACCTGCTATTTTGTAAAGAGATCAAACAGATATGTTTATTTAAAAAAATTTTTTTTTTTACCAATCCTCTTTAGACATACACATGTGCATCACACTTGTACACAACTCTCTCTCTCTCACTCTCTCTCTCTCTCTCTCTCGCTCTCTCTCTCTTCTCTAACATACTCGTTCATTTCTTAAATACACAAGAACAACATACACATACCTTCAGCTCTCTCATGCAGACATCTTATTAATAATACAGAGGAGGAAGAGTGACTGTGTGTTTATACTGGTTCATCCTGTGGTTCATACAGTCCATGAAAGTGAAGTGTATAGATTAACTTTATAGCTCTCACGTACCGTTTTTAAGAGTGTATGTATATGAGTGTTTTTCTGTGTGTTAGTGTTGAGTGAGCAAGACAGCATATCCGCTCAGCACTACAGCAGACAGGGATGTCCCACTGGCCTTCGAGCTCAGCTATGGGCTCTGATCCTCAATGCCACTAATGAACCAGAGGTAACACATATTTCTTGCTACAGGTTTCCCTATGCAGTTAAGCTCATGGTTAATAATCTAAGCAAATGTAACCACTGACAAAAACTACAGAGAGTGCCTTTGATATAAGTAATATGGAGATATACAGGTACATACACTACCAGTCAAAACGTTTTGAACACTCTATAGTTTATTGTTAGTTAAATAACGCCATTTTGAATACTCTAAATTAAATAAAGGAATAGTTAGGTCTATCAGTAAATGTTTATTACTAATTGCTTATTGAAGATACATTTTAGAAATTACTTTATTTTATTGGAACAATCTAGAATCTAATATAATCAGAAAGGACATTGTCTTTTTATCTGTAGGTTTATTGGGTTTACCAAGTATGCTTGCGTTTAATGAAGGATCCCATTAGGATCTGAGAAAGACCAGTTAATTCCATACTGATTTAAGTTTCTTTTAAATGCTATTCCACATCATGGTCTGTGATAATAGTAGTGATCAAAACTATAATAAAACAAAAGAAATTCCAGGTGTTTCAAACATGTGTGGAATCAAAACGGAACTTTTCCCAGTTTTAGCACAAATGCTATACTTGGTGGAAACTAGACACCAATACTGAAACTTTGAGTATCAAGTGATGCTGATACCTATCCGGTTCTCTTTAAAAACCTACTAAACTTTACAAAGATTTTTTTAAACTGAAGTGCTTCACAAAAATCACTTGCATTCTAAATATAATTAATAATAAAGTTTAAAGTATAACAAAAATCAAATCAATCTTCACAGTAAACATTTCCTGCTCTGAAAAATGAATTTAGTTTAACAATTCCATTCCAATCTTTGAATTCCAAAATGCCATTTATTGCAGGATCCGATATTCAATGTCTTTTCTCTGATATCCGATCCACCATTTTCTGCTGGTATTGGTCCAATATTGATAACGGGTATCAGATCGATGCCATCTCTAGTGGAATCCTGACACTAATCATGGCCATGAGAACACCTTCCCCACAGTGAAGCATGGTGCTGGATCTATCATGTTGTGTGGATGCTTTTCTTCAACATGGACTGGGAAACTGGTCAGAGTTGAGGACCAAATACAGGTTCATCCCAGAAGAAAATCTTTACCAGTCTACAAGAGACTTGAATATGTAGCGGGGGGGGGGGGGGGGGGGGGGGGCGACTTATGCAGCCATCAAATGTCTGCTTAAAAAAGAAAACAGATGTCTGCTTAAAAAAGAAAACAAAACGAACCATTAATGTCTACAGCTCTCAGATATGGAAACAGTGACAGCACAGTTTTCTTAACTTACTTTTAAATATACATCACATTGAATTAACAGTAAGCTGCACACACACAAAAGACTTTTTCTAATATCTTAAGATCTTTGAGCTTTACAGTCTAAATCCAGACCTGTCTATTCTTATATTCAGGTGTGCAGTGATCTGACACATTTCCTGTTAATTATAGGAATGTTTAGCCTGGTTTGACATGCTCTGGCTGGTTTCCTCTTACAGTGTTTCATATCAGGTGACAAGACCTGTATTTGAGAGAACTCCTAAAACCATTAACTACTTTTAAGTGGAGATTTTTTTTTCCTTTAGTGAATAGCAGTGGTGTCCTGACATAAAGCAGACACTTGATGGCTGTAATTTATATGTCTGGATATGAGCAAATTGTACCGTCAGTTTTCCACATTTTGCTTTTTCAAGTTCATCCTTCATTTGCTGCCAAAGAAGAACAGGAAATGTTCTTTGTTACTTCCTGCTCCCTGCTTGTCTTTTATGCTTCAGCTAAGATAATAGATATCCTGATTACCTGTAATTCTCCTGACGTCGCAATACTTTTTAGTGTGCTATTATCTGCAATTATATGATTGACTTGTTAGAAAATTTATGTTAATCATAAAGTTGGCCTCCACATCTAATATTGAGTCATCTACATGTATGTGATTGGAAAGGTTGGCCAGTTATGTATAGGTGATTCTGTGTACTCTGGTTGTTTATTATTTATTTTTTTTATTGCTTTTGACAAAAAAGGGGGCAGCTTTAAAAGGTGGTAATGTTTGTCAGGGAATTGTGGGTAATGCTTTCAGCCACTTTGTTTTCTGACTTCACAATTCTTTCTAAAAAGACAAATCACAGCATCTTCAGGTTTAGCTTTATGGTATTCCATCATTCAGGTTCGATTCAATTATCTGCCTTTTCTTTCTTTTTGCTAGGACATCATGCATTATGAGCAACTGAAGGCAGCAGTCATCCACCATGACCTGCTGGTGGATAATCTAATATATAAGGTACACATGCAGCCACTCATACACGTTTGAGAAGGTTTACAAGGTGCAGTGTATGCAATAAAAATAGATTTTGTGGCTGCTTGATTTATATGACGTTTTAGGCGAATTGTAAATTTTTTTGTCTTTGCTTAAAGTAGGCCTTTTAAAGTTTCTTTATTAGGTTTAGAGTTCAACCAAGGACTGAAGTCTTGTGTTGTTCCAAGGTCACGTTTTGTTGAAATGGGTCTTTCAACGTATGAACGCAGATTAGATCTGGACAAAGGTTACAGTGCCTTCCACTAATATTGGCACCCATGGTAAATATGAGCATAGAAGGCTGTGAAAAATTGTCTTTATTGTTTAACCTTTTGATATTTTGTTAAAAATTCTCTGCTCTCATGGATATCATTGCAACAATTGCAAATACACACACACACACACACACACACAAAAACTTTGTTAAATATGGGTGTGGCGTAGATGTGGCAATCCCATTTATATGTAACATTTTTTAGTACACCTGGGTGACTAGGAACAGGAAATTGTTCAACCATGACTTCCTGTTTCACAGGGGTATAAGTATGAGGTAACACACAGGCAAAATTGCCTTAGTCATTCATAACAATGTGCTAGCACAAGGAATATAGGTGTGATGTGCAGCAAAATGTTGTTGAGCTTCACAAAATGGGAATTGGCTATAAGAAAATAGCACAAGCATTGAAAATGCCCATTTCCACCATCAGGGCAATAATTAAGAAGTTCCAGTCAACTGGAAATGTTATGAATCAACCTGGAATTGGACGTGTGTCTATATTGTCTCAACACACTGTGAAGAGGATGGTTAAAGTGGCCAAAAAATCTCCAAGGATCACAGCTGGAGAATTGCAGAAGTTAGTTGTATCTTGAGGTCAGAAATTCTCCAAAATTACAATCCAAAGTCACCTCCATCACCACAAGTTGTCTGGAAGGGTTTCAAGAAAAAAGCCTCTACTCTCATCCAAAAACAAACTCGAGCATCTTCAGTTTGGGATCGGGTTCTATGGTCAGATGAAACCAAAATAGAGCTTTTGGCAATAAACACCAGAGCTGGATCCGGCGCACACACAGAGGTAGCCATATGGAAAAGTACCTCATGCCTACAGTTAAATATGGTGTTGGCTCTTTAATGTTTTGGGGCTGTTTTCTGCCAGAGGACCTGGCCATCTTGTTAGGATACATGGCATCATGGACTCTATCAAATATCAACAGATATTAAATTGAACCCATGACTTCCTCTGCCAGAAAGCTTAAAATGGGCCTTGGTTGCATCTTCCAGCAGGACAATGATCCAAAATATACATCAAAATCAACACAAAAATGGTTTACTGACCACAAAATCAAGGTCCTGCCATGGCCATCCCAGTCCCCTGACTTGAAACACATAGAAAACTGTGTGGTGAACTGAGGAGGAGAGTCCACCAGCGTGGACCTAGAAATGTGAAGGATCTGGAGAGATTCTGTATGGAGGAATGGTCTCAGATTCCTTGCCATGTATCCTCCAGCCTCATCAGGCATTATAGGAGAAGACTCAGAGCTGTTATTTTTGCAAATGGAGGTAGCAAAAATATTGATTGACTAAAAGAGTGCCAATAATTGTTGCACATATATATTTAACAAAGATTTATTTTTTGATAAACCTGTTTGATAAAATTGATTGATATCCATGAGAGTAGAGAATGTTTGTGAATATAATAAAGACAATTTTTCACAGCCTTCTTTGCTCATATTTACCAAGGGTGCCAATACTGTATTTGATACAAACTATTAGAGAAATCACTTTACTAGATTTAAAATCACTTTTTACTACTTCAATATTAGTATTCTGTGTGGTTGGTAGTCAGATGTGATCTTGATTTAGATTTGTTAGGCAATTATCATATCATGACTGATAATTAGCCTGATAGTTGAGCTAAATACAATGCTTAATGAAATACAAAAAAAAAAAAAAAGAAATACAATTAAATACAATGCAATTGTGCTTCTTTTCTGCTGATCTTAGGATGTGAAGCTGACTGCAAGTAATGATGACTATTACTTTGTATTTGAAGACTTTCTGTATCAGGTGAGCATTAGCCGAACTCACATGTCTTTTCCCAACATGTTTTCTTGAACACGGTTTTTACTTGAGACTAGGGCTGCACAATTAATCGAATATCGATCACGATTACGATTTTGTCTGCTCACTATTAAATGAACATGATTGACTGCAAGATTGACGTTTAAAGTTCGTCCTCTGCTGTTTTCTCCACTCAAATCAAATGCTTCCTACACTTGCAGCCAATCACATAGCACGGCGCAGAGATGATGTCATTTTGTAGTTCCAAAACCTGGAAACGGAGTTGCCAGTTTCTCTGCGAGCTCCAGTACTTGCGCGAGGGGAAATCATGACACTAGCTAGCACGATGCTAAATGGCACTACAGAGGTTGTCGGGGACATTAAACCTGATCATGCCGAGCGGGAAAAAAACTTTGATAAACCAGATAAACTCAGGGCTCAGGACTGCGACTTCATTTGTGACTACAGTACTTTTTTGTGCGGCTGTGAATAAATATTTATTTGCACCGGGGTGAGTGACCTGTTCAGAGTTGTATAATACAATCGAAAAATAAAAACTACAGGAAGTCCAAAATACATCTACAAATATAAATAAAAAAATAGATATTATAACAACTTCATAAAATATAATTCCAATGAAATAATGTTTAATTACTATGGGTGGCATTTAATGATAATTTGACATTAATATTAGTTTGCTATTTCCTTATGAATGCTATTAGCCTTTTTCCTAATATGGACCATGCTTGTGTTAATCTACTTTTAATTAGGACTCTCTATTGTTTAAGATATTTAAAAATAAATATATTATGCTTGTTTAATTATCAATTAACCAACAGTATTTATCATTACTATTATTTTAATTCAATTAACAGTGACCATGAGCAGAGAACTTACATTTAACTGTTTATGACAGACCTTCTGATTAAAGTTTAAACAAAAAAAGATTGGTATCTGGATCAGTTTTGGTCGAAAAAAATCCTGATCAGAGAATCCCTAATGAACACCATTAAACTAAAGCGCTTTGCAGCTGACGGCTAAATGAACTCGCCCAATCACAATCCTAAATGAGATTATTCAGATATATGCACAACATGCACAGAGCGGTTCGAGAACTGACTCCAACCCAGAACCAGGGCCATGTGTGTGCGGAGTTTGTATGTTCTTCCCATGCATGTTAGGCTGATTGGCGTGTCTAAAGTGTCCGTAGTGTATGAATGTGTGTGTGTGCCCTGTGATGGACTGGCACCCTGTCCAGGGTGTACCCCGCCTTGTGCCCGATGTTCCCTGGGATAGGCTCCAGGTTCCCCGTGACCCTGAAAAGGAGTAAGCGGTTGAAGATGGATGGAAACTTCAAACACTGAACATTGATGTTTATTGCATTCCCCTTTACAAGGGTCGGTTATTAACGGTTATTAACGGTTGTTAACCTGTCTGTAAAAATCTGTAAAAGTCTGTAAAAATTAACTGAAAATATTACATTTAGTTTATCAGAAGGTAAACTAATGTGTCATGAATCACACTATGTTCCTAAATTCTGTCATAATTTCAATTGCCAGCTCAAGTTTTCTCATGCCTACTTGTGTTATATTGTGGCACATTAATGTTACCATCTCTAAAAATAAATAATAATAATAATAATAAAATAAAAAAACTTCAGCTGTGCGCGTAAATTTTTGAAATTAGGTTCACAAGTGCTTCTAAAAGAAACGTCTCTCCTCCTGTAAACACTGTTATTGTCTTATCTATATACGCCTTAATTGTTTTCATTTAGTTGCATATTGTTATATTTGATGCATGTTTTCATTTGTTTGGTGGCATTTTTATTTGTACTTATCCTAGATTTTGGGTACAATTTTATTTATATTTTGCTTCTATGAGATGATGCACTTTAAGGCTTAGTCTACATTAGCAGGAATGTAGCACAACATGGAGGTGAAAGCAGCGGTGTGTTTATTTAAATGTGAAACTGCAATAAAAATATGTTGTCCCTAAAATCAATGAATAATCGTGATAAATAATCGAGATCTCAATATTGATCCAAAATAATCGTGATTATCATTTTGGCCATAATCGTGCAGCCCTACTTGAGACAAACACGTTTGTCATACCAACACTCTGAAGACTGTCCATTGATATAATTATTAATGCAGCTATGTAATGCTATTCCCACACCTTAACCTTAACCTGTTTTAGTTTTTAAAATACAACCTGCAGTTTTTGGAAAAAAAAAAAAAAAAAAAATCTGGCTGGAGACCAACCAAATGTCCTGACAAGGACAAAACTGTCAGATATTCCTATCCCAGCCCCACCAAACACACACACACACACACACACACACACACACACACACACATCATATATCACCAATATTTTTACATTGCTTTAATAACACAGTTGAGGAAATTCATGCTCATGCACACTGTATTTCTTTTCATAACTCTTCCTTTGCCATAGAGAGAGATGTGTGTGTCATTTTAACTTTTAAAGGACATCATCCATTCAAGCTCACATTTCTTATCTCATGATGATACGCAGAACATGCTGGCTTGCACAATGCCAAAAAGTGGATGAGCCTAAAATGTATTCAGTCACAGATAAAGACTCAGACATTGGGATTTTCAAGGATTGTTTCACTTATAGTTAAACTCGTTTTTATTTATTTATTTATTTATTTTGGCTTTAATATGTCTGACCCAAATTCGGCTGTATGTAATTAATTCTGTCAGCGCTGATGGCAGAACCAACTCGAAAGATCAATCTGGTACTTAAAAGTACTAATGTGTAGTGAAACTTTTAGCACTGAACAGAAATTGAGAAATGTGGCAAGAGCAGATCTATCCCAGGCCACAGGTGTGAAATGATTAACAGCAACAGGCTGAGCATAAATATTGGTTTTTCTACGAAGTTTCCAAGTAGATAAAATCATGTTGTCTTTTGATATGTTGTGTAATAGCAATGCTGTTTACAGCCAGTATTTCAACAGTTGAGTTGCACACGAGTTTCACTTTAGTGCATGTGCAATATAATTTATAGATTTATTAGTTTATTTATTTATTTTTTTACAAACCTTTTCAATAGGTTTTCTGTGCGTAAAGCGTTTGATTAGTTAAAGCACTGAAATTACCAGCAATGTACCACCTGGGAAAAACAAATTCTGTTCCTTTTGTTCCTATTATTAGAGATCTTGGGAAATGATGAATGACATCTGCTACTGGAGCCTGTGCATGTGATCTTAAGTACACCGCTCTTCAAATTGCACCTGAGCAATTTGCCACAGATGTAAAAGAAATAATTCAAAATAGAATTCAGTAGCTTGGAGACTTGGCTGTGTGTGTGTGTGTGTGTGTGTGTGTGTGTGTGTGCAGGTTTGTGAGGACAAAATGTACCCATAATGATAGTAATTCATGACAATTTGTGTGTTCTTTAACAGGTTCTCCTTTGTTTTTCTCGAGACAATGCAGTTCTGGAGCATTTTAGCTACAATAGTGCCACTCCTCCCAAATCCTACATCCAGGGTAATGTCCTCATAAGTGCATGTCTTTTAATTTGAGTGTGTGTTTGAATGTCCATTAGTGCATGCATTAGTGTGTGGTGTTGTGTGTTGCCTGTATTAGAGTAACACAGTGAGTTACATAGTCACATTATTATGTTAGATTATTGTGTTAGTGTATTACAACAAAGAATGTGTTAATTAAGGAATAAAACATAACTGAGCATACTGTTATGGTATGGGAAAACAATCCACGACTGGGTGCTGCGATGTGGTGCAATGCGACATTGGGTAAGTGTTACCACACCAACGTTATTGTTATTATTTGATTATTATTTTTACTATAACAGCACAACTCGGTATGTTTTACTCCTCTTATGCCGCAGCAGGTTGTCAACAGTTAAGATTTTTACCTTTACTCATGAACAACACTTCATGCATTTCAACAGTACGGTGGCTTAGAGGTTAGCACACTTTCCTCGCATCTCCAGGTTAGAGGTTTGAGTCCCTCTTCTCCCCTGTGTGCGGGGGTTTCCTCCAAGTATTGCAGTTTCCTTCCCCAGTCCAAAGACATGTGTTATAGGCTGATTGGCATCTCTAAATTGTCCGAAGTGTGTGTATGATTGTGCCCTGAGATGGATTGGCAACCCGTTCAGTATGTCCCATGCCTTGTGCCCCGAGTTCCCAGAGATAGGCAGTTCAGAAAATATATGGATAGGTCATATGTTTTTAACTTAGTAGTTAAAAAAAAACCAAGAAAGTTCCTGTTATAACTTACATTATAGAAGCTCCTCACTTTGGCTTGAAATTAACAAGACATTAAAATGCAGCGTGTCATGTTATAAATTATGTAGATAATCTAGACTGTGTAGATAAACTTCCTGGCAAATTATCTGTCACTATACAAACGATAATGTATTGAAATTAGTGCATTAATAAGATCCTGTGATTTGCAGCCAGCAATCAAGTGTCTGAGTCGAGCTCTTATAGAAATGTAATCAGCACCACCTTCTGACCAATCAGAATTGAGAGTTCACCAGCAGTCTGCTGTACTTTGTGTTGTGTGTCTTTTTGTATCAGTTATCCTCCTAGTCAATAAAACACAATGTTTTCCTCAGGCAAGACTGGTGCAGAGGAGTTTGCTGTGGTCTATCCTCCGAATGGTACTTTCATGTTATTTATTCCCTGCTTTAAATATCTGTTTCATCTGTAATGGGGTTCTGTTATAGCCATAATACATACTCCTATTCAGTGCTGCTTTAACTACAGTGCAGCAGCTATTCATCAGCGACAACTCTCTCAACTCTTTTGTCTTTTAGGTGTTATCCCATTCCATGGCTTTTCAATGTATGGTGAGTGTGAAGACATTTCGTTCTGTGTATTAAACCTGTGCCCCTGGCCACTTTAATTGGAGCACCAGCTCATTTTTTGCTCATTTGTGCAATTACGCAATCAAGCAATCGTGCGCTCACTGAAACTTGACAGCTGAAGATTGGATAAAGTCCAGAAACCAGGTGATGTTTTTTCCAAACATCAATAGTCCAGTTTTGGTGATGCTGTGCCAACTGTAAGTTTAGATTCCTGTTTTTGGCTGACAGATATGGAATCTGATGTTGTAGCTCTTCCTCCTCAATGTTTGACATGCTGTGTGTTCTGAGCTGCTTTTCTGCTCACCGTGGTTGTACCGAGTGGTTATTTGAGTTTCCGTAGCCTTTCTGTAAGCTCAAACCAGTCTGGCTATTCTTCTCTGATCTCTCTCATCAGCAAAGCATTTCCTGCCACAGAACTGCTGATCACTTCTTTTTGTGGAAACTCTAGAGACTGTTGTGAATGTAAATTCTAGGTGATTTTTTTTTTAAATACTCAACCAATCCTGTTGTAAAAAACAATCGTGTAATGGTCAAAGTCACTAAGATCCCATTTTCTCCCCATTCAGATGTTTGATGTGAACTGAACCTCTTTTATCTTCATGATTTTATTCACTGCCCTGCTGCTACATGATTGGTTGATTGACCGACTGTATGAATGAGCAGAGATTACAGGTGTTATTAAGTTGACCATTGAGTATGTACTGTCTGTGTATGATTGTCATGCAGTGGCTCCCCTGTGTTTCTTGTACAACGAGCCGTCTAAGCTGTACAGCGTATTCAGAGAGATGTATGTGCGCTACTTCTTCAGACTGCACTCCATATCCTCCTCCCCTTCAGTAAGCACATGTTACAGAATGTCTCACTATGTGGCTGGTAGGTGTGTTTTTCAAGGTCTGTAAATGTTCGTGTGTGTGTGTGTTGCACAGGGTATAGTTTCTCTTTGTCTGCAGTTTGAGAGGTTACTCCAAACCCATCTCCCCCAGCTCTTCTATCATTTACAAGAGATTGGGGCCCAACCGTAAGTCTGAAGCACAGTATAGCCTCCTTATGTATTGTGTAGTATTTTGTGGGTCATTGAATATATAATGCAATGGTTAAGGTTCTGAGTTATTGATCAGAAGGTTGGGGGATCATGCCCCAGCACCTCCAAGCTGCTACTGTTGGGCTGTTGAGCAAGGCCCTTAACCTTCTCTGCTCCAGGGGTTCGCTGTGTCATAGCTGACCCTGCGTTCTGACCCCGACTTCCTAACAAGCTGGGATATGCGAAACTCAGAATTTCAGTGTGCTGGAATGTATATGTTACAAATAAAGGCTTCTTCTTTTCTCTTCTCTAATATTGGGTCAATGTATTGATAGTCAGTTTAGATTTACATTTTCATTAGAGACCATTAGTAGAAACCTTTTGTGAGTAATAGTACTGTCTGATGTTTATATGTTTGTTTATTATTACACACCTTGCAAAGATTGATTGAATATTTCATCATACTCAGGCTAGTCAGATGAAATCAGTCCCAGAAGCAAAAGACCATCTTCTTGGATTCACAATTCAAATGGCACCATCTAGTGTTTATGACGTGCACATACAAGTGCATAAAAAAAAAATCAGAAATTCTTAAATTACATTTTGGGCATTTTTAACAGTTTAGTTCTAGTGTTTGTCCCACCGGCAATTTATATATATATTTTTACTCGTACAGCATTTCCAGACTTGCTACACTAACATGGGACACACATGAAGAACTCACAATCTTTGGACAATAGGGCGAACACTTTTACCATCAAGCCACTTGGGATTAGACTTTTGAAAAAGCTACATTAAAAAAATTTCTAAATCTAAGCTTCCATACTGGTGATCAATGAACTTTTCCCCCTCAGATTGCGTATCGCATTTAAGTGGATGGTTCGGGCTTTCTCTGGATATCTATCCACTGACCAACTCTTGTTGCTATGGGACCGTATCCTTGGCTACGAGTCCTTAGAGTTAGTAGCAGGTGAGTCAATCCTCCGACTTACAATCAGAAAGTACTTGCTTGAACTTGTTTACGGATCATTTTTAACACATTTTTCAATTGTCTTTTCCATGACAGACTCCGAATAAATAAATAAATATATTCATAATATTTTTGCTGTATAGTTTTCGTTTTTTTTTTTTTTAACTTGAATCAATCTGCTGTCCTTTTATAAATGGTACAGAAACAAAGACTGTCATTTGGACACTAACATGTGACTGGCTGTCCTTCTCATTTCGTTTCTAGTTCTGGCGGCTGCCGTCTTCATGTTCCGGGCTGAAAATCTGATGGAGGTGACGTCACTGGCCTCAGCTGAGGTAAGTGTGTGTGCATGAAAGAAGGCAAAAGGGACTGAAATAGCATGTTGACTTGCAGCCAGCATCAGTAACCCAGTCTCCCTAAGGCACGTCTTAGAATCGCTGGCCTGGACGTTTTTAAATTCAGACCACCCTCCCTCCTGGCCCCAAATATCTAGATCCAAATGCATTACTGCTTGTGAAAAAGCAGTTTTATGTGTTTTTCTATAGAGAGTAAGCTTATGTAACACGTTATTTCTGAGGCTTATACAGATTACGCTTAGTTTGCTGCTGATGTAGAATGTGTATGGATAGTGTTTTCCCATTGACTCGAAAAAGATTCCTACAATATTTTTAATTAGTAACACTTTAAAATAGCGGACTGTCACATGAATAGCTAGCATTTTAAGAGCAGCATAATTTGTTGCTGTCTCAGGCGACAGTTGGATTGACAACTGTAGTAAAATTTTATCTGAGCCATTGGCTTTGGCCCACGGGCCATAACACACTGACGCACGGCCTTGAGGCGAAGAAGGGAAGATGCTGCTGTGCTCTATCTGCCTGCTCACGTAGCACCTGGCCCTTCTGAAGAACGTATCATAACATACAATATTTTTAGCACCTAGTGCCTGGGGTCTGAAACTGTAGAAGCCTGCAAATATGATAGGAGCCTCTAAATTTACTTGCCACCATGCCTAAAAGGCCAGAGCTTGAGAATGCTAATGTAAAATGCATAACCCATTCTCAAGCTCTGGACTTTTAGGTTTTATGGCAAGTAAATTAATTTATTGCACTTTCACACCTTGCTCCATTGTTCAGCATCAGGGTCTGCAGAGCCTGCAGTGCCTACTCATTTATGCCCTCTTAGGGTGGTATCTCTGGACACCGTTTTCTGAAGCAGAAACAGAACGTCATGGTTTTGAGGTAATTAAGTAAAACACTTTATTATAAAGTAAGTAAAACATTTATTATCTTCAGTAAAACATGAGCAGGTGTGCTGTTTGAGGGAAAACAATCAAGGCCGGGGTGGTGTAACACTGTTACCCCCTGGTAGGGCTGGGCCATATCATATGCTCCATGATATACCTGTACAGTTTCTCCCCATGATAAAAATTTGTCCTCCTGCGATATTGACGATATAGTTGATGACGTGTTTACATGCCGCAACGTGGGCGTTTCAAATGTAGAACAAGAACAGGCATGGTGGAAGGCGGAGCTTCAACCCTACAATAGGAAGAAGAATTAAACCCCAAAAAAGGGGGATCTTCTTTTCGGATACAGAAGATCAGATGTGAATCAAATGTCTGTGATTTGAAAGTGCATCAAAAACCCGTATCAACAAAAGGTGGAAACGCATCAAATTTGTTCTACCACCTACAAGCAAAAAAGACCGACCACTGTGTGCTCATGTGACTTGTGGCCAAAAAAATAGTGTTGAATGTTACTATTTTCATATTTGTTACTGCAAAATATACCATGAAATAGTGTGATATAGTTTTAAGTCTATATCGCCCATCCCTACCCTCTGGAAGTGGATACATGTCCCAATTGTTTTATTCCTCTTATACCACAGAAATCTGCCAAGTTTTTATTCATAATGAACAGTAAGATACTCTGTCCTCCTCGTGCTTGGAAACTTACCGATTGTTACAAAGCACCAACACTGAAGATTCCTTCCATAAAGCTTACAGAAATGTCTCCTAAAGGAAATTGTCCATATCAACAGTTACACACTTTTCTTTGTAACGCAACGAGATTTTTCTTAAACACATTTATTATCAGTCTTAGTGTTCGTGGAGCGTCCGCTATACAAGTCCCTGCGTATGAACTGTTATTATAGAAACGATAACGGCACATTAATATAAACCTGACATCTTTGTTACCGCCAGAACTGTAGTCAGTGCCGTGCTTTTTGTAGAGAACAGCAGTGTGGTATAACAGTATTTAATAGACATAAAGTTTTTGAAAGGGGTTTGTGTCACACCCATAGCATCAGAAATAAGTCAACGCAAACAGGTTAAACTCATACATTGAATTGAACATGGCTCAATTCAACTCCTAACACATTCTGTTGTGATGTGCTTTGAAGATCCTCGTTATAAAGAATAAAATGGCTGTTGTGTAAAGTGGCTTTCCCTGTGTGCCCTGACCCCATTGTGACCCCATACTGTACATCAATGTTTTGTTCATATTTGTTGCATTGAAATGGCAGTTTAACATCTCCTTTGGTTATATATCGTGTCTTTTTTTTGTCACAGGCTGTCCTTGCTGACCTTTCTACCCTTAAGGTCCTGCCCCTCCTGCAGATATTCCTCTTTGCTACAGGCATCTGAGGAGCATGTTGTGTGGATGCGTGTCATCTCAAAGGGATCAGCTGTGTCCATGACAACCAAGTCAAGTGACAAGACTGTTGATGTAGAAGTGGCAGTGTATGAATTCTCCTTGCCATGAAATCAGAAAGGTTGGCTTTAAATCAGTCTGCATGTTCCAGCAGGTCTATAGTGAATATACTGCTTTACAGGATTTAACACTGACATACCTTCATGATGTATTGTGTCATATTACATCCTAATAGTATTTGTAACAAGTATGGGAATAACAGCTGCTTTCACCAGTGACAGATGTATTACTGATCTACAGTGCCCTTCAGAATTATTTCTGGAAAATGAGCTTAATATATGTAGTAAGTGATATGAGGATACCATGATTTCATGAGTAGTGCATTTTTTTCCCCAGTAAAACTAAACACTGTTTCAAAATTGTGGCACACTTGCGGTTTAAATCTGGTGAAGCCTAATACAATTTAGAGAGTATTACACAGTCCCTCCAGGATTTCGCGATCTTCAGAGGATAGTTGGAGGAGCTCGCGATTTTTCCTCAGATTTGCGTCAAGACGGGCATGTGATGTCATCACGATACACGTACAGCGAAAGCCCTCTTCGATGCATGTGCGTCGAACTTGAGTACTGCTAAAAGGTCTCGTTTGCCAACAAACATCACTGAGAAAACATATTTTGCCAATTCAAGTAGTTTTCTGCAAAAAAAAATAAAGCACAAAAAACTCCAAGTTTTATCACAAATTTTGAAAAAAATGTCACAGCAAAATGAAGCATTTTTGGCCACAACAATCATAAAAAAATTCTGCGGAATCCTGTACAGACTGATTACAACACTGACTGTAATCCCTGGTGACGGATTTCAGAATGGTTTTATATTTTACAGTGCCTTGCGAAAGTATTCGGCCCCCTTGAACTGTTCGACCTTTTGCCACGTTTCAGGCCTCAAACATAAAGATATAAAACTGTAATTTTTTGTGAAGAATCAACAACAGGTGGGACACAATCATGAAGTGGAACCAAATTTATTGGATATTTCAAACTTTTTCAACAAATAAAAAACTGAAAAATCGGGCGTGCAAAATTATTCAGCCCCCTTAAGTTAATACTTTGTAGCGCCACCTTTTGCTGCGATTACAGCTGTAAGTTGCTTGGGGTATGTCTCTATCAGATTTGCAC
>JAFFST010054237.1:271651-302306 GCA_022414735.1 Noturus placidus
GAGAGATCTACTGCGTGTTCGTGTGTAATATTATATGCTCGGGTGTTCTGTTTACTCCTGTGTTTGGCCTTACTGTCTACTCAATTAAGGCTACACTTCCCCCGAGACTTTGGACGGCTACGGTTTTATTTTTTTGGTGCCTTTTCCAGAAAATTCACTCGTTTTTTTTTCTGTGTGAGAGAGAGAGAGAGAGTGTGTGTGTGTGTGTCCTTTCCTGCCGTGGGAGGAATTGAAAGCTTGTCGTCCATCATGTCTCACTTGTCTGGGTTAGCGCTCGCTTTGCTACGTGGACTCTTCATCTGTGCTCTTGTGGGATTAGAGCTGTGCTTCTCAGGAGCTCTGGTTACTCCGGACACCACCATTGTGTCAACTCCAGGTGAGTTAAAGCCTCCAAAAAGGCTATTTTTGTAAACATTTTTACTCCTCCATGCTGCTCAATTAAAGGCCAGATGCGGTCCTGGGTGCAAACTGAAAATCATTCCGCCGCAGGAGGTTCGGTGTGGTTTAGGATCACCTGTGTGTGTGTGTGTGATCGAGAGAGAGAGAGAGACAGAGACAGAGACAGACAAAAAGGAGATCCTCATCAGCAACTCATTACATCTTACAGTAGACCCTAATTTAATTGTTATTTTGAATCACGTCGTCATTGCTTTGACAAGGGGACTAGCTCTTTCAGGAGCAGGAGTGATGAGGTAAACCCCATCCTTCCCTTAGGATTCCCAGCACAGTGCAGGGGATTCCTCTCTCTCTCTCTCTCTCTCATACACACTCACACACATGCAGCCTACTGTCTGATGGAGCTTTGCAACACTAATACAAAATGCTGCAATATGCAGACCCCTCCATCCAATCACTAAACGCGTCCTGCTGCATCATCTTCTGCCGATCCGTTCAGTCATCTTCAGTCAACCACTTTATACTGGCCAAGGTCGTGGCGGATCCGGATTCTCTCCCCGCAACACCAACAATGGGGGAATCCGGTACGGATGCGAGGGCAGTCCATCACAGGGCACCATGCACACCACATTGCATTCACACAGGGCGTGCTACTGAGAGCTGAGAACAAACCGGAGAACCTGGAGGAAATACTCTTCCTCTAGTTGAGGAAGAGTTGACTATATGTAGGAGTTCAAGGCTTGTGCCAGATCACATTAGCTATGTTTATTTTCTTTATGTTGATTTTGGGATGTTGCATAAAAAAACAGCTAGATGGAAACACCAGGTGCGAAAAAAATCTTCAAAGTGCACATAAAAAAACTTATGCGCTGAATTGAGGCAGATAATGGTTATTTTTTTAATTCGATAAGAAGACTTGCACGTGTAGTATTATGGAAACACATTTCCTGAATAAATTCCTCGATATTAATCAAAAACAGTCATGTGACTTTTCATGAGATGTGGCAGTTTCACCGCAAGTCGCGATTTTGGGATGGAAACAGTGCTTTAATTGCAAATGATTTATACGATATTCGAAATGTTTGTTTAAGTTACGCAACATGGATAGAAACATAGCTATTGTCTGTGCTTACATACACACAACATAATAATAACAATAATAATAATATGATAATAATATGATACTTATCTCATTTTGACAATTGCCAGATTATGCAATTGCATACTACAGTGTCACATATCAGCAAAGACACCAGAATTTGATCAAACCCCCCAGAGCAGTGTAAATAAATCTAATAAATATTTGCCAATAAAGTAATACAGTTACTTCATGTAAAATAAACCATTAAGTAGTTCAGTAAACAACTCTATAAAGGAGTGTATAGTATGCATTTAACAATGAATCTGATAATTGATGTAGTCATGTAGACCTGAATGTTATCACATTAATTAAAATGCACGTAATTAATGCTGGATTAATTATGTCCATGCTGACATACTAATTGTGTCTACCACTTTTTTGGTATTCATGAGTTATATAGTAATACCCAAATCCAGTGAAATGTCAGGACAAAGCGACCGGTCTCATAACATAGATAGATAGATAGATAGATACTTTATTGATCCCCCAGGGGGAAACATACAGTGCTGTGCAGTAGTCTTAGGCACATGCAAAGAAATGCTGTAGAGCAAAGACACCTTCAAACATAATGATATTGAAATGTTTCTCCAATTAAAAAAACACTATAAAGAGCAGTAAACAGAAATAAATGGAACAAAGTTGATATTTGGTGTGATGACCCTTCGGTTTAAAAAAAAAAAAAAAAAAAAGTAGTCTTGGATAGAATTAGTGCAGTTTTAAAAGGAAAAGAGTTGTAAGTTTTATTAAGCATCTTGCAGAACCAGCTACGCTTCTTCTGGAGACTTTGACTGTCGCACTTGCTTCTTATTTTTGCAGCAAAACCCAGCAGCCATCATTGTTTTTTGTCTGAAAAGTGTCTCTTACCACTTAATATGCTGTGCTGGTTTCTTTACTGACGTACAAACATTTTTCTGTTAGATTTCATTTTGTGCTGGAAAACTAATGTTTGGGAATCTAAAATGTGTTTGTACTGACTCAATAATGCAGAAGTCATAAAACAAAAATCTATAACAAAGTTTGTACTAAAGAAAACATATGGTGCCTAAGACTTTTGCACAGGACGGTATGTGCAGAATTAACTTTAACATGCAGCATTTGACACCCAGCTTGTCACATCTCTGTGGTTTTAACTTTCTGAAAGCAAAAGCTCGACTGAAATGTGTGTGTGTTTCTTAAAATACAGGCCTGATTACTCTGTGATTGTGGAACATGACCAGACGAAACAAGGGTTAGGGAGGGTTCCAGCTCTGAAACTTGTTTAAGTCGGGGATCTAGACTTTGGCACGAAATGCCTGCTGATTTCCGATGTTCCTGCTCCGATCTCTGCTGTAACACGTAGCATTAAAACACTTAAGCCCAAGTTTCTCTTGAGGTGCTGCAACTCTAGCAGCCTGTAAGTGAGAATATGTACTCAGTACACATTCCCAAAATAAAAAGCTAAAAGAAATCAATCATAAAGCCAGATCATTTTTAATTGCAGGAATGCTGGAGCCCTCAGTGCTTTCTGCATTACTGAAGGAAAGCATATGCAGGTGTAATTTAAAGAAGGACAGTAACTGCAGAGTGGTCCTTTGAGTATAGCACTGTGTAGTGAGGGTATGCCATGCTGGAAGTGCGTGAATGGGACTAAGACAGTTAGGTTCATGGCTAACATGGCTGAACGTATGTGGCACAGATTCAGCTGGACAGTCTTGGCTAGATCTGTCACACACAGCTGTTTTCTCAATCCCAGGCCAGGATTTAATGACAGTGTATCGTTTCAGCCGTCTGGCCCGGATCAGGCTGACCTGACAGATTGCTGTCTCTCCAGCTGGAACCCCCTCTAGCATGCCAAGTACACACCCTAGATAGGTGGTTATATCTAAATCCTGACTATCATAACTGTTAGATTTCAGTTGGCGTGCTAATCGATCTCCAGCACAGGATAGTTCATCATTGTCTATACGACTACCACAGACTGCACCTGCAGCCAAAACTGCCTTAAAAAAAACACTAAAATGAGTAATAATGATAAAATGTGGCTTGTGTAATGACTTATTCTGACTTTATATTTGACCTCCTTAATGCTCGTCTGATCCCCGTTTGATATTAAAGTCCTGTGTATTCGCTAAAAGCATTTAGTGTGATGGATTTAGCGTGATTGTGGTGAGTAAGTCAGGTTAATGCACCTGGATTGTGAGATGTCTAGCAGCACCTTTTAAATCAGGGATACTCAGCTTCACAAGAAATTTGTACGAATGCAAAAAAAAGAATCAAAAAAAGAATCATGTGGGAGACGTGGGTTGGGACAGGAAAATTCCAATGAATCTGTGGTGCAGGTATTTGTGATATGACAAATGGGCGGCTGTGGCTCAGTCGGTAGAGCGGGTTGTCCACTAATCCACTAATCGTAGGGTTGGCAGTTCGATTCCCGGCCCGGATGACGCCACATGCCGAAGTGTGCTTGGGCAAGACACTGAACCCTAAGTTGCCCCCGATGGCAAGCTGTGCTGCCATTGGTGTGTGTGAATGGATGAATGAGACACCGTGGATAAAAGCGCTATATAAGTGCGCCATTTACCTTTTATAAATCTGGTTGTAGTGTATGTGAGGCAGGTAAACCGGTCAGGTGTTGCTGTGGCTGAATTCTGGAGAACAGCCAAAAGAGATGTAATCAGATAATGTCTGTGCTATTCATGTACTGCAGTGGTAGTTTTTTTTTTTATTTCTCTCGTTTTCACTTTTGGGGATAAGATGCATGCAAAAGAGTTCAGAAAAACTGTAGTTTTCAAATGTATGTCCAAGAAAAGGTCACCACTATGCCTCCATCAACCCCTTAAATTCCCGGGTGCTGCTGGTGCGTCCAAAATTTCAATTCAATTTTATTTGTATAGCACTTTTAACAATAGACATTGTCTCAAAGCAGCTTTACAGAAATATCAACACAGTATACAGATATTAAAGGTGCGAATTTATCCCAACTGAGCAAGCCACAGAGTGGCGATGGTGGCAAGGAAAAACTCCCTAAGATGTTAAGAGGAAAACACCTTGAGAGGATCCAGATTCAGAAGAGAACCCATCCTCATCTGGGTAACAAGAGAGAGTGTGAAAAAGTTCATGATGGTTTTATATAAAGTCTGTTTGGCATAGAAGCAGCCGTAGTCCCAGCAATCTGGAATTGGAGTAGATGAGGGCTCCATCCAGAGGTAGGACATCTGAAACGGATCAAGCAGGTCTGGAGAGCAGAAAGGATCAGGATCTCTAATATCACCATAAAATCGTGTGTGGCTCGACAGAAGGGACAGAAGGAGAGAGGGAGAGAAAAGATTATTAGGACTGTGATTAATGTAACAGAAAGTCTAGTCAGGGTAGGCTTGAGTAAACAAATACGTTTTAAGCCTAGACTTAAACACTGAGACTGTGTCTGAATCCTGAACACTAATTGTAAGACTGTTCCATAACTGTGGGGCTCTATAAGAGAAAGCTCTTCCCCCTGCTGTACCGTCAAATATCCTCCATCTTTTGATCTAAGTAGGCGTGTCGCATCATAGAAAACCAAAAGGTCACTTAGATACTGTGGCGCGAGACCATTTAGTGCTTTATAAGTTAATAATAGTATTTTATAATCAATGCGAGATTTCACTGGGAACCAATGCAGTGTTGATAAGATTAGGGTGATGTGGTCGTTTCTTCTGGTTCTAGTTAGGACTCTAGCAGCTGCATTCTGGACTAACTGGAGTTTGTTTATGCTCCTACTGGAATATCCAGACAGTAAGGCATTACAGTAATTTAGTCTAGAGGTTACGAAAGCATGAACTAATATTTCTGCATCATGTAGTGACACTATATATGTGTGTGTGTGTGTGTATTCAGATAGTCTATAAGAATGCCTTTGACAATAGAAGAACATTGAAATCATTCTCGTGGCTGGATCGGGAAGCTGTCGCAGGGTTGCGATGGATTTTAACAGTAAAACATGGCAAGCGCATCACACACGACTCTACTGCCAAACTTATTAACAAATTCACGAATATCCACTGATGAAGACACAACCGGTGTGATTCTGGCAAACACAGTCCTCCGTGTATGGAGACTTTTGGGACACCCTGGTGATTGCTAAAACTTGAGAGATTAGGGATAAAGCTGTTGTTAGTTAGCATTTGCTAGTGTTTTCCTACTTTCCTTGGTTCATGTTAAAATGGGCACATATTTACTATCGATAACTTCAATCATTGTGTGATTTGAGGCTGACATGTGCGTTCTCATTCTTTCACACTGTAGCGTTGCTGCACCTTTGCAAAGCGGAAGCTTATTTGTGTAGCCCTGAGCCCCTGTGGCTGCCGTTAGTGTGGTAGTTAATTCCACTGTTTGTTAGAATAAGTGTTTACTGTTTTACTGGGGGGGGGGTTATGGCTAAACACCAAGGCTTTGTTGTGCTTTAAATGTTCATTTGCCAATTAAAGAGCAAGTGCATTGTTTTTACTTCCTAGTCAGCCTTCTTCCTCTCTTCCCCCACCACAAAACCACCAAGACGCCACAATACTTTAAGTAAATGTAAGCTTTTCTACTTGAATGAAACATTTGAAGTCCATATCCTGGCTTTTTGGCACGAGAAGATACATGTTGAACTTTTGCTCAAGGTCACGCCATGCAAAAAGATGTCATGCATGGTTGGAGGAAAAAAAATTGAGTGATGAGCGAGTGTTTTTGTGGTTTGTCATCAAGCTGTTCTGTATGTGAGTAAATAGTTGTTGCGTTTGGCTTGCTCGCTCTTTTTATTTTCCTTGAGATCCAAATTGGGCCAAACAAGTAGTAGGTGTAAAGGCATTCAGGCTGGCTTTGTTGTTATGTGTGAAGTAATGTTAAGCCAACTTTTGTCAAAACAAAGCTTAACATATCCTTTTAAAGATCATAGGGAATTCCTGAGGCATCGCAGCATTATGTATGAGAGCAGAGCTGGCTGTTAATGGCTGGGAGATGTGTTGTATAACCCTGTGGTTTTATTCCCACACTTTTATCATGCTTTATTACTTGACATACTTAATTAGTCATTGTACACTCTGTGTGTGCTTACAGCTCCTGCATGAGCCCAGTGCATCAGCCAGGGAATTTTTGGTCAATTTTAGCATTAATGCTTGTTATTAGAATGCTGAGCTCTCTCTCTCTCTCTCTCTCTCTCTCTCTCTCTCTCTCTCTCTCTCGCTCGCTCTGTGTGCATGTGTTATGAATCAGAGAGATACACAGTTCCCTGTGGGCATGTGTATGTGTCTTTTTTCAGGCCTACTGGGACATACCAAATGACCCATTTCTCATCCGGCACTTTGCAAGGGTCATCTGAGTGCCTGTGTGTGTGTGTGTGTGTGTGTGTGTTTCAGTGTTTGCTAATGCCTAAGAAAAAAGAAATCGTGTTTAGAGTATATGACTGAGAAAGCAAAAGTGTGGGTGTGTGTGTAATATGTGCTGATTGAGAGAACAAGTGAGAGTGACAGTTTGTATATATGGAAATAAGGGAACTTGTAAAGGCTCCCGGTTGCATTCTGAGCGCTGATGGAATTTCCTGTGCTGCTCTCGATGGCTATCACAGTGACTGCTGTGAGCGAAACATCAGTGTGTGTGGCCTTTGAGATCCTAATAAGAGTTATTAAAGTCTATAGATAAAATACTCCTAGAATGCTAGTATTAACAGTAATACACAACGTGCCTCATTAGAATGGTAACAATTTTGGCCTCCTTTAATTCATTTCTTGAGTCACTCAAAGTTTTCACCGGCAGCATCTTACAGTATTTTTAAAATGAGGTCATTTGAACAAAAATGCTAAAAATATATGGTATTATAGTTTTGCTAAATGTATTGAACGAACAAAAATATGCAATGAGAGTAGAAAAACTCAAAACATCACAATGCGCATGAACTCCGTGGCAAAACTGTAACGTGGTCCTGAAATAAACAACGTTCTCTAACATTTTTCTAAGCTTTGTTTTTGCTAATCATAGTTCATGAATGTGCTGCTAGAGTTTTAGTTTAGGCCCTGAAATTTACATTCGCAATTCTGGCACAAGTCTTAATTGTGAGAGGGGCTTAACATTGATTTACTCTCATTAGCTAGTGAGATTTGGATGAACAGCTCTCTGACCAGGAAGTAGAGACGACATCAGTGTTGTAAATTCTGGATGCGGTTTACTGTGTAGTTTTAGTGTTTGTACTTTGTAGTGGAAGTTACTCACTCACTTACTTTGTCAGTATATTAGTCCAAAATTAATATTTGAGGTTTGGATAGCCTCATATGACTATTCATTTTAGATAACATTTAGAGCACCCTTGTCGTTATCATAATCATAATCATCGTCCTTGTCCTCCTCCGCAGCTGGACACTCGAGCTGTCCATCCAAATGTCATTAGCCATTGAGAGTAAATCACTGTTAAACCCCGCCACATAAGAAGTTTCAATGGCAAATATAAATTGCGGGGCGTAAACAAAAAGTTTGAAAGCGTAAACGAAAACTCTGGCAGCGCATTCATAAACCATGATTAGCGCAAACTAAGCTTAGAAAACTGTTAACTAAGAACGCTGTTTGTTTGAGGACCATGTTGCAGTTTTGCCACTGACTTCACTGTTTTCAGTTTCAGAGAGTTTTACTTCCTTCTCATTGTATAATTTTGTTTGTTTCTTGCAAAGATACATTCAATACTTTTGGCACAAATTTAATGCCACAAAAATACAGTGTTCGAAATTGAACATGGTGAGCTAGTACTCTAAAATCCCTTGCATTTATTTACATATATATACACACGTACATTAGCATATATATATATATATATATATATACACATAGCTTATTGCTCATAGTGGTTGGTCATTTACAATTTCTTCGTTTACCTTTTTAAACTGGGAATTCTCATCCAGGACAACTGTGTCACTCTAATATACAAGGCAGATTCATATCATATTTATGGTGTATTGGTGGTTTTATACACACACACACACACAAACTAATATTTTTTACATTTTATTTATCTATTTATTTTTTGTCTGTATTGCGTATTGAGTTTCACATTTACAGTTCCCTGATTTCCTTCATTTAGTGCTACCATATTATCCCATAACCTATTGTGACTTGTGACACGTTTTATTTACTTTGTACATATAGCCTCTCCGGCATTTGAGCAACGTCATCCCCTTCAGAGCGGCTCTGCTTTCTCTTGTCAAGCAGCAGTTGAAGTGGAGGTGGAGCAGAAGCCAGGTATCATCTTATTGTCAAGACTGATTCAGACTGATACTAAAGAACCCCTTTCTAGTTTCACTGTCTTGTCTGACTGGTTTGAAGTATGAAGCTCATTTGTCCTAACCCATATCCTGGTCCTATATTAAATGATTATCTTGCCTGTAATCATAAACTAAAAGAACAGTTTACACATTATTAAGTCTTTATCTTCCATCTCTTATAACACTTATAATGTGACCCCACTTCATACACGCATGATTATGACTCTTATAACAAGTCTTAAACGATTCTGTATGGGGTAGGAGACTGTTTGGTTTATCAAAGTTAACACTAAATTTATGTGCCCTTTCTTTCTTTTTTTTTTTTTTTCACTCCCCCTGTTCTCATGTCAGCCCAGGCACATTTCAGATTCATGGAGAGATTGTTTAAAAATGTATGACTCGTTTTAGGTGAATTCAACAGGTTCATCATTAATTAATCATTTTTATTTTTAACCGCTGAACCTACGTTCTGGGCAGAGTACTCTATAAATGATCTTGGTATTAATTTTCAATGATAAGTTTAAAAAAACCTTGTCAGGGAGATGGCTCCTAAGGCAGTATAGAGCTGTGAGTGTGTAACCACCTACTCTGCCGCCCACGAGGAATAACATAATTCTGCAACTCATTTTGGGCCCAAGGCTTTGCTCAAGGGTCCAGCAGTGAGATTTGAACTCCCAGCTAAGTTTTCCTTTGTGAAAGATCTTCCTTTAATTCTACAAACCTCAAAGATCTTTTACTACAGGACGCTCAGTGATGTAGGAACTCCAATAACGCTTTTCAGTGCATTATGCTGTTTAGAATTATTGTTATATCGTCCTTACAGGATTTCTTTGATGGTTTTTTATGTGATTGTTGTGGCCAAAAATGCTTGATTTAGCTGTTGCTTTTGTCAAAATTTGCGATGCAATTTGTGGAGTTTTTTTTTTTTGCTTATTTTATTTTATTTTTTCCTAATGGAAAACGATTAGAATTTGCGAAATTGCAATCGCACAAAAGTTTTTCACAATGATGTTTGTGGGTAAATGAGACCTTTTAGCTGTACTCCTATTCGAGGCATGTGAATTGAAGAAGGGTTTTGGCTGAATGCGCGTTGTGATGTCACATGAGGTGTCTTGGCCCAAATCTGTGGAAAATCAGGGGTAATTTTGAAAAATCTTGAGCTCCTCGGAATATTGTGGAGTTTGCTTGAGTTTGCGTTAATTTCTGCGATCGCAAAATTCTGGAGGGATTGAATACATGATATTTATTATTTATCTGCAAACACAAGATGTGCGTTTACGTGTCAGAGGAGCCAGAGGAATAATAAGAGAGGCTATTTGAACAGGAAAGTCAACATTTGGTGCAGCCACAGTGTATGTTGACTCTTCTTTAAAGTGTGAGGAGAGGACTGGAGCACATGTTTGCTTGCTGCCTGTTTCGTTACTTTGGCTTGGAGACACTATCATATGCTTAACACTGGTGTAGTGTTTGACAAACATGATGACTGAATGGTTTCATAAATCCCGGTCCATAAAATGCTGCGCTCTCCTGCTTTTAAAATCCGCTTGTTTAGCATTCCTTTCACCCCCATGCTTTATCTGGAGTAGAATTTGATTTCGAGAAATGTATACGCCATATCTGAGATACTAAGACAAACTCATTACAAACTATTTAAATTGATTTGTAATAGTGGTTAAAACAAACTCATAGCAAAGTGTGTGTAATTATTTAGTACGTACTTATTTAGTGCACGTCTGAAGTTGAAAATTCCCAGATGGAACTTTTAGGTAGAAACAAAAAGCAAGCCAACAATTTCCATGGGGTGTACTTTTTTTTCACATGATAATGTTTCACAGAGCGCTTAAAACTAGAGATGCACCGGTACTAAATCTCTCAGCTGATCCCGATAACCGATTATTCAGAGTAATATCGGCCGATACCGATAGAGATAGTTCTGCCTTTGATGCCTTCTTATAAATTAATAATAATTAATTTAAAATGATTCTGAAAGAAATGTAAATACAAACTTTATTCTTTCCATTTCAACATTTCACAGTAACTGCTTTCATAAACAGAAAACACATTACTCTAATTAACATTAACACATGAACTATATTCTGAATATTAAAGTAAGATTTCTTACCTTATTGAATGTTATTAATTCATATTAACATTGACTGAATTTAAAAAAAAACCTCCTGTAGTCTCACATTCAGTCACCACAAGCATTTCTACTTCATCACTGACATCAAACTGGACATATATAATATCAACTTTTTTTAAACTGGATATTAACTGGATGTGAAATACACGACTCTAAAAAATATATTTTTCAGTGCGATATGTATATACTTTTTTGTCAACTTATCTTCATTTAAATCGTTCAATGGTGTACTGGCCCTTTAATTTAGCATGAGGGCGAGCGGGCAGTGCGGTGGAAAAATGATAATAATTTGACTTGACGCTGAAACTCCCGCTTCACTGCTGCTTAGTTCCGGGTGTAAAATTTTTGCAGTGCAGATTTTACAGAGATTATAAACTTCAGTTTTGGTATCATGTCACAGAAGAGATGACACAGCACGAAATCGATGTGTTTTCCTGCCCACTTTGACTGACAGGATATAATCGGCCCTGATTATCAGATGTTTTTAAACTATTGGCCGATAGCGTGAAAAATTGCCTTTGCAATAGCGTGAAAAAAAACATCGGTGCAACGCTAATTAAAACCTATCTCCTTAAGATGCCCGCGAAACACCTTGTAAACCTCTGTGTTTTACCTGGTCAGTTTAACTTTGGTCCAAGTTAAACTGCGATTTATGTTGTGCGCCATTAGCAAAACAAACATCCTACATTTATTCATTTTAGCAGACGCTTTTATCCAAAGCGACTTACAAATGAGAGCACACTCACACACCAATGGTAGCAGAGCTGCCATGCAAGGTTCTAGCTTGCCATCGGGGGCAACTTAGGGTTCAGTGTCTTGCCCAAGAACACTTCGGCATGGGATCACCTGGGCCGGGATTCGAACCACCAACCCCACGATTAGTGGATTAGTGGACAACCCGCTCTACTGACTGAGCCACAGCCGCCTATCCTATTGAAGTAACACAGTTTCCATCATGCATAGCTATACAAGTAGGTTCCTTGGTCCGTCGAGTCAGATTGCTTTCTCACTACAAGCGAACTGCCTCGGAGTTTGTTTGCAATTGTTTATTTTTGTGGATCTGAGCGAGATTGTCGTGTCGAACCGAACCAAGGGAGAAAATGCACCATGTTCTAAAACAAACGCTCCAAATAACCCAGGTGTGAAAACGCCATAAATCTGAAATGGGATATTCAACAAGGTCAAGTGTCCGCAAACCTTTGGCCACATAGTGTGCACTAGCATGTGAGCATCACTGCTGTGAGTATGGTCCAACATCTGGTCAGCGGTGGTCCCTTTTGATAGCAAGAGTGGCTACGGTGTGTAAACGTACCCCTACAAAAGTGTATGTGTTGCAGTTATATCAACGTCTGTTACTGACGGTTAGTTGGGATGATTAGATTTGCTCCGGGAAACTACATGCAGCGGACGTTATCTGAGTCACAGTGACAGCTGTCATGCAGCTTATAAGTATATTCCAAAAATGATCTATTAATAGACCGTCAATCATTGATATCACAATGTTATCAATCAATCCAGTAAAAGTTGCTGTAGCCTGATTATAGTTAGTTTAGAATGTGTCCTACTTTTTTTAAAAGTCAAAATACATCATTCTGATTATATGCAGTCTGTCATGAGATTATTTCTTGTATTTCTTTTTTTCTTGTGATGATGTTAACGCAATGGTTTATTGTCCACCCCTTCTGCCAACCAAGTATCTAATGTATTCTCCCTTTCTTTTTTTATTCACTTTACTATTTGATTAGCCTTTAGTCTTTTGGCGTGTACTTTTCATGAGACCCAGATACTCAAAAGTGATTCATCTTTTAATTTTATAAGGCATTATATCACTTCCCTCCATGACATCACCTCATTTAATTCTGATACTGCCAGTAAAGTGATGACTTTCCACTCCACCATTCTCACCATTTGGAAGCAGTAGGATCTTGGCTACATGTGAGAGTATTTTTACAGACCATGCTCATGTTTTCCAGTAAGATGTGACCTGGTAGAACTGTGTGTGTAAGTGTGTGTGTGTGTGCGCGTGCCATATTAGGACCAGGGACAGAGCATGACGGCAGTGACACAGCCACTGGCTCCCAAATGTTCTTCATAGCTAAGCAGTTCTGTCAGACTAGACGGCAGCTTGACCTTAGGGGTAATTAATTTTGCCCCTGAGATCCAAAACAACCATAAACACACAAATATACAAGCGCACATACAGGTTCTAAACTGTAGTGAGCCAGACGGACAAGTTATGGGTGGAATCCTCAGAGGAACGCTGGTTTTAAGAGAGCCAGTAATGTATCTAATCCCGGCTACCTTTGAGTTTTAGAATTGGATGTAGTTGCTTATGTTTTAAAAATGATTTAATATAGGGCTGGATATGATGATGTAATATTGAGATTACAATATTGATATTGAGCAGTTGATGTTCTGTTAAAATCTTGTTCTTAATTTATAAAATAAAGGACCGTTTCAGCTTTTTTATTTTCTTTATTTTCTTAAATATATATTAATAGTTATAATAATATTAATAATAGTTTTTCTAAAATAATAACTAAATCCATTTATTATACATTTATTTATTAATAAAAACATCAATTATTTATAACCATTTTTAAAACTGCATTGCTACTGTTTTACTGGCAGTTTAAGCAGAAACATGTACAGTCTATGGTGATACAGGTCATATCATATATTGTAGAAATGTCTTGATTAAAAAAAATATATATTTCTGCCCATATATATCCCAAATTTAAATCATGGTTAAATCATCTTCGTTACCTGTTTACATTTAAAGAGATAAGATTTTTTAACCTCATAAACGACAAAGGATCCATCAGTGAGTCCACATTTTTCAGTTGAATTTGGTGAAACCACTTGAAGCATTCATTGTGTTGAATATATTAATATATATTAGAGATGCACTGATGTATTGGCCGATACTGATTGGCTATTTTTTCACAATATCGGGTGATGGTTTAAAAACATCGAATGATCAGGGCCGATTATATCCCGTCAATTAAAAGTGGGCGGGAAAACACATGGATTTCGTGCTGTGTGTAAAGATGTCTCTTGTGTGGAATGATGACAAAACTGCTGTCTGTAATCTCTGTAACTCTGCACTGCTAACTCTGCACTCTGCAGCAGTGAAACGGGAGTTTCAGCGTTATGTCTAATTTATTTTATTTAAATTATATATATAATATATATAAATTATGTACGTGTGTGTAATGTGTATGTGTTTAAGGTAGTCTGGCTGTATGCTTGTAGTGAATTTATGCAGTGTTCACTGACATGAATACCAAATATTGATTCTCACTTGCTTCTCTAATCCCATCACCTTCCTCTCTTAGAGCATCTCTGAAAGGGAACTAGAGTGTAATCCCCGTGTCCCGGGATCGCCTCACATTGTCCAACTGGTTACTTGAGTCACAGTGAAAATCGCATACCATGGAAATGTAGGACCTATTTCCTGTCCTGTGTTTGACCTATTAATGGAACGGAAATACTTGTTTGTGTTCCAATGCATATCAGGAAACGATCTTGTCATAACACTTTTTTTTTTTGTTGCATTTAGAAAACCATTCATATTTATTACGGAATCGATTTTAGCTTTTTAAGGCATCATCAATTTAAAAATAGCAGAAACTGATCAATCAATACATCAGTTGTCTGGAAAAGTCAGAATGTAGAAGTAATTCTGAGTGCTCGATTAACTCAGCACTGTCGGTGGATATTATATTGTACACGGGATATTTACTCCACATGTGTTCATTGCTTAATACTGTGGTTAGAGTACAGGATGTTGTGAGGTGTGATTTTGTGGCACAGCATTGACTTCCGGTGGTGGTTAGGACAAAGCTAAAAGAGGAAGGGTATTTGAAGTGTTAAGAACCACTAACGTGGAATGCACACTGTATATGTATTCAGCTGTGGACCAAAGCTTTCATGCCCTTCAGTAGGACACACACATATAATGTGCTACTGGATTTTCCTAGCCTTTTATCTGTCTAACCTATTTTTAATAAATGTGGTGTGCATTCAGGGTACATGTGAGTCATCTTTATATTAAAGTTAAGTACCATCGTATTCACTGATCATTCTACTCAACATATATTATTCAGTAACCACGATGAAAGTAAATCTAAAATGTGTGTATTAATGATCGTGAGGGCTGTTGATGCTTCAGGCTTCAGAAAGAAGTTTCACCTGTTGCCCTTCCTACTTCTGCTTTTCTGCTTCTGAGAATTCTTAGTGAAGCTTCAATAATTCAAACTGCTGTTTTCTTGAGACCCATTAAAATCCATTCATAGACTCATCTTTTGCTTTGTCCGATTTGCTCTCCAACCAGTGCCCTTAATGAGTTCTTAAGGCCCGAGCACCGATATTAACGACCCTATTGTATCTGCTCCATTTATTATTCCTGCACGCTCTTTTACGAAATTAATCACTTTTTGAGGGCCTAAACATACTCGAAAACTCACGAAATTTTGTAGACCTGTCAGAAGTGGCGAAATTTACATCTGATGTAGGTTGTAGAATTAAGTGTGGCAAAATGGTTCAATAGCGCCACCTACAATATGTCAACGATGTGCGCTTCATGCTACGTTTCACCTACACATACGAAAATCGGTAGACATATGTAACATGCGACCCGTACAAAAAAGTCTCTTAAAGCTATATCCTACAACCTTTCCTAGAGCATTTCCAGGTCTTTTACGTTAACAAACTCCTCGTAGAAATTTCATCCGATCAACATCATATTGGTTCAGTTGTTATAACTATAGCAATACAATGTCCAATCTGCTCCAACCTTCACATGTTTGATAAATGTCCTGGCCTGAACACATTTACATGTCAGTGTTCAGTTATAGTCATAGTGTCACCTACTGGCAACAGCCATTTCCAGGCCTCATACTTTAACAAACTCTTTCCAGAGACTTAATCAGATAAATATCATATTTGGTCAATCTAATGAGGCCTTAGCGATGTTAAATTCTGAAACTTTTGAGTTTTCGTTGAAGAGCGTGTCCCTGGTGGCCTGACAAAATTCAATATGAAACTAATCACATCTTTGAGACCTAAACATGCTCGAAAACTCATTAAACTTTGCACACACCTCAAAAATGGCGACAATTTACATCTGATACAGGTTTTAGAATTAAGTGTGGAAAAATGGCTCGATTGCGCCATCTACAAAACTCAACTAAGCAGCGCTCGTGCTACATTTTGCCAACACGTACGAAAACCGGTAGGCATATGTATCATGTTAAAACGTACAAAAAAGTCTCTTAGAGCCTTATCGTTAACCTAACAAGAAGTCAGCCATTTTGATGCAATTCTTGCTCAGATTATCCCATTTCCAGGCCTTGTACTTTAACAAACTCCTCCCAGAGATTTCATCCGATCAACATCAGGTTCAGTCAGTCTAATCTAAAGGCCTTGTCGATGCTAAATTGTCAAGCTTTTGATTTTTCACTGCATGGCTTGGCCAAGTTCGATGTTTGCCATGAAACAGGAAGTTGTTATAACTCATGCATACAATGTCCAATCTGTTCCAAACTTTTATACAAATCCTGGCCTGAAGACATCTACATGCCAATATTCAGTTATAGTCATAGCGCCACCTATTACCAACAGGAAATTACATGTTTTACATCATGATACACTGCTAAAAAATGGAATGGCATTCCCTGGCAGAGCAGCCCCCAAGTGCGCCAGGGTGCGAGGGCCCGTTCAATGCCTTTTGTTTGGCATTCAAGGGGAACAGTCCAAGGAGGACCCATTTAGGAAGGTAGAACATAACATTTATGCAAAGAGCACTTAAACAACTGGTTTAATGATCTTAGGCAGATAATCAGACTCAATTTTATACACCGAGGTAAGTACAGCAGTTAATATGAGGACACTATGTCTGGGGAGATCGAGATCTTGTCTCCATGTCTGCTAAAATAAAAACTAAAGTGACTTTCTCACATGAGTGTGTGTGTGTGTGTGTGTGAGACAGAGAGGGAGAGCTGACTGGTTTGGATTTCTCCTCCTTGCCCAGTGCTTCTCACATTGCAAGGCATTGCACACAGCTCCTAGGGGTCATGTATAACTAGTGTGAGAAAGAGAGAGAGAGAGAGAGAGAGAGACTGACTAATCATTGCAGAACCCACTGAAACAGTCAGAAAGGGAAATATGTGATATATTATGCTGAAGTAAGGCTGATGTTGGATTTTCTGTCTGTTATACAGAAGCACACAGTACAGTAAAGGAATCAAAAAGCTTTTCCCTGTGCAACACATGCCTGTTGTAATTGTGTGACTCATCCTTTTCGCTTTTCCTCTAGTGCCTCTTTCAGATGGGGAAAGTGATACAGACAGGAGCACCACAGCAATGAATGCAATATGCAAAAGCACTTTTTCAACCAGAGCTTCCAGCAACTTTGCATAACCAAGTTCACGTACAGGGTCAGGGCAGTTACCATTATCAGACCTGTTTTAGAAAGAAAAAAGCCTGAACATGGACTGAGTCACAGAAATTACATAAAACACAAATCATGAAGAATTTAGCCCTATTTGGACAGGATTACTTTCATGAGCAGATGCGGTGATTGAATATTTTACAGTTGCTACTCTGTAATTTTATCTCTTCTGTGTGTCCACAATGTCAGTGTATTGTCTGTTCAGATGACTGGTTTTAGATGCAGTTTTTGTGAAGCATGACATTCTACACAGGTTCAAAGAAATCATCTGAAGGTGTGTGTGCTGTATAGACAGATAGAGGCATCTCATGAGTGCGTCGGTATTAGACTTCTCAGATCCAGGGATTATGTATTTATTATTATTATCTATTATTATTTTAATGGTTTTAACAACATAATATTGGTCAGAAAATGAACAAATATGGCCCTTTTTAGGATAGATTTTCCATTTGATTTAAGTGTTTAAGCCTTCTGGACAGCTATTTATTTATTTACTTTTATTTAATTAAAAAAAATTATTGATCAATTTATTTTTTAAATTTTTTTACCTTATTTTGATTTTGTGCATCCAGATATGTTAGTTTAACATTTTAATCATTATCGTGATTGTACCTTTGCGTATAAGAAGACTGTATAAGTGCATTTCCTTGTTTCTACCTTTTCCCCCAAACAGTTCACTGCATTTACAAAGGTAAATGAGGAAATAGTGGCACACAAGGTCTCAAGAGATTTGTTGTTAAGTGTACTGTCTCAGACATTTTTAACATTAGAACTAAAATAAATAAGCAAATAGAAACATGGATAAATAAAATGCCACTGCCCCCCCCCCATACCCCTTTTTACACTAAAGGCAGAGTGACTCAGCATATTCAGCTTCCAAGAACACACAACTCCTCCATTTAGAGTTACATGCATAGAAAATTGTAAGGTACAAATGAATGAACAGTATCACTTTCATTGTAGCTCATCAGCTGGCTGACATGTAGGAACCTACCTTTTTCCACAAGCCAGATTTCAAGGAGCCTGGAAGACCTTTACATTTGTTAAAACCACCACAATGACAGAAATTTTGGCAAGCTAGCTTGATAAAAAATAATTCCTTTTAGATCGTACTAGCTAGAACATTAGGTAACATTGATTTTTCTTGCTGCCATTTTAAACGATTTGCCAAATCTACTCTTACCCACTTGTTGTGTAGGTTGTAGGCTGAATGTGCCGTTGCATTGAGATGTCAACCATAATTTGAACCGAGTATAGATAGACATCTCTGATTTTATAGGTAAATGCTGCTTCTTGTGTAGTAAAAAGTGCTTTTACTCGCCATGTTGCAGATTAAGAGGTAAAAAAATCTTAGCAGTCACAAACGAATGGCTGTTTTAAAAGAAGAGCATGTAATTGCGCTCGGTTCTATCACTTTATCTAGGTGTTAACTTAGAAAGAAAGAAATAACCACTTAATACTTCTGGTTGAACAAATTGGCCATTATGTTGGCCAATATCTGCTCTAGCTGTTATTAATCACATTTGCCACAATGTTGTGATTATAATATTAAATAAATAACTTAATGGCTGTATAAAATGTGATTACATCATGATGTTTGTAGAAACAAAATCTTCACACATTTACAGCTCTGCAATTTACTATCCCAGATGTGTTGTAAATAGCAAAGAGCTTTGTGAATTAAAACATAATTATCTTAGTAGTCCAAATCAATACAAGCAGGTGTTGCATTAGTTTTGGTAATGGCTGGAAATCCATATGTCCATTAACTGTAATTCAGGAACCTACCTTTTTCTTTCAGTAAATGAGACACATTAAGGTAATTTATAATAGTAGAATTTCGTGGTAAACTGGGCGTCTCTATCGTACACAATAAATCACTGCTAGGCTGCTAACATTACTGTAGAGAGACAGGTGTGTTCTGAAAGGACTTAACAGTAGCCTTTGTCTGAGTTCCATTCATGTGTACTTATGAAAAGATGACCTCAGTGTGCGGTTTTGATTGGTGAACAGCTTGACTTCAGTAGTACATCAGCCAAGACCAAAAGAGAGAAGACAAGGACAGTTAGAACACAAGCATGTAAACAAACTGAATTATTAATTACATGGACAGCAAATCTCTGAGGTGATCAAACGCTGACCTCAGTTCAGTGGAAAAGTCATTCATTCACAACACTACTGGGGCGGCTGTGGCTCAGTCGGTAGAGCGGGTTGTCCATTAATCCACTAACCGTGGGGTTGGCGGTTCGAATCCCGGCCCGGGGGATCCCATGCCTAAGTGTCCTTGGGCAAGACACTGAACCCTAAGTTGCCCCCAATGGCAAGCTAGCACCTTGCATGCAGCTCTGCTACCATTGGTGTGTGAATGTGGTCTCATTAGTAAGTCACTTGTAAATGTAAAAATGATATTTCTGTAAAGCTGCTTTGAGACAATGTACCATTGTAAAAAAGCGCTATACAAATTGATAAATTATTAAATTATTATTATTATTACTACTACTACTACTACTACTACTAATCAAGCTGTCTTTCCAACACTTATGCATATCTTTTTCCTTTTGGTTTCTCTAGAGTCTCTTAGGATCTTCTAGTAATTAAAAGTATATTGTAGATGGCCATGTGGCACACCACACAGGAAATGTTTCCTGACTGCAAGGAAGTCAGAGCTCGTACACAGGAAGTTCAGTTCCGGCAGAAGTGTGGAGAAACTCATTTATGAAACAGCCAATCAATGTTTGAACATTTTAAAGTGACTGTCTGGCTGTGGTAAAATGTTTCTACAGATAGTTATAGTCATAAATGGTTTGAAGCAGTTGCTGAAGGTGCACTTGTCCCATAGACAGATACAGGCGTCTCATGATGGTGTCAGTATTTAGAGTACTGTTCTCATGGTTCTAAATGGTTGGGCACATAGCTTGTGCTAATGAGGGCTGCTTCATGGGACCTGGCGGTGTGAGGCAAGAGTCTAATGCTCCAGCTGTTATTTTTTTTTCGACTGTTCTTTTCCACTATACACACAACAACTGAGCTGGAAACATCCCATCATCATTCTATAAATCATCATTCTATAAATCACCCATTTGGTGCACTTTTTGCTAGGTTCATGTTTTAGTTTTAGTTCTGTGTTTTATTTTTTATTTTTAAAAAGGTCATGATCCCCCAAACTTTTAAACAAACTTTGTCAAAGCATGCTTGTGCGCTGCTTGTCGAAAGGCTGGGGATGCCAGGCTTACAAAACAACTTTTTGTTTGTAATGGCAATATCACACAGGTAATTATTTGTGATGATATCTACATAAACAATTACCCATGGTGATGAAAGGTTTGAATTTATTTCAGAGATATATGATACTAATGAGACAGCTTCTCTAAATAGGCAGTCCAATCTATTACATCTTTGAAATGTTTACAATTCAACACTCAGTATGTTTACATGGACAACAATAATCCGATATTAACCTGATTAAGAAATTATCATGTAAATAGCGATTATTGAATACCTTAATCCGAATAAAGTCATACTCGAAGTAAACACAAATTGAATTAAGACATGTGGAGTACTCCTGTTTTAGTCGCATTATCGATGTGCATTACAGACGTGTACACACCTTAATCACACTATTAACATCGTGTGGGAGTTTTCACTACAGTTTTTGACAGATCACGTACACACAGCAGTGCTCAACCGTTTTACGGCAAACGAGAGCATGGCTGTGTGCGAAACCACGTACTTACCTACTATATAGTAGGTGAAATGCATGTAGGTAAGTACATTTTCGGTATGTTTTGGACACAGCCCACGGCTTCAAGCAGTCATCTATTAGCGTGTATTGCATGACAAATAATTAACTGCATTTTCATAAAATTAAAAATGAAACCCCCAAAACTGTATATGGTACCATAATGAGGACGAACTGTATGCCAATACGTGAAATTCTGGAGGGAATGTCCGATGCAGTGACGTGGGGACATAATGACGTGTGTACTTAATCGATCTATGTTCTATAACATATAAAACAGGACCATGTGAAAGGAATATTCGAAAAGAAACTCATGTAAACACCTTAATCACAATATTGTCTTATTCAGGAAAAGGTCAACAATTTAGATTATTGCTGTCCATTTAATTATAGTCAGTGTCTTCATAATTTTCCGAATGCAGCAATTTAACCCCTTTGGACGAGTGATATACAGTGGGGGGAAAAAGTATTTGATCCCCTGCTGATTTTGTACGTTTGCCCACTGACAAAGAAATGATCAGTCTATAATTTTAATGGTAGGTTTATTTGAACAGTGAGAGACAGAATAACAACAAAAAAATCCAGAAAAATTTGCATTTTAATGAGGGAAATAAGTATTTGACCCCCTCTCAATCAGAAAGATTTCTGGCTCATTACGTCCCCACGTCACTGCGTCAGACATTCCCTCCAGAGTCAGAAAGATTTCAAATTGTGTAGGTCTACAATCTTGTCCCTGACATCCCTGGAGAGCTCTTTGGTCTTGGCCATGGTGGAGAGTTTGGAATCTGATTTGGAAGCTCAAACACATATTTGTAACGTGCAGTTGTTTTTCATTCAGCTTTCTTAGACTGATTCAGCAGCCAATTATAGCATTTAAGGCAGTAAATCCACTTTATGTAATAGCACACTGTGCTATCTGAGTGTGCCATCCTACAAGCCTGCACTGAATTAAGCAGTAAATGGCTAGGCAGTCATTACATTGCGCTTAATCTAGATTAAATGAGCTGATGGTGATGCATCTCTGGAGGCCTGCGGGTGAACTTGATGAGGGAGAGAAGAGGATGAAACCGGAGCTCTGTTCGCAGTGTGGCAGGCATTCTACATATGCACCATGCCTCTTCGACATGTTGCAATGCAATGTCACAGTGTAACTCACTGACTGAGTGTTGGTGTGGGTTTTGCACTAATCGTCACTGACCGCTGACCGATTGTGTGAAACAGAACGATAAACTTGACTGCCTTGGGACCGTTGAACAAGCTACCAGCAACACTCAGTAATCATTACAGTGAACACTTTGTAAATAACAGTCTACCTCTGACCTTATAATGTGCTGAGTTAAAAGAGTCCGGTGTCTCTTAAACACTTGACCCTGTACTGAAGTTCAGGTGATCTACTGTATGCTGATGCCGTCCTAGCAGTACAAGTCAGAAAAGTTAGTAGAATTGTGTTGAGTTGTACAAAGCACCTCTTTGTGTTTGAGACACTATATATGTGCATGAGGTAGAATAAGTTTTGGCCCTCTTGAGTAATGTTGTCTCAATAGGTTTACAACCTAATCTCTATCTAGTTCATCTGCAGCCTGTGGGGCTCCTGTGTTTCGTCTCTCGGGGAGTAACGTTAAATCAAATGGTTATCCTTTCCGGCAGGGTTCTAAATAGAACCAATAATATAAACTAGAACTAGATAAAAGAACAAAAATGCCTACATATGTTTCCCTACACTGGCTTTCACTCTTAACAAAACTCTAGTGTTTTTTCAGTCAAAAGTTTCTCACACAGAGTCGTTTATAAATGAACCAATAAAGAAATGCCAAAATCTGTTGATTGAGATGAGGCAAAATATAAAAATTATATAACTTTTTTTAAATTTTGATTCAGTTTGTCAAGTTTGGAGGGCGCACGGTTAGCACGTTTGCCTCACACCTCCAGGGTCCAGGGTTCAAGTCCCACCGTGGCCCTGCGTGTGCGGAGTTTGCATGTTCTCCCCGTGTGTCGGGGGTTTCCTCCGGGTACTCCGGTTTCCTCCCACAGTCCAAACACATGCATGCTAGGCTGATTGGCGTGTCTAAAGTGTCCGTAGTGTACGAATGGGTGTGTGAGTGTGTATGTGATTGTGCCCTGTAATGGACTGGCACCCTAGTCCAGTGTGTACCCCGCCTCATGCCCAATGCCCCCTGGAATAGGCTCCAGGTTCTCTGTGACCCTGAAAAGGAGTAAGTGGTAGAAGATGGATGGATGGATTGTCAAGTTTGTAACAGAATTTGAGTTGCATGCAAGAATGTTTCGCTAATCCTTCTCTAAGTGTTGAGAAACAGGTGTATTTAAGGGGTGAAGCTTTAAATCTCTATGACTTGCCCTTTCAGAAACGTTTTCAATAGGAAGAGATTCAATTACCAACATAATCATCATGGATCAGAGTAAACGTGGAGGTATTTCAGTCTCAGCCTGGTTTTACATCAACACCACAAAACCTCAAGTATTGTGTAACCAGAATTACCTTTTTTTTTTTTTTTAAACTATATTCTCCTATTTTAGACAATCGTCTCTTATCCCAAGACCTTTATTATTAGAGTTTTCCATTTTGACACTTCATATTGCTTTAAGGTTTGCTGATAAGCAAAGTCATCTTAACCTAATTGATATGTAAGCTGATCTCTTGGATCTATACAGCTTTCTGTCTGCATATCACACCGTTCTCTCGCTCTCTCACTCTCTCTCTTGCTCTCTCTCTCGCTCTCACTCGCTCTCTCTCTCTTGCTTTCTCTCGCTCTCTCTCTCGCTCTCTTGCTTTCTCTCACTCTTTCTCTCGCTCTCTTGCTTTCTCTCACTCTCTCTCTCGCTCTTTTGCTTTCTCTCTATCTCTCTCTCTCACTCTCACTCTGTCGCTCTCTCTCTCTCTCGCTCTCACTCTCTCTGCATTGAATTATCTGTGGCCTTTCTTGCTAGGATAATTAGAAGGTACATATCTGTTACCAAGCAGTAATTCTCACCCAGACTATCGGCTTCAGCCCTCTAATAAAGCACCTTGACTTCTTTCTTCTCATTGTTTGTAATGTAGGTCTAGGGATATTCTAGGACAAGGTGAATAGTGGTGGCTCATCGGTTAAACCCACATGATTATGAGTTCAGGTCTTGGATAGGACATGGAAGATTAGGTTAATTAATATACACGTACACCTGTATTTTTTAATCAAAAAGCAGCCAACAAGTGTTCGACCTATTTGGGGACTTTAAAAAGTCCTTCCGGTGGTCCCAAATGCAGTTAACACATTTTGTGATCTCTGCATAATTCTATGCATGTTTTTATAGTGTCAAATCTGATTTCATCATCTTCATTATTTATTCCGAAATATTACACAATTGTAAAAAAGAATCAAATCCTTTAATGAGCAGAGGCATCTAAACACTTGACTGGCAGTGAACTGTGTTTCAATTGTATTGAGCCTCACTTTGCTTAATCTGTCAGTATGCATGTAGAGCATGTAGCTTTTAGCTAACGACGCATATTAACACACGGAAGCATGTCTAAAAAAAGAAATGTTGGGTATGAATCAGCCTTTAGAAAAAAAAAAGTTTTCATGAAGGGGTGAGTAATACCATTCTAATAACCTCATGCACTTTTTCATTACTCTTTAAAAGATGCTGAATGTTTTTGGCTTTTTATTCCTGGCTGTGAGAACAGCTTGCTCAGCAGTATACTGACTACATCCTGACAGCCAGATATTGTCATATATTTCCATTTCTATTCATAGTACTCTCTGTTCTAATTTTAGCACTCTTGTTTTTCCTTCCTCTCGGTTTTTTGGTACGTGGTGTTGCTTAACGTTTCTTCCCATGTGTCATTTCCTGTTGCGTGGGTCCTCTCCGCTCAGCACTTACTCTGATCGCACACACTGGACAAAGCTGAAATCCCTTTCGTTCTGCATGACTGAAAATAGACTCGCTGTCAGTATTCAGTTAATGGAAGGCATCTGTCAGTGAAAGGATCTGTTAATACTAATGTATTGTACTAATGATCACACTGTTAAATCTTTTTATGGGGTATATAAACACTATAACGATTTCTGCTTTCCGCATGTTAAAACGGTGTGTAAACCGCTTAATGGGCATGCATAAACAGTTTATAACTTACAAAGCCAGATTTATGCATCAGTTAAGGATATACTTAAGCATATACACACAATAGGCAAAAGTTTGTGGACACCTAACTATAACACTCAAATTCAATGCTCAACAGTTTGGGGAAAGCCCACATATAGTATATACATATACAGTCACTGGCTTATTTATTTATTTTAGGAGCACCATACTAATACTGGGTACATACCCCCTGCCTCAGTTCTTTGTGGTATGAATTCCACAAGGTGTTTGAAACATTCCTTTGACATTCTGGTCCATGACTGCATCACATAAATGCTGTAGATTTGTTAGCTGCAAGTTCCTGCTGCAAATCTCCTGTTCTACCACATGCCAAAGGTGCTCTAATGGATTTAGAACTAGGGAGACTACTAAAGTACTAAAGAACGCATTGTCAGGGTTGTCGCACCAGTTTGAAATGACCTGCGCTTTGTGACAAGGCTGTGGCCTTCAAACAATGCTTGTATTAAGGACCCCAAAGTGGGCCAAGAAAACATTCCCCACACCATTACACCGCCACCACCCCCCTGGACTGTAAGGCAGGTTGGATTCATGGATTAATGCAGATGATGCCAAATTCTGACCCTGCCATCTGTGTGCCTCAGCAGAAATCGTGATTCATCAGACACGCCTATGTTTTTTCAGTCTTCACCTCTGTGCTTACTATAGCCTCAGCTTTCTGTTCTTAGCTGATAGGAGTCGTCTGCTTTTGTAGCCCATCCACCTCAAGGATTAATGTTTTGTGCATTCTGTAATGCGTTTCAGCTCACCACGGTTGCAAAGAGGGATTATTTGAGTTATGGTATCCTTCCTATCCATGCTAACTAGTCTAGCCATTCTCCTCTGACCTCTTTCTTCAACAATGTGTTGCCACCTGCAGAACTGCTGCACGTTGGATGTTTTTTTTTTTTTTTGCACCGTCTCGTGTAAACCCAGGAGATCAGCAGTTTCTGAAAACCAACAACCATGCCATGGACAAAGTCTCCAAGATCACATATAAACATGTCATTTTCTGATTTATACCCACGGAAGTGCACAATTACAAACAACTGTGAACAATGAAGCCACGTCTAACGTTTAATGAAAATTTGTATTTTCACACATTATAACTTTAAGATTCACAACATTACATTGTGTTCAAAACATCTTTCAGCCCAGGTGGGTGCTTGTTATGTAAATAGTATCCCCATGCAAATGAGTCTGGTGAGAGACTTCTGCTATGTAAATTGTGCTATTATGAAAGCAGAGGGAAACACATGCAAGGCATCATGCAAAACAAAGGAGTTATTTATGCAGGCGAAATTCACCTGCTCACTTCACAGGCCTCTCTGGGCTACTCCATTTGATACACCACTTCGTAATTTCTCTTCAATGTACTCAGCAGGTTTGCAGTGTGATTGAATCTTTGAGTGCAGATAAAGATTTTATTTCCACAAATTCTTTTGCCCTTGAGGATTACTTTTGGCTTCTTTGTTGTGAGCACTTGTTAAGTTTGTTACTCTAGTTGAGGTAACGTCTTCCCATGCTCTCTTCGAAAATAAGACCAGGTAATCATCCAATCAAATCACAGCACCACTCGCATTATTAAGAGTGTGTAACACAAGAAGTGTGTCAAGACCTGTGAAAGCTCCTACATCAGACATACAGTACATTTATTTACATTTACAGCATTTAGCATTATCCAGAGCCACTTGCGTTTATTTCTTTTATACATGTGAGCATTTGAGGGCCTTTCTCAAGGGCCCAACAGGGGGCAGCTTGGTGGAGCTGGAATTTTGAACTCACAACAGTAGCCCAACATGTCATAACCACTGAGCTTAACTACTGAACCGCTGTTTACAAACTAGGGTCATGAAGCATAGTCTGGGATTGAAAAAAGAAAAAAGAAAAAAAAAAATTATATATATATTATTGTTACTGTGGTGGAAACGATAACCCACCATTATCAAAGTATATATATATATTTATAATTATTGATGTTTTGCTCAATTTATTTTTAGTCATTAACCTGTTTGGCTTTTCATTTAAATATATTAATTAACCCCTTAATAAATCAAAAGCAAGTAGGGCTATAAATAATGTCAGCTTGGACCTGGGTGTGTGTGCAATTGTGTCCTGCGATGGGTGATCCAGAGTGTCCCCTGCCTTGTGCTTCGGGTCCTCTGGAATAGGCTCCAGGCTCCCCGCGACCCGGTGTAGAATAAACGGTACAGAAGATGGATGGAAATCCGAATAGTTTTATGTGCATTATGTTAGGTTATGTTCATAAATAATTATATGCAAATGTGCTTGATGGAATTTATTCTACAATTAAAAGATTCTCTGGTTACAAAAAATTTGAAAAGCTCATAGAACATTCTAGAAGGATCTATGAGGTTGAGAAACACGTAGAACAATTTAAATATGGATTTATTAAGAGGGATTGCTTTTATGCTTCAGAACAAATGCAGTTTTTATTTTTTAATTTTTTTCTTATTTTTTTGATGTGCTATGATTATTCTTAACAAAAATGTAAATAACATTTTTTTGTTTACTTCATTATCTACAGTTGCGGTCAGAAAGTTTTCATACCCCTTGTCAAATCTTAATACTTTTAACAAAATAAAAGGGATCATAAAAGCCCCACGATATTTTTTATGTAGTACTGCCCTACAGATGAATAAGATCGTTACATGTCTCCCAGAAGACAAAGTACTAACAACTTACACTGATCATCCTGTTCAAATGTTTACACCCCCCTGGCTCTTAATGCATTGTGCTACCTTCTTGAACATCAGTGAATGATTGCACCTTATGTAATAGTTGTGTACGAGTTCCTCAGTCATCCTCAGTGTGAAAAGATGGATCTCAACATCATATAGCCACTGCTGGAAAGGGGTCAAATATTTTTCTGAAGAACTGGGGGCAGTTTAACTGCTCAGAACAAACTCATGAAAAAATAGCACAAAACATAAACCCAGTCGTGGATCAACCGGGTAACAACACACACTATTAAGAATCAAGGGTCTGTAAACTTCTGAACTGAGTAAATTTTTATAAATTCAGTTATTATTGTGTCTGAATTATATGTAAGCATCTGTTATGTGAAATGGCTTATACTCAGGACAGTACTAAATAAAAAAATATCATCATGGGATTTTTATGATCCCTCATATTTTGTTAAAAGTATTAAGATTTTGCAGATTCTGCAAGGGGTACGCAAACCTCTGACCGCAACTGAATACCAGTTTCAGATTTCTTTATCATGTTGTTCTAGTGAAGGATAGTCACATGTCTACATTAAAAATAGGCAGTGAAACAAAGGCCAAGAAACATACAGTTTTCTGTTGTTGTGACGTATCCTTTCTGTTTTATTTGCAGATCCGTGCCTGACTGTGATCCCACCCTGCATGAACGAAGCTGACCGCTTCAGCCTTGAGGCACTGCGGCACATCCACAAGCAGCTGGATGATGACAACGATGGTGGCATCGAAGTCAACGAGAGTGTCGAGGTCAGCCAGCCCTGTTATGCATGTCCTGCTAACAGTCATGAGTTCAGTTTAGTCAGCCACCTAACCTTTTGGCCTGGTTTATATTTGACTCTTAACTACGCATGTGTGTGTGGAAATAGCAGCATTTATTATGTACATCTTGGGGAGTAAAAATGACCTCGAGAATCCGTCAGGTTTCCATATCGAAATGAAAAATGGAGATGTTAAAGACACAACCGAGGTGAGTTGGTTTCTGTTTAAACCTTTCAGCTGTCATCATGATCGTTGTCTCGAGCTGCATCCCTTCAAAAGTATCGACTAATCTAGAAGATTCAAACTTTTTGTAGGTCTTAAGGGGACATGAGAGGTTTTTACAATTCAAACACAACTGTAATATGTAAATAAGTCAGTTAAATGTAGTTCAAAACTAGAATGATACATAAGTATGTAATTTGAGATAAAGCACTAGTTTGTGGAGGACACTGTCTCTCATTGTGCTATACTGCGCCTGCTATTCAGGCTGGTATTTCATTGCACTGCGCACATTCCTCATAATCTTCCATATATGTAGTTAAAGGCTGAAACTTTAATCTAAACATGAATTTAAATGTACAGGTGTTTTCTCAACTGTTTTTGTGCACTTGTGCACTCATGAGTGACCTAGTACTTACATCACCCATTTTAAATATAACATTTAACTAAAATCATATGAAAATCTGAAACTTTCGTGACCTGGTTATTTGTTCAAAACAAAAACAAAGAAAAGGGTTATGCAATATAAGAATTTTGGGGACTAAGGAAACGGATTTGCATTTATTTATATATTTATTCATTTAGCAGATGCTTTTATCCAAAGCGACATATAGATGAAGAAGGAACGAATGCACAGTGCTTGCAATGAGCTGAAAGAGATGAAGGGATGGGAAGAAGAAATAAATAAAGAGAACCAAAAAAGTGACACTGAAAGTGTGAAAGAAAGGAAGTGAGGGAAACGCAAAGATTAAAGAAAAAAGATATTACCTACTTTATTATTACCTATTTCAAGGATGTACGCACCCTGGAGGTAGATTAAGGAGAGGTGGACGGTCAATACTATCCATCTTACCCCCCCTTCTCCTTTTTTTTTCTTTTTCTTTGATTCTGTATGGATTTATGAAAATAATACGAAACATATGTAATTGAATCACATGTACATGAATCATAATAAAATAAATGAATCATATGTAAACATTCATGGGTCAGGTGGGAGGGGCTGTTATTGGGGGGAAAATAATATTGATTCTGTATCGATATATTTTGTTGTACTCTGAAAAGTGTATGAGAAGCAATAAAAAATATAAATCCAAGAAAAAAGATAGACGAGAGAACGAATTAAAGCGAGTAAGGAAGAGATGCAATGAAGAGGAGAGAGAGAGAGAGAGAGAGAGAGAGAGAGAGAGAGAGAGAGAGAGAGAGAGCGCGCTGATTACTCTGCTGTGAAGTGGATTGGAATTTGAAGAGCAAGATGTTCTTTCAGTTTGAAAATCTCACACTTTAAACTCGGTTCTAACTTTCCTCAAAGCTAATAAAATGATTTCTTAATTCTTGCTGAAAAGATATTCACACAGTTTGAATGTAGTCTGTACATAAAATGCTTCAGGTTAACATAATTCTCAAAATTGAGATTTCTCAAAAAACAACAACAACAACAATAATAAAAGTAATAAGCAATAACAATAAAGTGCTTGCCTTGTAAATATTGTACTTAACAATATACAGTGGTGTGAAAAAGTGTTTGCGCCCTTCCTCATTTCCTGTTCCTTTGCATGTTTGTCACACTTAAGTGTTTCGGAACATCAAACCAATTTAAACAATAGTCAAGGACAACACAAGTAAACACAAAATGCAATTTGTAAATGAAGGTGTTTATTATTAAAGGTGAAAAAAAATCC
>JAFFST010054237.1:312296-322876 GCA_022414735.1 Noturus placidus
TATATATATATATATAGATTATATATAAAAGTTTGTTTTTTTTCCATAATTTAATTCAAAAATAACTTTGATATATTTTATATATTCGTTACACATAAGGTAAAATATTTCAAGCCTTTTTGTGTTTTAATCTTGATGATTACGGCTTACAGCTCATGGAAATAAAACATCCAGTGTCTCAAAATATTTGTCCGAGTTCAGTTGCACTGGAACTGTGCTGCGATTCCAGTGAGTATGAACTCAACTTGTACAAGGGTTCGCACGTGTTCAGGAAGTAAGTAACCTGCGCTTGTGTTTTAGCTGGTGATAACATAATTAGTTTATCATGAGTGGCATGGGGATGTTGTGGGACACAGAAGAAGTCCATTGCTGCGCATAATATCTGCTCCACATAATAGCACCAAAATAATAATCATAAAAAAAATACGTGGTGATTCGCCATTCGCGTTTGTGATGACGTAAGATGAATGTCAATGCAATGGGGTTCGACATGATCAGGTGAATCTGAAGCCAGGACAATGTTGCTTGGGCACTGGGAACAGTCTGACACGTCACACTCTGACACGGACAGCAGCAAAAGGACCCAGTGTGAATATCACATACATATAAAATCCAGCTGTTTGGAAACAAACCTTGAATTGGTGAATTTTTCAGTCTCCTTCTAATAAAGTTAGTGCTTATTGAATTGTTTAAAGCTTTCTGACCATCTCCTGTACTCTGGACTCCTACGTGAGCTTCCTGAGGTTCTGCTTTGTTTCGTAGACTTGACGCTGTGTGTTGTGGTGTGTTCACAGGTTATATATATATATATTTAACGTTGTTAGGATTGAGCACCGTATGTATATAATTTGATCCGGGAAGAAATCATGTGAACTTTTATGTGATTGAAGTACATCTTTTTTCAGTTCATCATCGAGGACATGAAACAGCAACAAACGAACAAACACAGCAACCTGCACAGAGAGGACCAGCACATTACTGTAGAGGAGCTGTGGAAAGGATGGAAGACATCTGAAGGTGAGACCGAGAGACTTAAGAGCTCACGGATTCTGTTCAAAAGGAGAGATGGATGCAGGTGTCTATACCAAATGAATTTTTTTTTTATTGAAAATAGAAATGAAGACGGATGGAAAACATATAGAACTAATAATGTTGCGAAGGATGTTTCATAGTCAGTGGCTGGCCATCAGATCATTAATTAATATGCTACATGCACTAACATGATCTGAGCAGAGCTTTGGTCCATCATAAACAGTGGAAAACAGTGTGTGCAACCTACTGTGAATCACAAAAAATGACATTTTCCTGAATTGTAGCCCGCATTGTGTTATGCAATCTGACAAATACTGTGTCATCCCATTGTGTCTGAGTAAGAGAAGAAAAAAGGAAGTGTGTGTGTCTGTGTGCGTGTGTGTGTTGGAGGATGATATAATGGTATGGTATAAAGGTAAATGGTATAAAGACAGTGATAAAGAATTAGTTCTAGCATTTTTATTACATTATGGCGGCTGTGGCTCAGTCGGTAGAGCGGGGTGTCCCCTAATCCACTAATCGTAGGGTTGGTGGTTCGAATCCCGGCCCTGGTGATCCCATGCCGAAGTGTCCTTGGGCAAGACACTGAATCCTAAGTTGCCCCCGATGGCAATCTAGCACCTTGCATGCAGCTCTGCTACCATTGGTGTGTGAGTGTGCTCCCAGTTGTAAGTTGCTTTGGATAAAAGCGTCTGCTAAATGAATAAATGTAAAATGTAAATGTACATTATGTTGGTGTTGATGAAGACATCCCATAATATAGTGTTGCATTAAATATGTCATGGTGGCTTAGTGGTTAGCACGCTCGCCTCACACCTCCAGGGTCCGGGGTTCGAGTCCCACTCGGGGTTTGAGTTTGTTTGTTCTCAACCCCCCTGGGGGGTTGTTCTCAATGGGGGTTTCCTCCACATACTCCGGCTTCCTCGCCAGTCCAAAGGTAGGCTGATTGGCTTATCTAAAGTGTCCGTGGTGTGTGAGTGTGTATGAGATTGTGCCCTGCGATGGACTGGCACCCTGTCCAGGGTGTACCCCGCCTTGAGCCCAATGCTTCCTGGGATAGGCTCCAGGTTCCCAGTGACCCTGAAAAAGTAGTAAGCGGTAGAAGATGGATGGATTTTTAACGGAGGACAAAATTAAAGATAGCAGTTTGGACGCTTTCATGACGATGTTTGATGGACCTGAACTGGTGTGTGATGTACACTGATCAGCCATAACATTAAATCACAAGTGAACATTGATTAACATTGGGATAGTTTATGGAAGTTGTTGTTTTGGAAGCAGGAAAAACGGGCAAGCGTAATGACCTGAGAGACCTTTGACAAGGGCCAAATTACGAAAGTCTTGTGCAGCTTGCTGTGTAGCTGCAGACCAGTCAGAGTACCCTTGCTGACCCCTGACCACCACCGAAAGCACCTACAATGGTCACATGAGCATCAGAACTTGACCATGTCACAATGGATGAAGGTGGCCTGATGAATCATGTTTTCTTTTACATCATGTGGATGGGTGTGTTTGCGACGCTTACCTGTGGAAGAGATGACACCAGGATGCACTAAGAAGGAAAGCAGGCGGAGACAATGTGATGCACTGGGCAATATTTTGCTGGGAAACCTTGGGGCCTGGCATTCATGTTGATGTTGCTTTGGCATCCATCACTGATCTAAACATTGTAGCAGACCAAGTATACCCCTTCATGGCAACGTTATTCCCTAATGGCAGTGGCCACTTACAGCAGGATGATGAGGCGCCCTGCCACACTGCAAACAAAAATTTCAATAATGGTTTGAAGAGCATGACAAACAGTCCAAATTTTCTGACTTGGCCTTCAAATTTCCCATTTAAATATTAATAATTATTAATTGAACAATGCATTTGCAGTATATTATTGTACGTTATAGGTTATAGGATTTTTTTAGTATTAGCATTATCATCCTCCAGCCCTAGTGTTCAGGTAATTGAGATGTATATTGCAAATAGAAAGACCCAAGTGAATTGTGCTATATATTTAGTGGCACTCCACATAAACATATATTGCTATGCATGAGTGAGGTCCCTGATGTATGAAAATATATTAATATAAACACATGCACAATAATTTGAACATATTAGAACAGATTTAAATGTTTCACACTAACTCTGTGTCTCTGTTTCTCTCAGTTCATAACTGGACGATGGATGACGCAGTCCGGTGGCTGAAAGAATCGGTAGAGCTTCCACAGTACGAAACAAACTTCAGAGAGTTCAGAGTTAATGGCAATACTCTACCTCGGTAAACACACACACACACACACACGCACACACACATACACAGTCACATGTCTCTTAAACATATTTTCCAAATGTTTTAAGCATCCCAATCATAATTTGTATTCCAATAAAAGTCACCAACAACTGGAATACAGGAGGAACCTTGGAGATATTAGTGTGACACTGCCCCCTTCTGGTAGCTGTGTGCAGGTGCAGGGAGAGGGGGACGGGGAAAGGAGGTGAAGCAGGATTTAAAGATTGCGTTTCATCCCTCTAGAAGCACTTGCTGACTCATGAAATGATGTCACAAGTCCAGATCTCTGCCCCCCCCCCCTTTGCTATGCTGTAGGCTTCGCACATATTGTCTTTTAGCCATTTTGTACATTCTCTTTAAATAGGCACGTAGGTATTCACCCTCTTTTACTGACATGATCCTGTTATAATGACTGTGGTTTTATTTTAAACTGTCTTAAGGTACAGTCCGAATATTCCAGCGTCCATTATCACAACAGACTGAATATCTTAGTATTTTGTCCCAGTGACTGATGTCTAATTGAATAAAACCTTGATGCCTCAATGAATTCTGCCCTATATGTGTTGCTGTATTTTTTATGTAAAAAGAATTTTTATTTTTGAATTGTATTAGCAAAGAGTAAGGAAATAATTTTATTTGCCAAAAATGTTCTAGTTTTACGTGCTACAATCTCTTTGTATATCTCTCTCTTTTTATCTGCAGAATAGCGGCTAATGAACCTTCGTTTATGTCATCACAACTAAAGATATTAGATCAACGACATAAGCAGAAATTAAATTTGAAGGCGCTGGATGCTGTGCTGTTTGGACCACCATTACGTAAGTGCCTAGTTAGACAAGGCATCAACTAAACCTGCATGATACTTGGTGCTGATAACTGCTACAGTTACTGTAACTAGTTAAAAAAAATACTGATTAAAATGCATATCAATTTATTACAGTCTACCAGACATTTCGTGATTTTCCTCTAATTTTTACCAATAGCTTGTGGGTTTTTAAATAGATGATTAGTACTGTGATCCCGTGATATTAGCCTAGGTTATCATACTGTAAACATTTGTAACCTGTAACCCCACTAACAAGATACACAAACATTATTTGTTTGCACTCATCCGTCTTGCAGGGCCACAGCATAACTGGTTGAAAGACTTTGTCCTCATGGTTTCCATCATCATCGGGGTTGGAGGCTGCTGGTTTGCCTACGTGCAGAACAAGTCCTCCAAAATCCACATCTCCCGTATGATGAAGGACCTGGAGAGCCTGCAGAGCGCTGAACAGAGCCTGATGGACTTGCAGACCAGGTACACAGAGAAATCCTATACAGTCAGGTCTGAAAGGCTAAGTCCACTACAGAGCAGTTCACTATACCACAAATGTCTCACTATATTTAGATTTGCTGAGGGGTTTTGCTAACTAATTTATAAGTAGGATAACAGATACTCAAGACTAACCGTACATTTAACCGTTCTCTGCATGGTGTTTCCATATGGCAACAATTTATTTATTTATCTCCAATTTTTTGATAGGCAATAATGCAAAAATAATATTTTCCTATCTACAGTGCCTTCCACTAATATTGGCACTCTTGATAAATATGTGCAAAGATAGCTGTAAAAAATTGTCTTTATTGTTTAACCTTTTGATCTTTTGTTAAAAAATTCTCAATTGCAAACAAAACGCAGGTTTCTATAAAAGAAATCTAGGTGTGCAACAATTATTGGCAGCCATTTAGTCAATACTTTGTGCTACTTCCCTTTGCCAAGATAACAGCTTTGAGTCTTCTCCTATAATGCCTGATGAGGCTGGAGGATACATGGCAAGGGATCTGAGACCATTCCTCCATACAGAATCTCTCCAGATCCTTCAAATTGCAAAGTCCATGCTGGTGGACTCTCCTCCTCAGTTCACTGCACATGTTTTCTATGGGTTTCTGGTCAGGGGACTGGGATGGCCATGGCAGGACTTTGATTTTGTGGTCAGTAAACCATTTTTGTGTTGATTTTAATGTATGCTTTGGGCAGTCAGGCTTTCATTTAATATCTGCTGATATTTCATAGTCCATGATGCCATGTATCCTAACAAAATGTCCAGGTCCTCGGGAAGAAAAACAGCCCCAAAACATTAAAGAGCCACCACCATATTTAACCATTGGAATGAGGTACTTTTCCATATGGCTACCTCTCTGTGTGCGACGGATCCAGCTCTGGTGTTTATTACCAAAAAGCTCTATTTCGGTTTTATCTGACCATAGAACCCGATCCCATTTGAGGTTCCAGTAGTGTCTGGCAAACTGAAGACACTTGAGTTGTTTTTGGACGAGAGTAGATGCTTTTTTTTTCTTGAAACCCTTCCAAACAAGTTGTGGTGATGTAGGTGACTTCGGATTGTAGTTTTGGAGAATTTCTGACCTCAAAATGCGACTAACTTCTGCAATTCTCCAGCTGAGATCCTTGGAGATTTTTTGGCTACTTGAATCATCCGCTTCACAGTGTGTTAATTATTGCCCTGATAATTGAAATGTGCATTTTCAATGTTTGTTCTATTTTCTTATAGTCACTTCTCATCTTGTGAAGCTGAACAACCTTGTGCTGCACATCACAGCTACAGTATATCCCTTTGTCTAACCCATTGTTACGAATGACTAAGGAAATTTGGCATCCGTGTTACTTCATACTTATACCTTTGTGAAACAGGAAGGCATGGTTGGACAATTTGCTGTTCCTAGCCACACAGGTGTGCTAAAAAATTTAACATATCAATGGGAATACACTTTAAATAAATTTTTATCATATGAATTAATAGGGGTTCCATTAATTGTTGCACAACAATATTTAACAAATGTTGTTTTTTTTTGTTTTTTGTTTTGATAAACCTGTGTTGTGTTTGCAATTGTTTGATGTCCATGAGAGCAGAGAATTTTTGTACATTATTTTTAACAAAAGATCAAAGTTAAACAATAAAGACAATTTTTTAACAGAATACTTTGCTCATATTTACCATTAGTGGAAGGCACTTATTTGTGGTAGTATACAGTATAATCTTAGTAAAACTGGGTACATTTAGTTTTTCATGATTTCCTGCTGTAATTTATAGACTGAACATTAATATGACTTGGTGTAATCTAAAGAGAAGGCAATGTGGCTTAAAAACCACACACGGAAATGCCTTAATATACCAAAATACACAGAATGTGATATCTTATGTACGATGCTCAATAGTCGCTCTGATTTGTGTGCGGCTGTTGCAGACTGGAGAAGGCACAAGAGGAGAATCGCACAGTGGCAGTGGAGAAGCAGAACCTTGAGCAGAAGATGCGAGACGAGATCAATGGTGCAAAGAGGGAAGCTTACAGACTGCGAGAGCTCCGCGAGGGAGCCGAGTGCGAACTCAGCCGACTCAAATATGCCGAGGAGGAACTGGTGCAGGTAGGAGTCAGAGCTGAGGACCTACATACTAAAGTTTTCCCTACAGTCATTCTCAGTAACTGGTCAACATTTGAAATATATTCTACCTTTCAACATTTAACCCCATAACTACTCTGAGAGGTTTTAATTGTTTCTCAGGCAGTAATTCATGTGCACATTAAAGTATTTTTTGTCATATTGCTTGCAGTGTATTGGTGACTTATCAGCCGTTTTCAATCAGTATAAACAAAGGAATTATCTCCACAAGTCTGTTATAAGATTAGTCAGGACATTGTAGTTTGTGTGTGTATAGTATCATGACTCATGTTTTTTTTGCTGGTGAGCAGGGTGATAGGATAGGGGAGGGGCATGAGTCCGCTGCTGGGCAACAATTCACACCTCTCCACATCAGCACTGGCACAGAGATAAAACGGACAGCACACTTAAAGTTGTTTTGATTGTAAAACACTGTATACAGCTGACACAATAAAATTATAACATTTAAATCTAGTAGGATAGGGAAATAAAAAAAAGAGAAATGTTTATGAAAAACTGTAAATTCGTAAAGGCCAGAGTGTCTGGTAAAAAGAGTTAAGGATATTAGAGCAAGTAATATCTTCAGCATCACAGACATTTGAGCTGCATTGCAAACTGCATACTACTGTGTTAAATAATTCCACAGTACACGTTTTATGCATACTACTAAATATGCGTTAGACAGTTTGGGATGCAGAATTTAATTCTCTTGGTACTGGGTTGACACAAAATGGTTCATCACATCATTTCTTTTTTTACATATATAGCATTTAGAAGATGTATAAAAAAATAAACTCAAGATAGTTTGTTCGGTCAGAGAATAAGAACAACATACATTTATAAAAGCTAAAAAAACAGCCCTATATTTTAAAATATTCTCATCCGTATCCGACTCATGTGTTACCATTTTTCTACCAGAGAGGGTGAAATGCCACAATCTTACATCCAGCAGCTCTTATTTTTCCCCCTTGGCATGCAAGTCAGCTGAATCAGAAAACAGATTTCTGTCTACCATGATGTCTGTGAGCCAGTCAGAAGATTAAATATTCCCAGCCCACAGATCTGTAGCAGTGAGCTTTTGCTTAGTGCAGCCTCTTGTGCGCTGGGAGTATGTATGAGAACAGACAAGGAAACGTTTGATCATCTTTGAAACAGTGCCTGTTAATAAAGTTGATATACTTGCACAAACCCACACGGAAAATTAGCTTTTTTGATAATTTATTCAACAGAAATATCAATTGATGTGATATTCTTCTGTGGAAAAAGTAAGTACACCCTTGGTCTCAGAAGCTAGTATTGCCCCCTTTAGCAGAAGTAACTTCTTGTAGGTGTTTTGCATAATTGTCCAGCAGGCTTGCTGGAATTTTTGACCACTCTTTCGTGCAATATTCTTTCAGTTTTCAGATGTTTGAGGGTGTTCTTGCATTTACTGCCTGTTCTTCTTTTTGAGCCATTCCCTGGTGGATTTGCTAAGGATAATTCTCCTGCTGAAAGGTCCACTTTCAATTCAACTTCAACTTTTGAACAGATGGCCTCACATTATATTCAAGCACTCTTTGATATGATCTACAATTCCTAGTTGAATCAATGAAAGTAAGCTCTCCAGTCCCTGAGGCAATGAAGCAACACCAAACCTTAACATTTCCACCACTGTGCTTCATAGTTGGCATGAGGAGCTTCTCCTGAAAAGCTGTCTTTGGTCACCACCAAACATGTCTGCTGTGACTGTGTCCAAACAACTCGATCATTGATTCATCTGTCCAGAGCACATTATTCCAAAAGGCCTGGTCTTTGGTTATATGCTCATCGACAAACTGTAGTCTTGCAAAGGCTTTTTCCTGGCTCGCCTCCCATGCAGGTCAAATTTGTGCAATCTCTTTCTGATTGTAGAAGTATGCACTTTGACACCATCAGTTGCAAGACTTACTGTACTGGCAGATCCTTTGATTAAATTTTGAGTTTCTTGGAGACTTCTTTTTGCATCAGACTGTCTGCTCTTGGGATGAATTTGCTGGGACGGGCAGTGCTGGAGAAATTGGCAGTCCATGTAGTTCAGATAACTTGGAGATCTTTTTAAATCCCTTTCCAGACTCGTAGGCCTCCAGAACCTTTTTTTTCCCCTGAATCTTAAAGTACTCTTTAGATCTTGGCATGATGATACCACACACTTCAAATAGGCAATAATTTCTATTTTTTCACACGACTATATCAGTATCTATCTATCTATCTATCTATCTATCTATCTATCTATCTATCTATCTATCTATCTATCTATCTATCTATCTGTCTATCTGTCTGTCTATCTGTCTGTCTGTCTGTCTGACTGTCTGTGTTTTTTTGTATCTGTTCTTCAGACAGATTTGTACTATATATTAATCATTTTAGCAGTAAATATGTGATTAAAAAAATATTTCTATTAAAGAAACTTATATTGAGTATTTGTGTTAAGTATCTTTAACAGAAAAGGTGAATGTCTGCCGATTCAAGACAGATGGTGTAATTTGATCACAAGTAACTGTGGGGAAAAAAAAAAGATAATTGGCCACTTTTAGGCTTGGCCGTTAGTGTTAATGTAGCAATTCCCTGTATGGTACATGCTCCAGTGTTTCAGACCATATTCCTATTCACGATGTGTGTTTTATATGAGCATTAACCCTTTTGCTAGACTGAGACAAAGCCTGCAGTTTAATATTGAGTGCTTGAAGAATAGGAATTAGGTAGGACCCTAATGTGGTTTTGTATGAGTCTGTAATTATGTGTGTGTGTGTGTGTGTGCGTGTGTGTAGGTCCGTATGGCTTTAAAGCGAGCAGAGAAAGAGTTACAGTCAGAGCGGTCAGTTCCTGAAGCCTTACAGATGTGGCTGCAGCTCACACATGAGGTGGAGGTCCAATACTACAATATTAAAAAACAGAATGCTGAGCTACAGCTGACTGTTGCCAAGGAAGAGGTGAGTGTGTATGTATGTGTGTTATGACGTGAGTGAGTGTGTATGTATGTGTGTTATGACGTGACTGAGTGTGTATGTATGTGTTTTATGACGTGACTGAGTGTGTATGTATGTGTGTTATGACGTGAGTGAGTGTGTATGTGTGTGTTATGACGTGACTGAGTGTGTATGTGTGTGTGTTATGACGTGACTGAGTGTGTATGTGTGTGTGTTATGACGTGACTGAGTGTGTATGTGTGTGTGTTATGACGTGACTGAGTGTGTATGTGTTATGACGTGACTGAGTGTGTATGTGTGTGTGTTATGACGTGACTGTGTATGTGTGTGTGTTATGACACGAGTGAGTATGTGTGTGTGTTATGACCCGAGTGAGTGTGTATGTATGTGTGTTATGACGTGACTGAGTGTGTATGTATGTGTGTTATGACGTGAGTGAGTGTGTATGTGTGTGTTATGACGTGACTGAGTGTGTGTGTGTTATGACGTGACTGAGTGTGTATGTGTGTTATGACGTGACTGAGTGTGTATGTATGTGTTATGACGTGACTGAGTGTGTATGTATATGTGTTATGACGTGAGTGTGTATGTGTGTGTTATGACGTGACTGAGTGTGTGTGTGTTATGACGTGACTGAGTGTGTATGTATGTGTTATGACGTGACTGAGTGTGTATGTATGTGTTATGACGTGACTGAGTGTGTATGTATGTGTGTTATGACGTGACTGAGTGTGTATGTGTGTGTTATGACGTGACTGAGTGTGTATGTATGTGTTATGACGTGACTGAGTGTGTATGTATGTGTGTTATGACGTGACTGAGTGTGTATGTATGTGTTATGACGTGAGTGATTGTGTATGTGTGTGTGTTATGACGTGACTGA
>JAFFST010054238.1:88462-101001 GCA_022414735.1 Noturus placidus
TTAGCATCAGTCGGGTTTGATTTAAGGACAGAGGGTGATGTAGAGTAAAGTGAAACGACTGGTTGGACTTCAGAGCTCATGAGTAAGTCTATAGTAGCCTTAAATCTCGCCCATTTGTCTTGGCTGGTAGCTTTGTGTCCACCGACTGAGGCTTTTTCAATAAGGTCCATAGTTTGGACTTGGTGAAGAATGTGGGCTGCTAGCATTGTATTGACACCCCACTGTACTGTGACTCCAATTTCCAACTGAAGACTATTATTATTATAGGCACATTTCCCAACTCAAGAACTTTAGGCACATTTACACCAAATGATTGTTTTCAGGAACTCAAGAACTTTAGGCACATTTACACCAAATGATTGTTTTCAGGAACTCAAGAACTTTAGGCACATTTACACCAAATGATTGTTTTCAGGAACTCAAGAACTTTAGGCACATTTACACCAAATGACTGTTTTCAGGAACTCAAGAACTTTAGGCACATTTACACCAAATGATTGTTTTCAGGAACTCAAGAACTTTAGGTACATTTGGACGGGCAAAGCACCTAAAGTTCCTGTAAAGATTTCTGTGTTGGAAAATTGCACAAGCTTCCCAAGTGTCTGCGAAGGTGCATGTACTGGTAATTTAGTTCAAGGTTCAGAGCTCCTGAAACGATTCCTGGGATGGAAAAATTGCACTATGCTCCCTGGTTCCTGAAAAGGATCCTGCACTGGCAAAGTGTCTAAGGTTCTTGAGTTCCTGGAAAGGTTTCTGAGTTGGCACTGTGCCTAAAGATCCTCAGACCCTGAAGAGGTTTCTGTGATGGAAATTTGCATAGCATTCATGAGATCCTAAAAAAACAGGTGTCTACATTGGCAAAGTGCCTAAACTCCTTTAGTACAGAAACCTCTTCAGGAACTCAAGATCGTTAGGCACATTTCCACCATATTAGCTTTTTTTTTAGTTGCATTTTGAGTAACCAGACACCTTTTGAGGAACTCAGGAATATTGTGCAATTTTCTTTCACTAGAACCTTCTCAGGTACTTTACACACATTGCCAGTGTATGAACAAGAACTCTAGCTCCAGTCTTTTTCAAAAATGCACATTTCCACCTCAAAACTTTTTTTCAGGATATCTGGAACTCCTTATAAGCTTCCACCGCAGGAACCTTTTTAGCAACTATGGAACATTTTAGGTACCTTTCCATCACTGGAACCAGGGCCAGAATCCTGAACTATTTAGCTCCTCAAAAGTGAGAACATGTCCAGTGAAACCATAGAGTTGTTAGGTTGACGGTTAAAGGTGTTGCTGAAGAACCCACTGTTACCACGACCGTCCTGGTCATTAGAGTTCAGGAACCATTGAGTCAGGATTGCCTAAAAGGAGTAATAAATAATGTATTAACTCTCTCACTGACCCAGGTGTTGACTTTCCTCTAAGAGTGTATCCAAGGGTTAGGGGATTAGGGGTTTAGGGTTTGGGTATTCTGTATTTAGAGGTCACTTGGTTGTGTTACAAATGGTGTGGAATGACTCTCCCTTGTTCCCTTCTGTGTGCAGTGTTTAATGGTCACGCTAAGCTGATGAAGGAGAGGGAGAGCACGCTGAGGCCCAAACTCAGAGAGTCATCAGTCGGGAAGGAGCGCTCGGAGCGACTGGAGGAGTGGAGAGACGTCCCACAATCCACCACAAGCAGAACTCACACCTCCAATGGAGTTGGCATTAAAGGAACCACAGAGGAACTACGCAAGCAGGTAGGATAACATTCTTCTTCTCCTCACGTCTCGTCTCATGCAGTCATGTACCTGTAGAATAAGCACAGGACATGTGGGGTCTGAAGGGGGTAGGTTAAATGGATGAGGTATACGAGGTGTGGATTGAGTTAAGAGAGAGAGAGAGCGAGAGCGTGAGGGAGAGCAGCAGTGAGAGGGTTAATTTGGTTCATTTCCTGTGAGCTGCAGTTCTGCAGATGGACTCGGTCAACGTTTCATGCCATTATACAGCTGGTCTATAGTGATACATGATGTCATCATGCACTTAAAGTTCATGCTGCATCAAACCTTCTCTCTCTCTCTCTCTCTCTCTCTCTCTCTCTCTGATGTTTCCCCGCCTTTTTTTCCCTCAGCTCAGCTGTTTAATAAGTCTATCCTCAAACCTTCCATCAATCTTTGTGCTGTTGCGTATTCCCTTTTGCTCTCTTTTTTTTTCTCCTCTCTCTCTCCCTTCTGCTCTCTATATCTCTATCTGTCTCAATCGTTCCAATCTTCTCTCTCTCTCTCCTGGCTGTTTTGCTTGGCTGAGCACAGTCTGGTGACAGGCAGTGCTGCTGTGGTGGCTCCTTTCTCTGTCTCTCTCTCTCTCGCTCTCTCTCGCTCTACTCCCCCTTCCTTCACCGTCTCTTCAGGCAGACTAAACAATCCCAGACAGAGTGCGTTTGTTCTCATGTGCACAGCGCCTCGGGAGAATCTTGGTAACGTAGTCTGTGAGCCCTCTAGTGGCCGCATCACTCGCTGCAGGTGAAAGTTAATCCCAGAGTGCTGTACTCAGCGCGAACACACGTGAAGTACGCCAGGGAATGGACGCTAAGTGGGATTGGCATTGCACACACACACACACAGCTGCGCTCTCGCAGCTTTCTGGCTGTCGGCCTTGTTTCAAATAGAGCACAGAGGATGGTGCTCTTTCGAAAGGGGCCTGGCACTTTAAATAGGCATGGCAGGGTGGGTGGAAGAAGGTGGTGCTGCTTTTAAGGGAAGATGAATGTGAGAGGTTGGTGGATGGTGAAGGTCAATAGTTGAACGTATTGATGAGACAGGATGGAGGAGAGGTCGAGAGGACAGTGCTGTTTTCAGTTGTTAGATAGGGGACCATGGAGAAGGCGATGCATTTGTAGGTGTTTCTTGAGGCCTGAGAAAGTGGTGGTGTCTTAATGGCTAGAGAGTGGTTTGAGATGGTGGTGCTGTTTCCAGTAGAAGATAAGAGGGTGCTTGAGAGAAGCTGGTGCTGTGGCTAATGGAGACCAGAGGGTGGTGCTGGTTAATATGGTTAAAGGCTGTTTGGGAAATGGTTGCTCAGTGGAGGAGTTAGGCTGTCCCCTCACTCAGGACTGAGAAGGTGGTGGTGTCTCAGAGAGAGGATAGGGTTGGTGCTGTTGTAGATGGACGACTGTAAGTGGTTGTTGGTGGTGCTGTGTTTCATTGGATTCCAGAGGGTGTTTTAACACAAGGTGGTTCCATGTAGGTTTTGGAGGACAGAGGTTAGTGCAGGTTTGTAACACATAAAGGCTGGATGGGAAACTGTGGCGGAGGAAGAAGGTGTTTCTGGAGCTCTGAGAAGTTGTTATCTCAAATGGCTAGAGAGTGGACTGGAGATGGTGGTGCAGTTTCAGATACAGGACAGAGAGTGGGTTAGCAGAAGGTGCTTCCATGTGGCTTTTCTGGAGGACGGAGACTGGTGCTTGTTCATGTGGAAATGCTGGTGCTGGTTCAAACAAAGTGTTGTTCGGGGACGCTTTTGGTGTCTCAAGTGGTGGTTGGAGACGGTGTTGTCTTAATGGCTATAGAGTGGACTGGAGATGGTGATAAGGTTAGACATAGAATACCGGGGGGTGGTTTGGAGAAGGTGGTGCTGTGTCAAACGGAGACCAGAGGGTGGTGCTGGTTCATATGGATAAAAGGCAGGACAGGAAACGATGGTGCGCTTCATCTGGACGACAGACGAAGAGTCATAACTGAGTCGCTTTACACCTACTGTGCTACCTGCCGAGAGCATCGATCATCTGAGCCTCAGAGCTTTGTGTAGAAAGGGTCTAAATTTTCTCTCCCTCCTCCTGTGCCCTTCTTCCTCCCCTTCCCTCTGCTTCTCCTTGCGTGACGAGGGTGGAGCGACAGATGAAGGCGATCACATTTCACTCCCCCTTATCTTTTAATAGCCTCTCCTTGTGTTTGGCTGCGCCTGATAGGAATACAATACAGGCCGTGTCGACTGGCTAGGCACGCTGATGGATCGCCGAGGCTCAAGCACATTTCACTTAACATTACCGCCAGTGTGGAACACACACACACACACACACACGCACACGTCTACATCCACATTCGTGGGTACTATAGAAACAGAATGGTTGACCATCCCCTGAAGGGTCTGCATATTAGTGACCTCAAATCCACAGTCCATCCACACCTCTCAAGTTTCAGCTGTAAACTTTTTTTTTTATTTGATTTAATTTCCTTGTGCTCTTGTGAAACAATACCCGAGCCCGTAACAGAATACGTAGAGTAAACCGGAATAAACGCGGTAGCCTGGTGAGAAGAGACGACGCAGTCTAATATCCCCATAACTGCGCTTAACCCAGAAGAGTTTCTGTGTAACCGAAGCATTGTCTGCTGCGGCAGGAACCCGCAGGGGCTCTCCGATCCGCTGAGAAACAGCAGACTTTTATTTGAAGCGTTTAGGCAGAATTACAGAGCTTAACGAGACCACTCCATATCAGACTGATTATAATGTGCTTTCGCTATAAACTATATTCCGGGAGTCATTTTACCGCCACTAGCTGGCACCGAGTGCCTTTCTCTCCATTAGTTCCTCTCTGTCTCTGTCTGTTCTCATTTTCCCTGAGTTAATTATGTCCCGCTGTAGCTGCGGTTTTAGCTTTTCTGTCGAGATGATAATACATAATACAGATCAAGATGGCTGACGATGGGCCACTAACAGAGCCACAAATCCCAGGAAGTGTCACCGATAGATTTTGTGTTTGTTTACGCCGATTTTTAAAGCTTTTTTTTTTTTTTTCCCCTTTTCTGGATGTTTATTTTTTATTTATTTATTTTACCAGGAAGTCCCATTGAGATTAAATTATCTCTTTTTACAAGAGAGCCAAGGTAACAGCCATGCAACTCGCAATTAAAACAAACACACACGTATTTAAACACCAGAACATTTTACCAAAAACAACAATAACATTTAAGTGTATTCAGAGTTAAATCTTTTTTTTTTTTGGAATTTATGTTTACTGATTCGGACTAGAAATAAACCCAAAGTCTTAACACCCAAGTCCATAATATACTGTTACCTGAAGTTACTAATGCACATGTAAGTTAAGTCAGGCAACGCTAGTGGTTTGTTTGTTTTGTTTTGTTTTTTGCTAATCCAGCATAGCTATTGTTACCCAGCTTGTCTAATAATCTGTATTTACAGTACAGATTCGTGCATAGACTAATGGTAGTTAATGTCCCTAACTTTTAAAGCAACTTTTAAATAAACGCTTTCGACGTTAAGTATAGTGGATAAGTGGTCCCACATGAGTCTCCAGCCATCTTGGTCACTTTATTAACTGTGTATTAGAGAGTGTAACCTAATACCAATCTGTTGTTCAGACTGAATAGATTATGTTCTCTGTATTGTTTTCAGACACAAATAGGAAGCACTTTTGCGTGTGTGTGTGTTGTGATTTTGTGGAGGTCAGAAAAGTTCAAAGGGCATGTGGTTGAGATAAAGGTCTCCATTCCAGTTGGATTCCATCCATCCATTTTGCATACTGCTTATCCTACACAGGGTCACGGGGAGATTGTCCCAGGGGACTCGGGCACAGGGCAGGGGACACCATGGATGGGGTGTCAACCCATTGCAGGACGCGAGCTGGGATCCCGTATGGTGCGATATAGTCACGCGAGCAGGAGGTTTTGATTTACATTGAACTGTCAGAACCCTCCTGTTTAGGCCACACCTATACTTCAGATTTAAATCTGAATACTGATACAGAAATTTTCAGCACTAGACGGATACTGATAGTAGCATCGTATTACAACCCTACTGTGTATATTTGTGGATTAAAGCACATTTATTTCTTGTTTATGCTTAGAAGGTCTCGAAGTGAGCGTAGGTGTGTTAAAAAGCCGAGTCAGCATTGATACAGCATTGACGACAGGGCGAGGTGGTACAAACACTGAGGTCACAAACTTGGATAGATTTCTAGATTGGAGTGGAATAGGCTGAAAATGATATATAAGATGTTTCTTCTGATTAATTTTCTCTTTTTCCTGACCTCTGCTTCTGTCCAGGTCTCTAAAGTTAATGGCTTTTCGCAGCCAGCTCCTGCGAACGTGGCCACTGCCAAAAAGTCAAAAGACTGCCGCCTACCCTCCAGAACTGTGAAGTACACGGCCACTGTGACCAAGGGCCACGTCACCTACACCAAAGCGAAAGGAGAACTGGTAAAGAAAGACAAACTGAACCACAGCAAACATTCTGCTGCTGCTGCTGGCGGTAATCAGCATCCAGCCAGCAAAGGACATGGTGCCCAGCCCCCTCACTCAGGGAAAGCCCCAAGTGGCAATGCAAAAACCCGAAAACAGGTGCTGTTATCAAACGGGCTGCATGGTGCGGCCAATGGGGGCGCCAGTGTTCGCTTCAACGGGAAGGTCAATGGACTCCATGGCTCCAAGGAGGAAGAGTTGGAGAACGAAGGCCGGCAGGGGCGGCATGGTCTGCGCAATTCCAAACGCAGGATGGATACAGGATCGGAGGTAATGGAGCCGAAGTCCAAGGTCTTGATCTCAGAGGCTAAAAAGCTTAAACTGGCGTCGCTTCCTGTAGTGGAGACGCGCAGCAAGAAGGTGCTAAACCAGGACAAGGCTGCAGCTGCCCTTGCTAACGGGCACAGCATCACGGAAACAGCCGCCTCACCCACACCAAAAACCGGCCCCACCCCTGCTCCAGCCTCACCGGCTGCACCAGGGTCTGCTCACCAGAGCCCGGCCAATCCGGAGCCGGCAAGGCAACGGCCCAAGCGTGCCACAGCCGGGAGGCTGATGTTCATCCATAGAGTGCAGCAGAGGACCAAGAGCTGGCACGCTAACTCTAATGCTAACACTACCTCAACCAGCAGGCTCTTGAGAGGGTCAGATCCTCAGAGCACACCTCAGCGGGTGGAGCGGGAGCGTGAGAGGGAAAAAGAGCGGGAAAAGGAGCGTGAGAGAAGCCGGGCAGGCCTGGCAGCGCTGCCTGAGGTTCCCGTATTGAGGCCCAACTCACGGGAGTTTCAGGATCCACTGGTGTACCTGGACTCGGTGCGAGAATGCGCAGAAGCGAGTGGGCTGTGCCGAGTGGTCCCGCCTCCCGACTGGCGTCCCGAGTGCAAGCTAAATGACGAGATGCGCTTCGTCACACAGGTGCAGCGGGTGCACAAGCTCGGCCGCCGCTGGGGCCACAACGTCCAGAAACTCGCCTGCATCAAGAAACACCTCAAATCTCAGGGAATCAGCATGGTCGAGCCACCAGTCATCGGTGAGTTTTCCAAACTTATCCCGTGCTCTTAGATCGGTCCAAATGACCCAGCTGCTCCAGAAAACCCAGAACCGGGGCTTAATATTGCCATTTCTTAAGTTAAAACAGAGTTATTCCTCTATACCACATAAGGAACATCACAGGCTAATCACGTGACTTTACCTCAGTAACAGCACGTGTTAAGATACAAGACTGCTGTCAGCTCTTGTAAGGAAGCAGTAACTCACTTAAATTGCCTGCCTTTTTGGATTTACCCGTGGCATGGCTGCACGTTTATAGGCTCCAGAAAGCTGCCCCTAGACTTTCGTTAATCAACTACCGTGTGTTTCAGGGTCTAGCGGGTCGTTCGGATAGTATGCGGTTGCTGCAGCATTGGAGGCGTTCCGGCTGGAGAATTAAACTGTAGGACGTTGACCTGTATACATGCTCCAGTTGAATATCTATCTGAATATTTAAGACATAAATAAAGATAGCTTGCTGTTCTATTAGATTTACAGACCGGGAAAAACGGGTCGGATTTCAATTCTGTGACCATGAACACCAATTGCACCGATTATTGGGAACCTATTATTCTGGGGGATTTTCCCGCCCTTTATTGTATATTGCATGCGTTTTGATATTTTTCTCAGGATTTCTTATACGTTTTATCCATTTCTAGCTGCATTTAGCTTTGTGGAACGCATGGAAACCAGCTTCTTATTATCGTTCGCTGTTTTTTTAACAAGGCAATCGATTGCGGCTCGTCATCTAGCCGAGAATCCAGAAAGCCCTCTGTCCTGAAGACTTCGGGCGGAGGTCATAGGTGCCCTCTATACTGTTTTACTGTTTTGTATATGTGGTATGCACAAATTCAGTTGCATTCTTGAGGGTTCTATAGGGTTAATGTGTTTTCCTTGTATTGGTTGTTCGTGTGATTAATATTAGTTGCTATGTGGGGGGGGGGGGACTCGCACATAATGAATGCTTAGCAGCGGTAAGTCAAGGTGACCACTTTTAATCATGAAGACGTTTTGCAGTAGGAGCTTCATTAATTCTGATGAGTACGGCTGTGCACTTAAAAAGAGTAAATCTGTGATGAAGGTTTTCAGTCATGGGGATCAGTTTAAGAACGCTTATTAGTAATAGAAGGTCAAGGACAATGGACTTGCTTATAATTATTATTGTTATTATTATTATTATTATATCTTCAAGATTAAGCTCACTTTCTCTATAATTAAAAAAGAACACTGCAAGGTTTAAAAAAAACAATTAAAGGGGAGGGGGGATTTCGTTTATAAAATGACCTGCATGGTTAAGCCCTCACACAAATATCCTTCATTCCCCACACAGGAGGCTGTGAGGTGGACCTGGCACGCTTCTCTGAGCTGGTCAGCGACATGGGTGGCATGCAGCGGGTGATGGATCTGAAGAAGTGGAGTCGTTTGGCGGATCTGCTCCGGATCCCGAGGTCAGCCCAGGAACGGCTGGCTAAGCTCCAGGAGGCCTACCTGCAGTTCCTGCTCTCCTACGACCAGCTTTCTCCGCACGAGCAGCGACGCCTCGAGCACGAAGTGCTGGCCGAGAAGGACACGCTGGAGCGCCACCGGGGGCCCCTGGAGGGTCACTCGGAGAGCGGGAACGGCCACGCCCTGGCACTGCCACGATACGAGCCCAAGAACGGGCTCCACATACCGGGCAAGGAGCCGGAGACGCCGCGTAACCCCGGACGCCGTCGACTCTTCGCTCACGAGAAGAAAAAAGAGGGTCGTGTAGACGAGGAAGGAAATGACGGGGTTCTCAGTGACCAACACAAGTGTATTTACAAGGTAAGAGTTAGTGAGCTAATTTAGTAAGTTTTGTTGTGTTGGTACGTTTCTTTCCCGTTTTTGTTTTTTTTTAATTAACCTTCAAATATTCGAATAAATGTTTGTCCACTTCCGTCTCTACAGTGTAAACAGTGGCACTTGTGCGTCATGAATGGTTTTACAAATGCAGCTTTTTGATAAACTGGTGTTTGTTAGCTCCAGTAACACTGTGGAGCTGCTGCTCCTGAAACACATATATACACACCACACACACTACCATGTCACTGCATGCACACAATCCAAATGCTACTCACTCAGTGGGGGTCGGTGTGTGTGGATATTTAATATAGTGGTGTGCGTGCGTGTGTCAGTGTCTCTCTCTCTCTCTCTCACACACACACACACACACACACACACTCACACACACTCAAATATGTACCGTACTGCTTTAGGAACCCACTGGGCTTTTATGTAGAGGGATGTGTGTGTGTGCTCTCTACACTGTACCTGGCTTCCATTTTAACTCCTTTTCCCCTGTTATTCTAATTGAAATCGTATGCCTGCTGCACTTTCATACACATACACACACACACACATACACACACACACATACACACACACACATACACACACACAGGCAGCATTTACAGGGTTTTTATATCCAGCTCGAGTGCAGGCAGATTTATAGCGCCTTCTATCTTCCCAGAGTGCATCTCATGGAAGGTTTGTGTTAAGGGTGATCGCTCTCTGTTTGTGTGCGTGTGTCTCTCTCTCTCTCTCTCTCTCTCTCTCTGTCTGTCTCTGTCTGTGTTTCTGTCTCTCTCTTTCTCTCTCTCTCTGTCTATCTCTCTCTCTGTCTCTCTCTGTGTCTCTCTAACTCTCTCTATCTCTGTGTCTCTCTCTCTGTCGCTCTCTCTCTCTGTCGCTCTCGCTCTGTCTCTGTGCGTCTCTGTCTCTCTCTGTCACGCTCTTTCTCTGTCTCTGTCTCTTGCTCTCTCTGTCTGTGTGTCTCTCGCTCTCTCTGTCTGTCTCTGTCTCTCTCACTCCGTCTCTCTCTCTTGCTCTGTCTATCGCTCTCTCTCGTGTGTCTCTGTGTGTCTCTGTCTCTCTCTGTCACTCTCTCTCTCTCTCGCACTCACTCACTCACTCACATGCTCACACACACTTGTGCATGATCGTGACTCCAGTTCTTAGGGCCCATGCTGGTTCCATCTGTTCCACTACTTCACTATCTGATCCATCTCACACGACACACTTCTCAAGTCCAGCATCATCAAACGTATGGATTAAAGACATGTGTAGACACTTCCACAGAGACAGAAAGAGTTTTTGTTTTTTTTCTTGCACTTAAACCCATTGACCTAACCCTGGAAAAGAATTTAAATGAAGACTTGCCTTTATTTATTTATTTATTTATTTATTTATTTATTTATTATACCCCTATATAAATACACACGAGATTAATATAGATCTTTTGTACCATGGATCTTTTATGATTTGTATGAATCGTGTACGGACTGCTTTGGCTGTTGCGTATTACTAATTTGGTACTGCAGATGGCGCTATTAAATTTGATGAGGATTTCCGCGACTGCAGGAAGAAGGTTTTTGAAGTGAATGGGCTTGGAAACGGCTCGGTTGTAATGACTAGTCGGAGCCCTAGTGAGGAGGGTGCTGGTAGGCAGAGTTAGCCTCGGCGCGAAGACTCCACACATCATCTGGTTGCTCTGATATTATATCCTCTTGCTGAGTGATGGCAGTGTGATGTCATTACTCTCCGGACGTTTACCGCTGACAAAATGGTGATCTGTTGTGCGGCACTTGAAAAAGCCAAGCTTGGCTCCGATAGGCTCCCTGAGAACCAATCAGTGAGCTTTCTCTCTAAATCTATGCGAAGTGAAGAGAAATCTATAACGTTTAAATGAGGAAGTGTTGCTCTGTTGATGTATTTCTGTGTGTGTGTGTGTGTGTGTGTGTGTGTGTGTGTGTGTGTGTGTGTGTGTGTCCTTCCAGGGGAGATCAGTGTCTTTGACCACCTTCTACAGAATAGCCCGGAACGCGATGATGTGCTTTAATAAGGAACCCGGAGCATCGGAAGTTGAGGTAATGATGATGTTGTGTTTTTCAGTGCTTGTGCATGAGCTCTCAACGTGTGTAATTCTCTCTCATCCCGCTGCGTGTTTTATTACTGCAGAGTTAATCATGTGATTATTGGATCGCACAAAATGTTTTTTCTGCTGTAGCTGCGTTTCAGTTTTTCCTCTCTCCTGTTGTAGCAAGAGTACTGGCGAATAGTGGAGCAGAGGGACTGCCACGTAGCGGTGCATTATGGGAAAGTGGACACGAGCACGCACGGAAGCGGCTTTCCTGTGGGCAAGTCCGAGCCGTTCTCAAAGTAAGAGCCTTTCCACCATTACTGCCTGGTGATTTATCCTGATAATGATCTGAATCAGATCATCTGATAATAATCTGAAAAAGAGACGGAAAGACAGAGAGAGACACATACAGGCTGAGACAGACTGAGTGTGAGAGACAGACTGAGAGAGACACACATGCAGACAGATTGACAGACTGAGAGAGACACATACAGGCTGAGACAGACTTAGTGTAAGATACAGACTGAGAGAGACACACATGCGGACAGATTGACAGACTGAGAGAGACACATACAGGCTGAGACAGACTGAGTGTGAGAGACAGACTAAGAAAGACACACATGCAGACAGATTGACAGACAGAGAGACACATACAGGCTGAGACAGACTGAGTGTGAGGGACAGACTGAGAGAGACACACATGCAGACAGATTGACAGACTGAGAGAGACACATACACTCTGAGACAGACTGAGTGTGAGAGACAGACTAAGAAAGACACACATGCAGACAGATTGACAGACTGAGAGAGACACGAAAGGAGTGAGACAAACTCGGAGAGACACAGGGACAGAGAGAGAGACATGCAGACAGAGTGAGACAGACAGAGAGAGAGACATGCAGACAAAGTGAAAGTCAAACGGAGACAGTGAGACCAACTGAGAATGAGATGTAGAGAGAGACATGCAGACAGAAACACACCAACAGACTGAGGGAGAGACTCTGACAGAGTGAGCGAGACAGTGAGACAAACTCGAAGAGACACATGGACAGACAGAGAGAGACATACACTGACCGTTTGAAAGACAAATGGAGACACTGAAACAGACTAAGAGAGAGATGCAGAGACATACAGACCGAGAAAGAGACATACAGACAGACATTGAGGGAGAGACACAAAAGACAGAGATACTCCACACTGGATTGGTATGTTTTGGGTCACCTCTTAATTCTCCCCCCTTTTTATTTAGACACGGATGGAACCTCACTGTCCTCCCTCACAACTCCGGCTCCATCCTGCGCCACCTCGGTGCCGTGCCCGGTGAGTCTGCATCTCTGCTCCATGCCAGAGGACCAGGAGTGTGTTCACACCACAGACTATTTATCTGAACTCCCCC